>CM069859.1:121600515-122080515 GCA_036172795.1 Pelodytes ibericus | reverse complement strand
ATATATATAAAATGATATAATATGAGCAAACTAATGGTATCAATGGAAATCCTTTCTTATGCAAATAAAACCAATATATAATTTCTGTGGATACGGTAAAGGAGAAAGAAAAAAAATTAAGCTAAACACAAACACTGCAGAAATGTTAAAAGAAAAGGACAAAAAGTCATGTCACTTAGGGGCTAATAGAGGGGCTTCTGGGCTCCTTGCTCTGGCAACGCATGATTATTTTAGGGGCCCCGCCAAAGCGAATTCTTTTTTATTTATTTTTATTTTGCAAGGAATTTTGCTATTTCCATAATAGCTAAATTCCTCCTGAATTTAGACTCAACCCATAGCAATATGTGAGGATGATAGAGGTGTTATTTGGTTTGCTGTGTTATGGACTACTTTTGATTTCAGTGTTAAATCAGCCATGATGGCCAATTTGTGATGCTATTCAGGGAGCACATCGGGGTATATTGGGTAGCTAGAAATTCGGCTCCTTAAATGTCCTCAATCATTTCGGACATCGGAGGCATCAATTTTGCCCTGAAGTCTGGTTCATATAGAGTTTATTTTTAGGTTAAAGAATAATTTCAGTATTCTAATATTTTGCTCAAGAAACAGTATTCCATGAGGTACTTGAGATTGCCGCACAAGATCTAAATGAATTACCAATCAGTCACAAAATTATTAACATTAAGTAAAAAGATTTGGCTCACATCAAGGGTGTTCTCATTTGTGAACTACTGTTTTCTCAGCACCAGATGGTTTGTTTTATTACTACTGACAAAATCTTATCTTTCCTACTAACTTTCTTTAATGACAAACATTATATATAATTACACAAATTAATATTAAGTGCTTGTTCGCAAATGAAAATGCTTGTTTGTAAAACAATCCTAATTAAGATGTAGAGAGTTACAGGTATGTGGTGTCCAGGTTCATCAAGTGCTAATGTCTTTTGTTAGCTGGATTTTAATATTCTAACGTATTACATTATGTATGTTTATATGTGCTTATATTTGAAGATATTTGGAATCAGATTTTTCTGTGATAAATTTCTGGTAAATAAAATATGTTCAGGGATGCAAAAATATAACTGATTAGTTCTCTCTTATAGATCCTACCAGTATAATGTACAGATATAAACATGAATTTTGGTTACTAAAAGAACTACAAGCACAATGTTATTTAGGGGAGTCTATATTAAATTCTACTATGGCTTGACAATACTGATAACTGGGTTCAATGGCATGACACTAAGTTAAGCTAATGGCACATAGGGCAAAAAAAAAAAATGATGCTTACTGATTTGACCATAATGACCCCAATTAATTTCTAGTAATAAAAAAAATGGAGTTTGTTGGGGCACCCAGTCTCATTTTATCTCAAGGCTTCTACTGCTGGCTATTCACTCTAAAATGTTCTTCACATAGTCTCTGATTTGTTTATTTTTGTTAAGACTGTGAAAGCACTGAATTCTCAAATGATACTGACCTCTGAAAGGTTTGCACATTTTAGTAAACATTTTTCAAGTGAAGATCTCATCTGTTTTTCTACCAACTCTATGCCAAGATACGGTAAAAAGAATTAGATCACATGGTGACTTTGCAGGTCATTTAGAAAACTGCTAATCCAGAGACAGCTTTCCTCTCGCTGAAGAGAGGGAAACAGTCTTTTGGCACAGGCAGTAAAACCAATTTAGTGGTCCACAATGCAGCCCACCTGTATTCATCAGGGGTTGAAAAGTACAGAAATGATTAGCCATACATGACAAATGGATGGAAAGACAGGCAAAAATACAGACAAACAGACAGGGCAGTGGTTGGGCCCAAATTATTTTTTTTTACCCTGTTTCAACTTTCTTTTTATCACTCCTTTTCTAAGTTAGATCCAGAAATGCAGAGAGGAGAATTTAGCTGTGAAGGTGGAGACAGCGAGGCATTCTTTTCCCATACAAAAGCATTTAACAAAGCTTACCTGACCTGACCTGACCTCAGCTTTCTGAGGAAGATGGCTGCCTTGCCTAAACACTGTGGTATTTAGAACTGAAAAATGAGTAGCCAATGGAGTCAGGTCAGAGAGCCATCTGTGAACAATTGTATCATGCCTGCCTTTCCAGAACTTCCACCCGCTGCTTGTACATGTTACCAATCAGAGAAATGCAAGAGAACAAATAAGCGCACCAATGATGCTCAGATTACTTAAACTGGGTTTGTGACTCCTGCATTTAGGAGGATCACAGGGACATTGTGTTGTTTTTGTGCTGCTGTTTTTATTTGTACATGGACATGCACCATGAGTTATGATATGATTGGGTACGACAATTGTAAACCCCTACATTGTAAAATACAGTTACTCAGTCTAGCATTATTAATGTGTTTTTGATGTTGTTTATTATTGCTATTACTTTTTATTAGATACAGCAAGCCCTATATGCTCACAGTAAGGTACTTATCAACCATTAACTCATCAACCATCAACTTATACACCTCTAATGTCTTTAATTACAAATTAAAAATATGATATATACCTCAAGGTATATGAGACTTGGGCTGGTACCGGTCTATGGCTACTAGACTCGGGCAGGTATTGGTCTATGGCTAGACTTGGGCAGGTGCCTACAAGCTAGGAAGGAGATACAAGAATACAAAGAAAAGGTAGGAGAGCATAAATCAAAAACAAGCAAGCAAAGCAAAAAAGGATACAGAATTAACTGGATACAGCCTGGATGAGAATGCATATTGGTTGATTCGTGACAATTGCCTTATCTCATAGGAGCAGCACAAGAAACCACACAAGAGTTCTCTGCGGTTTTGGCTCATTAACATCAGGACAGAGGACATGTATGACCAAATTAAAATGATAACATTAAGGAAGAGATAAAATTGTTTGGAAGTAATCACAAATTATGCAAAAAATGTAAAGATAATAATAATAATATGCAGAGCCAGCCCCATCTAAGCTCCAAAGAAATTGTTTTTCACATACTTTGGCCTATATTTTCAAGATTAGAACTTTAAACAATAAAAATGGCATAGTGCCTGTCAAAAACTATTTGCAGCATACAATGCATAATTCTTAATTTAGAGCCTGTCTTTAAAAGTTACATTTGCTAAATCAAATCTTTGAAAAGTGGTTTTTGCATCCTATTGTTTACATTTGACAGAGTTTTAGTTTTCAAGTGTAGGAACTAAAACTAGATAGAATTTGGCTTTAAAGTATACATTTTATAGAAAAGTAATTCTTAATTCAGTTACAGTACGACTGCCAAGCCTAAAGCAAAATAATGTGAGAATAACATAATTCAATAAAATGCAAACGTTCTGTTTGACATTGTCATCTTGGCCTGTCAATAAATAGATTTTTAACTTTGGGACACACCACCTTCACATATTTATTAAGTTCAATTTCACTCCTGTCTTTAGATAAAATATATTTTAGACACCTATCAGTCAAAATCCTGTGTGACTTTCATGCCAGTATGTGGCCAGTTTCCATATTAATAAAATTAGACTTTGTATTAATACCCAACACTAATCCTTAGAGAACATTGTGCATGGTGCTCCTCCCATATTTCTCATAGAAATCAAATGTAGCACAACCCAACAAAATATGTTGGGAAGCTCTCACGCGAACTTTTTATTTATTTATATGGTGTAACACTGAGAGACACTTACCTCATACTCCATCTCAGAAATAAATTAATACAATAATAAAACAGTGAGACAGAAAATGATGTACACTACCAGTCCATAAAGGTCACAAACAAGAAATCCCCCTCCACACAAGATAAACACAGCTTAGATGTTTGTTCTTTTAGCTGTATTATTATTAATCATACTTTCTTGATGCCTAAATAAAATTATCAGGTATCAGGAAGTATAACTGGCTATTGTATAGCTTACTCTAAAGAATATTTTGTAACAAAACCACACATGCAAACTACAGAAGTTAATATTATCAAGGTATCTGACATTTTATATTTTCCTATTTTATAAGATCAGTTCAAATGACACAAACCTTAATTGTTGTATGATTTTTTTCTATTTTTAATTGGTTGTATACTATCCTATCTAGAAAACAGGGCTACACTTACTATCACTTCCTTTTTTGTGACAAAAAATATTTCTCATTTTTCTTCTCCTTCGCAAACAATAAAAAAAAAACATTAATCACAACAAACTCAATTTTGATGGATACGATCATATCTAGAAAATAAGGCTACGTTTACTATCCCTTCCTTATTATGAGCAGTATTTAGATTAATAAAAATCTAATTTTACTTATGCTTAAAAAAATTCAAAGAATCATTAGTTAGAAACATCATTTTGATAATACTATTTTATACAGAAAATAAAAACTTACCATGACTTTCTGTTTGTAAGCATCATTTTGACAAAGAATCGTTCTGATTTTACTTATCCTTAGCAATCATTAAAAATTCATTAATCAGAAGAAACATAATGTTATAATATTTTAGAAAGCAGATGTAAAGATTTTACATCTGTGAACCCTGAACATGTTCTCTATGTGTTTTAATTATTTTTTATAGTTAGTAGCAGGTGGTGTGTAAACACAATTAATTTTAGATTGGTTTGGCTATGCACCTACCTTACTCATGTGGGAACCCATCACTGAACATTTGTTCTTGAAATTAGATTTTATATTTGGTCAGGAAATAGATTTTTATGGACATCTTCACCTAACCATTGTTTATACTTTAAATATAAATGAATTATCAAAAATGATTTATACATTGTATTAGCAGAATTGCAAGCAGATGCATAACATATGAGAACAACAGGGGTTATGTATAAATAGTGGCTCTGTTTTATGTTTAATCCTAATTTCTTCAGTCAGGTTTTTGGCTCTTGCGTCTGTATAGTATGTATAAACCTGTCAGAATGGGTAGTAGTTCAATAAACAGATCTAAGAACAAGAAAATCGTAGCAATTCGGAACATTGCTTAGGGTTTAAGTAACAAAGCTATAGATATTTTTTTTTTCCGTTGAACTGTACCTATAAACAGGACACAGTGCTGTCACATTTAAAAACATGGATCTCTAAATCTATGCATTTGCCTGAAACTCTACTGAAAAAAACATATAAATAATTTATGTCACCATTCCAGAATAAATTAAAGTTGATAACATGTATTAACAATTACTAGTTTAATGTTTTGTAGAAACAAATAGTATTGAGCAAAACTAAAGTTAAATAATATAAATAGTTATATATATATATATATATTATGTAAAAAAAAAATTTGCTTTATGATTTTGTTTAAGGCACTGTAGGGCATGAATAGTCTGATATAATGCTCACTGAAAGAAACTATAGTCTAAGGAAGTGAAAGGGAATTAGGAATTAGTTTGAAAAGTGCTCATATATTAGTGAAGAATTCATTCCACTGATCAAGTCTATTGTGACTATTTAAATATATGTTAATCTGAAAAGTATTAGGAATCATTCTGGTTTTATTTTTTAGATAATATGACCTAAATGAATTTAAGATACATTTCTATATGTATAATTATGTTATATAATTATTGGAAATATGATTCCATAATTACCGAAAATGTGTTTTTTTCAATCCTGTGCGTCAAATACAGGTCTGTGCAGGTTTTCATGCTGCTTAAGCACAGGCTGCGTTACATTTAAACTATGTAAGTCTGATAGACCCACATTGTCTAAATGCAAAGAACTGAGCATCAGACACCTGGTTGAATAATAGAAATACTGATAAACGTTGCATTATATAATATAATAATAGGTTCCTTTCCTAAGAAAAAAGCTTTATGCTTTAATTCACTGTACTGCTGCGTGAGTGCTTTACCATAGGGTGAGTGCACCTACTGAGACTTCTTGAAAATGGTACTATACAGAAACCTGTTGCTTTTGGGCTACAAAATCGAAGAAATTCCCGGCTTGGTCACTTCATTTTTTTTTGGGGCGAGCAATAAAACAGTTTTTACAAGTGACTGTTTGTTCTTTTACCTATATATACATTGTTTGTATTTCTCCTTCCTTATCTGTGATGTTCTTTTTAAACAAAAAGTATACTATACAAACCCACTGGAATGAACCAGCACATTTATAGTTGGGTTTTGTGTATCTTTATGTGTTTTTATATACTTATTCCCTATTGTGCAATTCGTGGCACTTTATAACACTATCCAGCAAACAGCAAATCTTCATTCACTGTTTAAGTACGTGTTATTTAGATTTATTTTTGTCATATTTATATGAATACATTGAAATATTTTTTGTTTACACTGAGTTGTTTTTTTTATAAATGGAGTTCACTTCCTAATGACTGTACTATGCTTCTTATGTTTTCAATAAATCTATCTTTTAGTTATATATTGTATAGATATAAACGACATTTATATAAAAATATGTATACTGTATTTGCTCAAATATGAGACAAGGTTTTTATCAGAGCAAATATTCAAGGTCGTCTTATAGTCTGACCTCAAATCGAGGTCTGACTATAAGAGCTGCAGGGGACCTGGATCCCCCTTGCTAACAGCCAGTGCATGTCTGTGCAATACACGTAGACATCCTCCGCTGCTGCCCGGCACATCCATCGGGACTTCTATGACGGAAGCCGGGAGGTCATGTGACCTTCCGGCTTCATCATAGAAGTCCCGGTGGAAGTGCCGGGCAGCAGCGGAGGATGTCTGCGTGTATCGTGTAGACATCCTCCGACTGCCCCCACTACCCACCAGGGAGATCGGGGCAGCCAGTGGATGTCTGCACGATAGTGCAGACACCCTTCATGCTGCCCAACACTTCCTTCTATTATGATGGAAGCTGGGAGGTCACATGACCTTCCGGCTGTCTGTCATAATAGATGGAAGTGTCAGGCAGCATGGAGGATGTCTGCACGTATTGTGCAGACATCCCCCGGATGCCCCCACTAGCCACCAGGGAGAGGGGAAAGAGACAATGTTTTGGGGTAGGGAGGGGAGAGAGACAACATTTGGGGGTAGGGAGGGAGGGAGGGGGAGAGAGAGAGAATGTTTGGGGATAGGGAGTGAGGGGGAGACAACACTGGGAGGAGGGAGGGGGAGAGAGAGACAACGTTTGGGGATAGGGAGGGAGGGGAGAGAGGGAGACAACACTGGGGGGAGGGAGGGGGAAAGAGACAACATAATTTTAAATATATATACAAGTTAAACTTATTTCCTATAGGGTAGTCTTATATTCAGCAAATCCAAATAGCTTTGACCGGCTCAAAAAAGCCCAAATAGGGTAGATAGTGAGTATAGTAGTATTTTACCTCCAGGTGCTGGAACACAAAAAGGGTCTACTCAAAGCCCAGGATTCAGTAGAAAACAAACAAAGGGTGTGTCAGCAGTAATCATCCGGTAGGCAAAAAAAGTAAGTCCAAATGAAGTTGCATGAAAGAAGAATCTTCTTTTATTGTAATCCAAAATATATAAAAGGCATCAGGCAGAGGGATAGAGGACAGGCAAAAAGACAAACGCTTAACGCGTTTCGCACCAGACGGTGCTTTATCAAAAGCAGTCTTAACAGTAAATGGTAAGAGCATGTTTAAATACAGAAGTTACAAATGACAAACAATCAAAACGTAATTAGTATCTTACCTTCAGCCGCTGTGAGGAGGAGAGACGATCGTCACAGTAAGTGCTCCCGGGCGCGCACACAAAACACGTGGCGCGTCCAGCCTGAGAACTCAGAGGCTGAACACGCTCCGGGCAGAGAAGCGCCCGCCCAGGGAGCAATGGACTACATCTCCCATCTACACTGCGGCGGAAATGAAAGTAAACACCTGAGATGCGGAGAATGAACGATTTGAATGAGGGCAAAGGGGCAAAGTGACACATAGTATGCTGAAGAGGAGGGCAGATGAATGATAACATAGATAGATAGACTATAGAATATTGATAAACCTAAGAGTGACCCAATAAATATGATGATGTGTGGGTAAATAGATAAAATGAAGTAAAGTGAGAATTAGGTGAAATAACAAAAATAGGATTAAGTGCAAAAATTTAGAAAGTGTAAAAAGAGAGGGATATATGTACGTACTACAAAAGGATAAGTGAAATAAAATGAAATGAAATAAAATAGAATAAAATAAAATAAAATAAAGTAAAATAAAATAATGTAAAGTGAAAAAATAATGAATGAAAATAGAAATAAAATAAAATCAAATAAAATCAAATAAAATAAAATAAAAATAAAGAATAATCAGAATAAATACAAGAAAAAATGAGAAATGAGTATAAAGATAAAGTAATAATAGTGTATAATACGTGATGATAATGTGTAATAAAAGTGGGTAAAGAGATAAAGTGAAAAAAGAAAAAAGAAAGTAGAGTAAAATGAAAAGAGGTGAAAAAATAGGAAGTGAAGACGAAAAAGGAATAGTGAAGATAAAGAAAGAATAATAAACACCAGTAATTATAATAACCATAATCGATGTTATCACAGGTAAAACAATCCAATATAGAGACAGGATAAAGCCGGTATTACATTAAATTATATTATGATCTAACACCCTAGTAGTCAATATGTATATATACAAACATAAAACAATGAGTTGAGAAGCTAAAGGGACAATCTATTAGTATATAAGCACACACCGGACATTATAGTGAAAATAGTATGGACTTGAGACAATACAATATCTGGAGAGCAAGAATGTACACAAAATAATAATTAGTTTTATAATTAATTTTAACCGGTATAACATGAAACATCATATTTGGCATTAAGGCCATATGGAATGCGTGTTTTCAATTGGAATATCCAAAAGACTTCTCTTTGGCTCAAAATAGTATTTAGGTTGCCTCCTAGGCGGAGAATGGATCTTCTCTATACCACAGAATCTAAAGTAATTTAACCCCTTAACGACAGATGACGTGCCAGGCACGTCACGGCAAATCGAGGACTTGCCGACAGGTGACGTGCCTGGCACGTCATGCACTAAACTGAGTAAAGAAAGCGACCAGCGGTCGCTTTCTTTACTCTAACGGTGTTGCTACAATGCCTCTAGGTAGAGGCATTGTGCAACACCCCCCAAATGTGCAGGGGCGCGCTACGATCACTCCACGGAGTGATCGTAGCAGCCATTTAAAAATGGCTGCGCCGGCTGCACACATGTGCTTAGAAAGCGAACGATCGTTCGCTTTCTAAGCATCTCCGGTGTTGTTAAAGTGCCTCGCCAGCGAGGCACTTAACAACACCGTTCTGCTCCCCAGAGCCGATGGTGGTCGCTCTCCTGAGCGACCCCATCGGCTCAGTAGAAGGGAACGCTGCCTATACAGGCAGCGCTTCCCTTCTAATGGCAAGAGCATCGGAAGTGAAAGTATTTCACTTCCGATGCTCTAGGGGGAGCCAATCGATGCCGGCACAACAGATCTATGTGATCTGTGTGCAGGCATGTATGGTAAGTGCTCTGATGAGCACTTATCATACTGTCAAAGGCAATATTAGCAAATATTGCCTTTGACAAGTTTTGATCTGCCTCCCTCACCTTACTAGTTATAGTAAGGGAGAGAGACAGATCAGATAAAGTAAAAAAATAAAATAAAATAATAAAACAAATATTTAATAAAATTTTAAACACCAAGGGCTTTTATAAAAGCCATTTAACCCCTTCCCTGCCATTGATCGCTGTGTACGCAGTGATCATACACAGCAGCACATTTTTTGCTGTCTGTGCATTTTTTAGGGGTTAATTTTTTTTACTGTAATTCATTACAGTATAAAAAAAAGCTCTTTTAAGAGAGATTAACCCCTTTCTTGCTGTAGATCACTGCCTAAGCAGAGATCTGACGCAAATGCAGCAATCTTGCTGCAGAAGCATTTTTAATTTTTTTAAAACTTTTTTATTACACCCGTCACGTGTTAATTATACCCGCTAGGGGACTACGTTTAACGTAATTTTTTTTTTAAATAAGAGCTATTAACCCCTTCCTTGCCGTATATCACTTCCTAAGCAGCACATATGGTCACTGCCTAAGCAGTGCATATGGTCACTGCCTAAGCAGCGCATATGGAGCAATCTAGTCGCAGAAGGATTTTTTTTTTGCTATCAGCATTTTTTTTGTCAGACTCGCTAGGGGTTAATTATACCCACTAGGGGATTACGTGTATTCCTTTTGAAGCTGTCTGAACACGTGTATAGCGATCAGTAACAGCCGATCAGTGGCAAAGGTGGTTTGGTGATTTCTCAGATGAGCATCACCATTCGTCTGGTTCGATCAATATTGGTAAATATTGTTCTGACCCATATGGATCTGCCTCCCTCTCCTCACTTGAGTTTTAGTGAGGGAAAGAGACAGATCTGTATAACATAATTTTTTAATTGTAATAAATTAAATAAAATGTTAAAAAAATTGTGAGTCCCAAGGGCTTTTATAAAAGCCATACCCTTTGTATAGTGTAGTGTATTAACCCCTTCCCTGCCACTGATCACTGCACAGCAGAAATTTTTTTCTTGTCTGTGCATTTTTAGGGGTTAATTTTTTTGTACAGTACTACAAAGGCTCTTATAAGAGCTATTAACCCCTTCCTTGCTCTACATGTTCAAATTCCAAGTTTGAAAATCAAAAAGCGCACCTCTCAAATGTAGCCTTTCAACACCCAACAAAGCTGACAAAGCTATGCATGGGTGGTATCCCTGTGCTCGGGAGATGTTGCTGAACATATATTGTGGTATTGTTTGTCAGTGACACATACCGAAATATGTGAATTTGTGTCTAAAGTACAATGTATGTGGGAAAAAATACACAATAAAATGACTACCACAAACTTTGACAAAGGCTGGTGGTAGAATTGGTGCATGGAAAGTGTTAAAATAACACCATTTAAAATAGCCTAGGGTGTCTACTTTTACAAAATATATACTTTTTGGGGTAAAATACACTGTCCTACTTTAAAAAAAAGTCCCAAATGAAAGATGGGCTCAGGCTGGCTACACGTCAATATTCCAAGTTGAAAATGCGCACCTTCACAATGTGGCCCTTTTAGCCCCCAAACAACCCAACAAACCTATGCATGGGTGGTATCCCTGTACTCAAGAGATGTTGCTGAACACTTATTGGGGTGTTATTTGGCAGTGACACATACCAAAATCTGTAAATTCATGTCTGAAGTACAAGGTTTGTGAAAAAAAAACACAAAAAAATGACTACCACAAACTTTGACAAAGGCTGGTGGTAGAATTAGTGCATGGAAAGTGTAAAAATACCACCATTTGAGATAGCCTAGGGTGTCTACTTTAAAAAAATATATGGGTTGATGTGGTAAAATACACTGGCTGGTTTCAAATATGTCCCAAATGGGACATGGGTGCAGGCTGTCTGCATGTCAAAATTTCAAATTGGAAAACCAAAAACTTCACCTCCCAAATTTGGCCTTTTACCCCCCAAACAATCCAACAAACCTATGCATGGGGGGTATCCCTGTACTCAAGAGATGTTTCTGAACACTTATTGGGGTGTTATTTGGCAGTGACACATACCAAAATCTGTAAATTTATGTCTGAAGTACAAGGTTTGTGAAAAAAAAACACAAAAAAATTACTACCACAAACTTTGACAAAGGCTGGTGGTAGAAATAGTGCATGGAAAGTGTTAAAATACCACCATTTGAGATAGCCTAGGGTGTCTACTTTTAAAAAATATATGGGTTGATGGGGTAAAATACACTGGCTGGTTTCAAATATGTCCCAAATGGGACATGGGTGCAGGCTGTCTGCATGTAAAAATTTCAAGTTGGAAAACAAAAAACTGCACCTCACAAATTTGGCATTTTAGCCCCCAAACAAGCCAACAAACCTATGCATGGGTGGTATCCCTGTACTCAGGAGAAATAGTAGAATCTATTTAGCATGTTTTTTCGTTCGCTATTGTCGATGAGGAGAAGTTGTTTCAAATAAAAACAAAGAAATTTGTGTATTTTTTTTTTTTTTACCATATTTTATTATTTTTTTTTAATAATATGATAAGATATGATCAAAAATATGGCATCCATAGAAAGCCCTTTTTGTCCCGATAAAAACAATATATAATATGTGTGGGTACAGCAAATGACGAAGAAGAAAATTACTGCTAAACACAAACAGCACAGAAATGTTAAAATAGCCATTGTCCAGAAAGGACAAAAATGTTTCAAAGGCTCTGTCCTTAAGGGGTTAAGCATCCATTATTGCAATTCAAAAAATGTTTGCCTATTGGTGATTGCTCATCTCTCAACTCAACACTGGATAAATGTTCTCTTATACGGGCTTTCAGTTGTCGTGTGGTTTTGCCCACGTATTGTATACCACATTTTGTGCAAGTGATCAAATAGATGACATATTCATTGCAGCAGTTTATGTAGTTGTTAATCTGGAACATGTTTCTCCCCACAGTGGATACAAAATTGCTAGTCCTATCAATATAGGTGCAGCATTTACAGACTTTATGGCCACAGGGATACATCCCCTCAGTTGAGAGCCAGGTTTTTAAATTCTTAGTGGGTTTTGAAAGAGTACTGGGAGCTAGACGATTGCCCAAGGTACAGGTTTTTCTTGGCACATATTTGAAACCTCTGTCTACTATTTTAGACAGAGGTTCATCTGTTTTAAGTATTGGTAAGTGTTTTTTTAATATAGAGCATATTTTGTTAAATTCAAGACTATATTCCGTTATAAAGTGGATTTGTTCCCTGATCTCATTTTTTGGGAGTGTGGAATTTAGAGATGAGCATCCAGACAGGAGGTCATTACGGTCTCTTACTTTGGCTAGATTGTAGGAACGTTCTATATTTTGTTCAGAATATCCTCTCTCTCTAAATCTGTTTTTTAGATCTCTAGCCTGTGTCTCAAAATTCTCCATTGAGGAGCAATTCCGCCTAAGTCTAGTGAATTGACCGGTGGGTACACTCCTTATAACATGAGGTGGATGGCAACTTTTTGCATGAAGTACCGTGTTACCTGCCACCTTTTTGCGAAAGACAGTAGTGCCTACTTGCTCATTAATGGTGTTACCACTTAGCTCCAGATCTAGAAAGGCAATAGTATTTTCTTTATACTAAAATGTGAAGCATAAATTTAGAGAGTTGTTGTTAACATAGCGTAAGAAGGACTCTATTTCAGTGTAACCACCTGTCCAAATCAATAGCAGGTCATCTATGTAACGACCATAGAACCTAATGTTTGATCTAAAAGGATTTTCATTACAGAAGATATATTGCTCCTGCCAATAGATCATGTACAAATTTGCATACGACGGAGCAAAACGTGCCCCCATCGGTGTGCCTTGTATCTGAACATAGTATTTTGAGTCAAAGGTGAAGCAATTGTGGGTGAGGAGGAATTCAACTGCCATAAGCAAAAATTGTATCGTTTGTGAGCTATAATTGCTAAACCTATTTAGACACCACGAAATGGCAGCTAGACCCTTGTCGTGTGGAATACAAGAATATAATGAGGACACATCCAAAGATAGCCAGGAGAAGTTCTTTTTCCAGGTAATGGAGGTCATTTGTTGTAAGACCTGCTTTGAATCCTGGATGTAATCTTTTTGGGACACTACGATAGGTTGTAGATATAGGTCAACCAACTCGGAGAGGCCTTCTCCCAGACTGCCAATACCTGATATTATAGGGCGACCAGGTGGGTCCACCAGTGTCTTATGTACTTTAGGGAGGAAATAGAAAATCGGCATTACTGGGTATTTTCTATAGATAAATTCAACTTCATCAATATTTAGAATCCCTCTATATATGCCGAGATCTAATAGTTTAGAGAGCTCTTTTTGACAGGCCTCTGTCGGGTTGGTAGACAGACATCTATAGGTTTTCAAATCAAGAAGTTGCCTGTAGGCTTCCTTCATATAGTATTCCCTTGTCATGATAACCACCGCTCCACCCTTGTCAGCATTTTTGATGACTATATCTAAATTATTAGTTAGTTGTTTTTTATTTTATTTTATTTTATTCTATTTTATTTCATTTCATTTTATTTCACTTATCCTTTTGTAGTACGTACATATATCCCTCTCTTTTTACACTTTCTCAATTTTTGCACTTAATCCTATTTTTGTTATTTCACCTAATTCTCACTTTACTTCATTTTATCTATTTACCCACACATCATCATATTTATTGGGTCACTCTTAGGTTTATCAATATTCTATAGTCTATCTATCTATGTTATCATTCATCTGCCCTCCTCTTCAGCATACTATGTGTCACTTTGCCCCTTTGCCCTCATTCAAATCGTTCATTCTCCGCATCTCAGGTGTTTACTTTCATTTCCGCCGCAGTGTAGATGGGAGATGTAGTCCATTGCTCCCTGGGCGGCGCTTCTCTGCCCGGAGGCGTGTTCAGCACGGGAGCACTTACTGTGACGATCGTCTCTCCTCCTCACAGCGGCTGAAGGTAAGATACTAATTACGTTTTAATTGTTTGTCATTTGTAACTTCTGTATTTAAACATGCTCTTACCATTTACTGTTAAGACTGCTTTTGATAAAGCACCGTCTGGTGCGAAACGCGTTAAGCGTTTGTCTTTTTGCCTGTCCTCTATCCCTCTGCCTGATGCCTTTTATATATTTTGGATTACAATAAAAGAAGATTCTTCTTTCATGCAACTTCATTTGGACTTACTTTATTTGCCTACCGGATGATTACTGCTAACACACCCTTTGTTTGTAGTCTTATATTCAGGCTTTTAGTATTTTTCCTAAAGAAATATCCAAAGTTTGGGGGTGTCGTCTTTGAGCAAATACAGTATGTATATATTTACACACACACATTATAAACAGTATTCATATATATACAATTATATAGAATATACAATATAAACATATATACATTGGCCTAGTGGTTCTTAGTAAAATCATTGGTACTTTCTTGGCCATCATATCTATATTTCCCACAACTATTTTTACATATTTTTTCTGTTGATGAATGATTGCTGAAGCAGCTGGTGTTTGATTTAACTAGACATTTTCTATTTTTAAAATCAGCAGTATTTCATAAATCATAAATTGTTCAGTATGGCATGCTGGTTTTTTTGATAAATAAGTTAGGTAGATACTATGTGGAACAATCGAATAATTTTACGTATTCATGGAATGTAAACTCTAAAAAACACAATATTGCTAATTCCTGAGGGGATAAGTACTCAGTAATATCTTTAAGAATTACTGTGCAATATGGTATTTTAACAAAGTTTCAACTTAGCTTTTCAAAATATTCCCAGCAATGTCAATCTGAAGTGTTAACTAATTAACACCTTTAATGGGAGATTTTTGTTATGTAGTTTAGATTCCATTAGAAATGTAGTCTTATTTGTTGACAGAAGTGTTGTAAAATAACACCTATGCTAATTGATTGCTAAGGCTAAACTGTAACCACATACTGCTGTAGTTGCTACAGCAATGCTCTGGACGGAAAAAATGCTACATTTGTCTCAATTCTGTCATTGGAAATCAGCTGCTATTCTCTAAATTCACAGTCAGCCACAGTTATTTGTTTAATAAAGGAAGTGAATTCATTTTAAATACCTTTTGATGGTAAAGGAATTTAGAAAGTGTGCATTTGGAATCAGCAGTTATTTCTAGATTTTCTGAAATAATTGCCACTGGCTCTACCACATTGACCACCTCTTCGTAGTGAAATATATTCAGCCCAGGATTACAACTGCACAGTGACTGTTATTAAATCTCTGTGTTTACCTACCAAATACTCAATACTCAAGTCAAATTGGATCTTAACTCATTGGCAACAAAGGATGTACTAGGCACTGGGAGGGAAACACTCCCTTGCTGTATTTGGCCATGCCTGGCACGTATTGCAGTTTCCGAATGTGGCATGCCCACAGGTATTCTGCAAATGGGCTGTAAGTGACATAGCTGATTGCCTTGGGACCGAGGCATTCAAGACCCTTTTTGACACATTTGGTTGCTGTGACAGCTAATCACAGCAACTGGATGCGTAGAGCTGTCAAAGCCTACATCTAGCTTCTATTGACCAGTCAGGGTAAAAAAAGTGAACAGTTTTAAGTCAGTTTTCATTACGGAGACTCAGCGGTAGTTAGGACATTGCATTGGGTTTTTATCTGGTTTGGGTATCACATGTGTTAACAAACAGTTTTAAGTTGATTTTCTGGGTGTTCCTGCTTTAATCACCCTCTCTAGGGTGTTTCTGCTTTAATCACCCTCTCTAGGGTGTTCCTGCTTAAGTCACCCCCTCTATGGTGTTCCTGCTTTAGTCACCCCCTCTTTGATGTTCCTGCTTTAGTCACCCTCTCTAGGGTGTTCCTCCTTCAGTCACCCTCTCTAGGATGTTCCTGCTTTAGTCACCCTCTTCAGGGTGTTTTTGCTTTAGTCACCCTCTCTAGGGTGTTCCTGCTTAAGTCACCCTCTCTAGGTGTCCCTGCTTTAGTCACCCTCTCTAGGTTGTTCATGCTTTAGTCACCCTCTGTAGGGTGTTCCTGCTTAATTACCCTTCTCAGGCCTCACCCTTACCTAACCCTTGTGTTTCTCTCTCTACTCCTACCTCTGCATTTTCAACAGTCCTTGCTAAAGCTCTTTGTTTTGCAGATCCTATTATACTGCAGTTCCTTGCTAAAGCTCCTTTTTATCTCTACTCCAGTCCTTATTCCAATCCTTATTTCTTTGCTTCAATATCTGTTCTCAACCCTGCACAATGAATAATAACATGTAACCAGACTACTCATCTATCCCTGCTCTGAAACTCCTATCTGACCTGGTAAAGGCCCTGACAGCTCATGCCATTGTACAGAGCACTGGTGAGACCTCACTTGGAGTATTGTACGCAGTACTGGAGACCGTATCTCCAGAAGGATATTGATACTTTGGAGAGAGTTCAGAGAAGGGCTACTAAACTGGTTCATGGGTTGAAGGATAAAACTTACCAGGAAAGGTTAAAGCATCTTAACATGTATAGCTTGGAGGAAAGACGTAACAGGGGGGATATGATAGAAACATTTAAATACATAAAGGGAATCAACACAGTAAAGGAAGAGAGTATATTTAAAAGAAGAAAAACTACCACAACTAGAGGACATAGTCTTAAATTAGAGGGGCAACGATTTAAAAGTAATATCAGGAAGTATTACTTTACTGAGAGGGTAGTGGATGTATGGAATAGCCTGCCAGCAGAAGTGGTAGAGGTAAACACAGTCAAGGATTTTAAGCATGCGTGGGATAGACACAAGGCTATCCTAGCTATAAGACCGGGAACGGGGGACTAATAAAAGTACTCAAAAAAAAAAAAAAATTTGGCAGACTAGATGGACCGAATGGTTCTTATCTGCCGACACATTCTATGTTTCTATGTTTCTGACAGTAATGCAAACCTACTTTACTGTGCATGAAAATGAATATATTTTTCAGTGGAATTTAAAAAAGTTGCCACGCATTTCAGATTTATACCAATTCAGTTTTAAAGTATAGTTTAGGGCTTTATTCATGAAAAAGTTTAGGCCTTTTGTTTGAATCCCTGCAATCCCCTCATTCATGATTACAGCTCTTAATGCATTAAAATAATACACATTACGAAAGTCAATTGGTAACCATATATAAATCATTTGTATGTATACATTAGATTAGAAATGAGCCAGTGCCATTTTATTGCACTATATAAATTCCGCAATAGCTAAACATTTGTTAATATTAAAATTTAGGTAGACCAAACAAATGGTAAGTGTGTGCTTAAAATAGCTGCCAAATTTCCTATCTGTTTATGGAAAAGGTCTGCACATGATGTATTTATTTTATATTTCCCATTCACACATGCATTTGCAGCAGTACATAGTTTTATAAATTTTACATTTCAATTTTGTGTGCTGGAGAGAAATGTCACAGGTTGATGAAATGTATGTTCATTTTATTCAGTTTAAATTCCACTGCAGAAATGCTTTCCCGTGGACTAGTCTTTCTATTTAGGATGGATTATCCTTATAGTATCAGTCATGAATAAATACAGGCAAAGACTTTATCGATTTCTGATCTGGCAGATCCTCTTGGGAAAACTCAGTAAAAAAGGAAACTTGTTTTATTCTTCTCTCCCTTTCTTAAAAAAAAAAAAATCTTGGTTAAGCTTGTTCAAATGCACATACTGGCTCTATGTGTGGTTTTAAAGGCATCCTCAAGAACCATAAATGGACCAGAATATGGGATTAACTTAAAGAAGGAGTAAACCCCAAAATGCATTTTTTTTTTTATATATATATGAAAGGCCATTTCTGCCTGTTTCATATCACTTTTATAATGCTAGTTCTGAAAAGTACCATTCATAAAACATCCCATAAATTTTGTCCAAAAAACATGGCAGAAATCACTTTGGGAAACTGCTGCTTCACTAAGATGGTGCAATAGTGTAGCTAGGGGGGAAGGTCTGCCCGGGGCAGCATTTTTTTGGGGGGCGGCACTGTTTTTAGGGTTTAATCCATCTATAACTATGTTCAAGAAAAGTAATCCAAAAACCCTGCACGATTAGTACTTGGGAGCAGTGTTAATTTTGAGGGCAAAACATGCCTTTTTAGTTTAGTTGTATTTTAGTCATCTGAATTGTTTTAGTTTTAGCCTAGTTTTAGTCGACTTCATCTCTAGTAGATATTTTCTGAGAAGGCTGTAACATAGTGTTAAGTTACATGCTACGGAGATGGAAGGCAAAACCCTCCACAAGACAGTAGCAGACTAATCAGATGGAAGAGTATCCTCTTCCTCTGCAGTTTGCAGGGCATTGTTCAATTGGTCAGACATGCACAGGGAACCTGTGCCTCAGCCAGTCCAGCTGCAGATAGTGCCAGGAGACTGGGCTTTGGCAGAAAGCCATGGGAACCAGAACCAGAAGTCCAAATAGGTAGATGCAATAGTCCCTCCCTAACATTTAAGTCACATTTTAGTCAGCGGATTAAAATTTCAATGGATTTTAGTCATAGGTTTAGTCCCATTAACATAGTTTTTATTTAGTTGTTGTTTAGTTTTAGTCACTGAAAACATGCAGTTGGCAAACTATGACAAAAATGGTTGTTTGACAAAATTAACACTGCTTGGGAGTAATGTAAGTCTGTTCTTCAGTTTCGGCATCTTCATTGGTTAAAGTGCCAACACTAATGGAACTGGAGCTTATACGTGCGCCCAAACAGCTTGCCCGTCTAACTCATGTCCCCAAATGGTGTATCAGTGTCATTTCTGTTCCCAATCAGCTTGTTAGTGCCATATTTGTCCCTAAGCAGCTTGCAAGTGCCATCTTTGATTCCACACACTTTGCCAGTGCCACATAGGTTCCCAAACATCCTGTCAGTGCCATAACAGTCCACAAACATCTTCCTATTACAATATATGTTCTCAAACAGCTTGTCAGTGCCACCTTAGCCTCCAAAAAGCTTGTTATTGCTTTTTCTGCCCCTCAGCCTTCCTGGTATTTAGTGTGGACAGTCAGAAGATGTCCGTGCATTTATCCTCCAGTCACATGAACCCAGCAATCAGACTCATTAAAGGATGTCCGTGCACCAGGGGAGGGCTGGCAGCCTTAGGCCTGGGGGGCAAATCCAGTCAAGTGGCCCATTGCACCATCGAATCGCCTCCCCATCCACGGCCATCTTTTCCTTGTTTTATAACGAATATTGCCAGGATTTTCCCCCACAATATGCCAGGATTTGCCATTTAATATGCTAGAATTTTCCCTTACAAAATGCCAGGATTATGCCCCTCAGTATGCCAGGATTATGCCCCTCAATATGCCAGGATTATGCCCCTCAATATGCCAGGATTATGCCCCTCAATATGCCAGGATTTTCTCCTCAATATGCCAAGATGATGCCCCCTCAATATGCCAGGATTTTCCCCTAAATATGCCAGGATTATGCCCCTCAATATGCCAGGATTATGCCCCTCAATATGCCAGGATTATGCCCTTCAATATGCCAGGATTTAGACACCCAATATGCCAGGATTTCCCCCTCAATATGCCAAGATGATGCCCCCTCAATATGCCAGGATTTTCCCCTCAATATGCCAGGATTATGCCCCTCAATATGCCAGGATTTAGACACCCAATATCCCAAAATTTGGGCACCCCCCCCCTACCCACGTTGCACACCTACGACATGACCCATAACCCACGTTGCACACCAGGACATGCCCCATCACCACATTTACATGCCTCCACCACCCCATTACATACACATTTCCAATATTATTTGCCATTAATATTCCCCAGCCAATTTGTCCCATAATATGCCAGTGTTATTCTGCAATTTAATATAACTCAGTAAATTTGCCCAATAATATTCCAAGGTTATCTGCAATTTAATATGCCCCAGCCATTTTGCTCAATAATATGCCAGTCTTATTCTGCCATTTAATATTCCCCAGCCATTTTGCCCAATAATATGCCAGTCTTATTCTGCCATTTAATATTCCCCAGACGATTTGTCCAATAATATGCCAGTGTTATTCTGCCATTTAATATTCCCCAGCCAATTTGCCCAATAATATGCCAGTCTTATTTGCCATGTAATATTCCCCAGCCAATTTGCCCAATAATATGCCAGTCTTATTTGCCATGTAATATGCCCCAGCCAATTTGCCCAATAATATTCTAGTCTTATTTGCCATGTAATATGCCCCAGCCAATTTGCCCAATAATATGCCAGTCTTATTTGCCATGTAATATTACCCAGCCAATTTGCCCAATAATATGCCAGTCTTATTTGCCATGTAATATTCCCCAGCCAATTTGCCCAATAATATGCCAGTCTTATTTGCCATGTAATATTCCCCAGCCAATTTGCCCAATAATATGCCAGTCTTATTTGCCATGTAATATGCCCCAGCCAATTTGCCCAATAATATTCTAGTCTTATTTGCCATGTAATATGCCCCAGCCAATTTGCCCAATAATATGCCAGTCTTATTTGCCATGTAATATTACCCAGCCAATTTGCCCAATAATATGCCAGTCTTATTTGCCATGTAATATTCCCCAGCCAATTTGCCCAATAATATGCCAGTCTTATTTGCCATGTAATATTCCCCAGCCAATTTGCCCAATAATATGCCAGTCTTATTTGCCATGTAATATGCCCCAGCCAATTTGCCCAATAATATTCTAGTCTTATTTGCCATGTAATATGCCCCAGCCAATTTGCCCAATAATATGCCAGTCTTATTTGCCATGTAATATTACCCAGCCAATTTGCCCAATAATATGCCAGTCTTATTTGCCATGTAATATTCCCCAGCCAATTTGCCCAATAATATGCCAGTCTTATTTGCCATGTAATATGCCCCAGCCAATTTGCCCAATAATATGCCAGTGTTTTTTGCCCCCCCCCCCTTACCTTTTTCCCTGGTGGCTAGTGGCAGGAGGACTTCCCTGGTGGCTAGTGGCAGGACTTCCCTGGTGGCTAGTGGCAGGAGGACTTACCTGGTGGCAGGCAGCATGGTCCCTCCATGCTGCCTGTTCGGCCTCCCGGCGGTTGTGCCGACAGGTCACGTGATCGGCGCGCGTCTGACGTCAGAGCGCCGATCACGTGACTGTCGGCACTTCCGTGTCGGCACACTGCACGGGGAGCCGAACAGGCAGCACGGAGGTTTCTCTGTGCTGCCTGTTCGGCTCCCCGTGCAGCTTTGCAGGCAGAGCGGAGGTGAGAGGGGATCTTCCTGCAGGCGCGTTTTTTTATTTATTTATTTTTTTTAAAACACTGGCCCAGCGGCCGTGTTTTACAAACCTTAGGGCGGCCTGGGGGGCAATTGACACCCTGCCCCCCGGCCCAGCCGTGCACAGCAAATAGCACATACTATTATTGGTCATAGGACAGTTGGTCATAGGATATTGGGTCAATGGACATATAGTCAATCAAATAGAATGCAGGACATATAATTCTATCACACTTGATTAACAAATGGAGGAAAAAAACAATATTATAATTACTTCATAGGATTAATATAATCTGTGATGGCGTAACAGATAATTAGATTAGAGTGATTAAACAAACCATGTGTGTATATAACAACCATTGTTTGATTCTTCAAAAATCATAATCTCATTCCCATGTCTCTCTCTCTGTGTAGTGAGTTTTTGTGACACCCAAATTCCAACCCACCTTCTTCTCCAGTTTCTTAGTGTCTGCTGGTAGAAAGAGATCTCACTATCAGAATGTGTGTGTTTGACTCCTCTCTCTTGTATCTTGTCAAGTGGAATGTTGGCTTGTACAGGGACACAGAAAAAAAAACTTTGCTTTTATTCAGGCTTGGAAAAAGAAATTCAGCCCTTAACAACATGGTGTTTAGCCCTCCATTTTTGTTTCCACCGATATGTCCTCTTTATTAAGCCCTCTAATAGTTTGGCACATCCCCCCAAATTGGAATAAATAATTTCATAATGATATGATTGTGTTTCAAATTAAGAAGTAGGCATTTGGAACTGGTTAAAATTATGATCTCAGGATCTTTAGTTTCTGGCGATCTGGCGATGAAATAGAGCAAATGAAAAACTATTTCTTAGTGACTTTGGTCACCAAACAAATGGAACAGTCAAACATTAGTGACCATGTGGCAATTTGGATTCTCTATGGCCTTGAGCTGGTTGACAGCACACTTGGGACAAAGGTTTCATTGTTTGTCTTGCACTTGGCTACAGAAACTTGAGAGGATGATCCAGACTCATGCCATCTTTTCTTTAGTCATCATGTGATTCCAAATAATTTGGGCTTTGACAGATGAATCTACAATGATCAACAAGACATTATAAGTACATTTGCGTAAGGCTTGAGAATACATATATGTCTGATTTAGGCCCTATGACATTATACACTAGCTAATAACTAGGTCAGGGGTGTCCAACTTCGCAGGAATGTATATGTGTGTGGGTCGCATTCATTTAGAGAATAATATATTTATACATATATATATATATATATACATATACACACATATGTGTGTGTATATATTATATATAAATATATATATAAATCCAATGTGCAGCAGTCACATTAACTACACACATACTCACACAGCATACACAGTCACACTTACACACAAAGACACACTATCACACTATCACACAGTCAAGCTTACATACTTATGCATACACACACAGAGTCACACTTACCACACACACAGTCACACTTACCACACACACACAGAATCACATTTACCACACACACTTACCACAAACGCACATACATACATTTACCACACATCCACATCCATACACTTACCACACACACACACAGATATACAAACACTTACCACACACACACACACCCTCCCACACACACCACACATACACTTAGCCACCCCACACACGCACCACACACACTTATCCCCCACACACACCCACCCAGTTTTTTTTTTACACAGGGCTGTGCCTCCTGCACTTTGCTCAGTGATCTTCCTGCTGCGCTTCTTCCCTCCCTCTGACCCTTGCATATCACCTCACATGCAGGGTAGAGGAGATGTTATGCGCACTACAGCAGCACCGCTCAGTGTAGGGAACTTTTTCACCGACACAGCTTCCTGTGCGGTGAGCAGTTAGCCACATCTTCATTGCTGCACCTTTCTGCACAGATTTATTGCAGAACAGAATCGTTTCTAAAAATAAAGGTCAAGGTCCTTTCACTTCTGAGTACGAATGTGAAACTTCATACTTGGGATTGGGTGATTCTGGGAAAGTTTCTGCATGAAAGAGGATGTAATCTTTAACTTCTGTTAAAAAATAGAAATAGAGAACTCGGCACTTAAAGGGTTAAATAAAAAATAAAGTTTTAGTATAACATGATGGTGAGTTTGTTTTTCTTTTGCTATGTATTTTGTGGTATACTGCCTTTGACTACGACCCAGCTTTCAGGGGTTGAAACGTCACATTACTCAACATGTTACATTAAAAAAATATTTTAGTGTCAGGGATCAATTTTGCTTACATGTTTGCATCTCTGGATGTTTTTCAGGCCCATCCACTACTCTAGCTCCTGCTTACATATTATATGTATTTACTTTTTCTGGTGTGCAAACACATACATATTTACTTCTGTTGAGGATATCTATGCTGGTCAGGCTAGAAAGACAATGTTTAATAGATGATGTCAATAAACCTGAGGGAAATTAAAAGGTGTACCAAACTAGAAAATAAAACTTCCAATAACTGCATAACTCACAATACTAACCAGAGTCTCTGTGCGCTGCCTGACATACACGTTTTCCTGATTAAGAAGACACATTTTCAAAATTTCACATTTGATCAGTTTAAGCAATTTCTCTCATATTATCCTATGGAGAAAGACCATCTTTAATGGATAAACATCAGTCCATTGTTTTAGTTTTTAAATGTACTAAAAGGGACATAAAACTTTTTTTCACTTGTGTTTGTAATATAGGGACCTAATAGGTCCCCTTTGGTGACCCCATTAAAAAATTAGGGTCCCTCTCTGCGCTAGCAGGGAGAAACCCTGCTATATTCAGAACCAGATCAGACTAATGGGGTGAGCACTTGCTTTTATTGTCTGTGCACGCCCTGATACTGGCAGCGCACACCAGCATCAAGAACTGCTGTGTCTCAGCTGTGAGACACAGCAGAGTGTAAACGTGTGTGTATCTATTAAGATACATGAATGGGCATCCACAGACATTTTTCCAGGGGGAAGCAAACGAACCAAATGGATGGATGATAATAGCTTACCTTTAGCACTCTAGTTGTTGAGTACTCTCTTTCCCATGATGCTTAACATACTGGCTGAGAGTCATGGTAAATGCAGACTTATGGTTGATTTGATATGAACCATGGTAACATTATACACTATAAGCAGTTCCAATATTGTGGTGTATTGCCCACACAGAGTGTACCTTATAATGCTTCCTAGGCCATAAGTACCAGCTACACTGAAAATTGTCACATCCAGTCTCTTCTAAACCCCATTCTCTCTCACACAGAATGTGACACTAAAGGACATTTCCTAAAACAAGGTAATACTGTAATATCCTCTTACCCCTTACAATGTGATGCACCAACCAGCATGTAACTGAATGATAGCTTCCTATTCCAAGGTACCTGTATCATACTGTATTATCATCTTACCCATTACAATGTGATGCACCAGACAGCATGTAACTGAATGATCACTTCCTATAACAAGGTACCTGTATCATACTGTATTATCATCTTACCTATGTGGAAGATGAAATTTCCCTGGAAGCCATTTTGTATCATGGAAGCCATTTTGTCCTACTGACTCCATTTTGTATGCCTTCTTCCATGTTTGTCCTTTGTGATACCCAAAGAGAGTGAGAGGTTTATGTGGAAATTGAGGGGGACGTACAAGTGAGTTCTGCTTCTAGTGTTGGGATATTTCACAGGAAACCAGGCTTGCTCAACTATGTCTGAGAAGTACAGGATGTAGCCAGGGTACAACCGCAATGATCAGGTGGTCTTTCTAGATTATTCCAGTAAGTTAAACAATGTGGTTTTATTAAGATGATACGTGGCACTGCGACAAATTATAACCAATCATATGCTTCTATTAGCAGTGCATTATGAAATTATGCTGTTCTGTTTTACTATAAAGATGTGTGTTGAGAAGGGTGCGGCAGAGCAGTCTGTGCAGACGCCACCCTACGTACGTTTGTATTAAACTTCATTGCTTATTCAACTCAGAATCTGGGCCTGGTCTCATTTCTTTGACTCTTCATTCCTGTGTGAAGTACCCAGGGAAAAAGTGACCATTCACACCTATTACAATGTGATGCACCAGCCAACACATAACTGAATGATCACTTCCTATAACAAGGTCCCTGTATCATACTGTATTATCATCTTACCATTACAATTTGATGCACCAGCCAGCATGTAGCTGAAGTGTTATCTTGCCACCTTTGCATTGCAGCCCCCTCACCTGCCTAAAAACCCCTAAATCAAATGTGCTGGAAAAAACTCACAGAGCACATTAGTGCTTATCACACACTGCAGCACATTGTACATTAATGCTAAACACACACTACCAACTCTCCACATTGTATTTGTTTTAATTAGCAGCATACAACCGTCTGAACCGTTCCTCCTTAGTCACCTTCTCCAGGGTGTTCCTCCTTAGTCACCCTCTCCAGGGTGTTCCTCCTTAGTCACCCTCTCTCGGGTGTTCCTCCTTAGTCACCTTCTCCAGGGTGTTCCTCCTTAGTCACCCTCTACAGGATGTTCCTCCTTATTCACCCTCTCCAGGGTGTTCCTACTTAGTCACCCTCTCCAGGATGTTCCTCCTTAGTCACCCTCTACAGGATGTTCCTCCTTAGTCACCCTCTCTCGGGCGTTCCTGCTTAGTCACCCTCTGACCCGTTAAAGGCTCTGACACACATGCTTATATTGAGTTTTGTTGTTATTGTTTATTTGATAGGTTGTATCAGTTGCTTTACACTAACTCATAGTTAAACCTATAAACAAATAAGCACATTGTCATAAAAACATACACCGTAAAAAAAACCAGATTCATTCAGAGCTAACTACTTTCTACTCAAAAATGATGGTTTCTGGAAAATACAATTATTAAATATAAAAATATTATTATTCTAATTGAACAACACCTCACTTCTCCATACAATTCAGAAATCACATGAAAATAATAATAATAAAAACCAAGGCGAAACGTTATGTAAAAGCACAAGAAAATATTGAAGAAATTCAAAACATTACTATGCCAGGAACAAATAATAGAAACTGTAGGCTCATCTGGGCAAAAAAAAAATTGTTCTAGGGGCTCACCCATGAGGTGAAAAGAGAGAAATGGTAAAACAAACATTATTATGAAAATAGGCTGTGCAATTCCCCTAAACATAATATGTGACCACTAACCTATAACATGGCTCAAATATTGTACATTAAGTGTAAATGCTCAAACATTTAGGGTACACATTGTAATCATGGCCAGTCAATAATCGCACCATATAATTTTGCATATAGAGGTGTTCTTGCATTAAATTATCACTTCCAGATAAGTTTCATTTTAGATTAAATTATCATGACTGTGGGATTTTTTTGGGGGGGGGCAGCATTTCATTTTTTCGCCCCAGGCAGCACAGTGTCTTGGGCCGGCCCTGCCACAGGGTCTACAAAATATAGCCCAATTTGATCCGAATTGTCATAGTAAAATGCATAGTTTAATTAACTACACACAAATAAAGGTAAAATTCTAAGTAATAATGAATTTAGAAGCTTAGATAGTAGTAGAGCATATAATACTCTTCACAATGAGCACCAGAACACAATATTGGTATACAGAGAGAGGAAAGAAGGGAAAGGGGAAGAAGGGAGGAGGCAAGAAGAAGGGAGAAAAGAAAAGGAAAAGGGAAAGAAAAAGAAAATTAAAAAAGAAAAGGAAAAAAAGAGGGAGAAAAAGAGGAAAAGATTTACACAACTATGTAAAATAGCAACACGAAACACGATATTAAACACAAAAACAAGGCAAAAGAATTTAAAATAAACACTAAATTAAAAGGACGCACATACAGAACACTAACTTAAAAGAAACCTGAATTTAAAGAGTTAATTTATCAACTTACTCACAAGTATAGGAGGGCACAGGAAGAAAGGGAACAAAGGGGAAGCAAGAGGAAAGAAAGAGACAAAAAATAAGTAAATAAATATACAAAAATTAAGATATATATATACAGAAATAATGGGAAAAATGTAACAATTAAGGAAACACCCCAACATGGTATTTAGATTAAAGCATCCTCGATAAGAAATGGGGGTGCATATACAAAAAAAAAAAAAAAGAGGAAATTGGCAAAAAGGGCACCTAAATCACATCAAAACATACACAAGGAATAATAAATAAAATAACAATTATGCATATAACGATAAGACGGGAAGAGCAGAGAGGAAGATAGGGGGCTAAGAAAAATGGGTAAAGAGAAAAAGGAAAGGAAGGAGGAACAAAGGGGTAAGAAGGGAAGGGGAAAGGAATTGATTCTTATATGTAAAATTAATGATACGATCTTCACCCTTGTAAATTTATATGCACCAAATAATATGCCAATCAGCTTTATAAAAAATCTGTACAAAAAAATAGAACAAATAAAGAAAGGCCGTTTGTTGTTGGGAGGAGATTTCAACTGTATCCAGGACGTAAACTTAGACAAAAGCGCACCAAAAATAATAAGAACTGAGCCCCAGGCAAGGAGAACATCCTTGGCACTACAGAACTTTCTGAGAGAAAATGCTCTTTTTGACATCTGGAGGATATCCCACCCAAAAGAAAGGGACTTTACGTATTTTTCAAACGCACACTCCTCATACTCAAGAATCGATTACCTGTTATCAGAAACAAAATCATTACACCTATTTGTTGCATCACATATCGGTCCCATTACATGGTCCGATCATGCTCCAACCATGTATGAATTTAAAAACAGTCCAAATTATCCAAATTATTCCAACTGGAGACTTAATGAATCTCTCCTACAAGACAAACAAATACTAGCAGAACTAAAAAAACAAGCCACCCTCTTTATGGAAACCAACGACACAGGAACAGTGTCAGACCTTATACTATGGAACTCCTTTAAATGTGTGATGAGAGGTTATATAATAAAAGCAGGAGCTAGACTTAAAAGGCAGAAAGGGAAGAACTTAGCCGATCTTTATATTACACTAGAGCTAAATGAGAGGAAGAACAGAAGGAATCCCGACCCTAACATAACTTTAAAATCCTCAGAAATCAAACAGGAGATACTTAGGAAAGAACAAGAAAAAATAAATTATAACATAAATCAGACAAGACAAGAATGGTACCACGGGAATAACAGAACAGGAAGGTACCTCTCAAATAAAATAAAATATAACAAGAAAAAGAGCCTGATAATAAAAATTGTAGAAAAAAATCAAACTTTCCTATCTCCATTAGACATATCAGAAGCCTTCAAAAAGTACTATTCAGATCTTTACAACCTGGAAAACCAGGGAGGCTCCCGAGACGAAATAAGGAAATTTCTGAGGAAACTGAATCTTCCAAAAATTAATAAGGAAAATCTAGATCATCTAAATACCCCATTCACAGTGGATGAGATTCAAAAGACTATTACCAATTTAAAAAAAAAAAAAAGCACCAGGGCCGGATGGGTACTCGGCAGCTTTCTATCAGGAATTTCGGGAAATTATTGCACCCTTACTGTTAAGAGCCTTTAACGAGGTAACAGCAGGAGCTGCATTCCCCAAAGAGATGCTTCAGGCGCGATTCTCCCAATCCCAAAGCCAGAAAAAGATCCTTCTGCTATAACAAACTATAGACCAATATCTCTAATAAACACAGATTTAAAAATATTCTCCAAAATACTAGCAGAGAGATTAAAACCTCTATTACCCACTATTATCCATACGGATCAAGCAGGCTTTGTGATTGGGAGACAAACCACAGATAACACACGGAAAATAATTAACTTGATAAATATCATTATCACCGACAAGCAGGGAGCTTCAATCATTGCACTCGATGCAGAAAAAGCGTTTGATCGCGTAAATTGGCTATTACTGGAGGAAACACTATTAGCTTTCGGTATCTCAGGAGTTTTTAAAAATAACACGATGGCGATGTACTTAGATCCCACAGCCAAGATACAAGGCCCAATGCTAAATTCAAACTGGTTTAATATCAAAAATGGTACACGGCAGGGATGCCCCTTAGCACCTCTCCTGTATGTATTATCTGTGGAACCTCTGGCGCAGATGGTGCGGCAATGTTCTGATATCTCGGGAATTACAGTTAAATCCAACGCATATAAAATCACGCTCTTTGCGGATGATATAATTTTGACCTTAGCTAGTCCAGCACAATCTATCCCAGCAGTACTAAAAATAATAAAGGAATATGCGAAATTTTCTAACTACAAACTAAATTTACATAAAACTCAGTCTATTTCAGCAAATGTATCCCCCTTTGATAAAGAAATCATTAATTCCAGACTGTCACAGGATGGAAACACAGAAGTAATAAATTACCTAGGTGTAAAACTAAGTTTAGATTTAGGAAACATAGCCCAAGCCAATTTTGATTCTTTATTACCAAAATTCAGAAGGAAAATAAAAACATGGAGTGGACTGGAATTATCATGGGTCGGTAGAGTGAACATACTTAATTCTTACCTAGTCCCCAAAATCACTTACTTATTAAGGGCAATCCCTTTAAGGGTCCCAGTCCTCAGTCTGAACGCATGCCAAAAGATCTTTAAAACATATGTATGGCAAAATAAGAAACCCAGAATATCACAAAACACACTCTCAAAGCACATAAACAAAGGTGGAATTTCTATGCCCGATGTACATAGTCTACACGAAGCATGCATGATATCACATTACTTATTACTCAATAAAAAGGGAGATTCCCACACAGGTTGGCTCAAACTGGAGGAAGCATACAGTCCAACACCCAATCCTTACCATCTGTTTTGGACAAATAGTACAAAACTACTAAAACAACCTCAACGCAACCCAATTATAGAAAACATTCTCATAACACTAAATAAACTGAAAAAGACCTTCAAATTAAAAGAACAGATCCTCCCCTCAACACCATTAGGTAACCTAGAACTATATCTGGAAGATCTAAACCTAAAGAATTGGAAAGAGACAAAAATCAAGACCTTGGCAGACTTAATGATAAATAATAACATACTAACATTTTCCCAAATAAAAAATAAATTCGGACTAGAAGAAGTTGAACGGTACACCTATCTTAGGGTAGCACACTTTATCTCAACATCACAGATTGGAGAATGTCCCATTATAGAAGAACTCTTAGAAAGGGAACACAAGAAAGGACATATTACTAAAATTAAAGAAGTACTAGAAATAAGTAAAGTTGGAAAATCAGAGGCAAATGTAAAACTATGGGAAAACGAGATGGGGAAATCATATAGTAAGGAAGAATGGTTAGCGGCATACGTCCAAGTTAGAAAAGTAGTTCATTGTGTAGGTTTGCAAGAACTTTATTTTAAGATTTACCACCGTTGGTATATGGTCCCAACTAAAATTCAGAAATTTGATAAAAGCAAATCGAACCTCTGTTGGAGGTGCGATAAAGAAGAGGGAAATATATTCCATATGTGGTGGGGATGTGAAGAAATTACCAAAGTATGCGCGTTACTAGCGACATTTATTAAGGAACTGCTTGGGGAGGACATATCTTTGACACCCCAAGCATTTCTTTTCCATCTGGACCTACCCCTGAAATATTTATTTCAAAAGCATCTACTGATCAGTATTTTGATGTCAGTCAAAATCTGTATGGCAACAACTTGGAAAATTAAAGGAACCATAAATTGGGGAGACATCCAGACACAGATACACTTTGTATATAAGATGGAAGAGGGTTATTATAAAAAACAAGATAAACTGGCCAAATTTTATGAGATATGGAACCCATGGATAAAAAGAAAAGAGTGTTGTGAATAAGCAAACAGAGTTTAACAAACAATATTTCAGGAGAATCGACTCAAAATCTAACCCTTGGAGTGAGAGGATCTAGCACCAAATGTAATGTTATGTTATGTTATGTCTGTGTATTGCGAAATGTACAGTGTATATTCTAATGGATGAATGTATGAGGGAATTACCTTCCCTCATAAGTCTTTTCTTTTTAATATTGTAAGTCTATCTTTGATATTTTTTGTACAATAAAAAAAAAATAAAAAAAATAAAAAAATGCATAGTTTGAGAGAAACGGTCTGTCCTGTTTATGATTTCATAGGCAAACATAATGTTTAAAATTTGGACATGTTAATTTGCATAACATTACTAAAAGTGATGTCCAAAGTAGGGGACAGCGTAGAATAATTGAAAAAAAATGTTCTCCTAATTCATTCATTTTTTTCCAATTCTGCTAACACAATGTACATACCGTATTTATCGGCGTATAACACGCGCCGGCGTATAACACGCACCTCGTTTTAAGAAGGAAATTTCAGGGAAAAAAGCTTAAATTTCAAATAAAGAACTTTGAAGCCCAATATTCCATTTTAATATGCCAGGATATTGCCCCCAATATGCCATTTTAATATGCCAGGATATTGCCCCCAATATGCCATTTTAATATGCCAGGATTTTGCCCCCAATATGCCATTTTAATATGCCAGGATATTGCCCCCAATATGCCATTTTAATATGCCAGGATATTGCCCCCAATATGCCATTTTAATATGCCAGGATCTTGCCCCCAATATGCCATTTTAATATGACAGGATATTGCCCCCAATATGCCATTTTTATTTGCCTGGATATTGCCCCCAATATGCCATTTAATATGCCATGATATTGCCCCCAATATGCCAGGATATTGCCCCTTAGCATGCTCGTTATGCCACCTTCCTCCCCCCCTTCCCCAGACCCCAGTACTTACCTCGTTCCTGCTCTGTCCCCCGGTGCTCTGAAGCTGCGTGGCTGTGAGGGAAGCGTTGTGAGCTTCCCTCCAGCCGCGCGTAACAATAAAGTTTGTTTAAAAAAAACACACTTTATTGACCGCGCGGCTGGAGGGGAGCTCACAACGCTTCCCTCACAGCCACGCAGCTTCAGAGCACCGGGGGACAGAGCAGGAACGAGGTAAGTTTTAGATTTTTTTTTTTTTTTTTTACATTATATCGGCGTATAACACGCAGACATCATTTCCCCCCTATTTTCATGGAGAAAAAGTGCGTGTTATACGCCGATAAATACGGTATATCTTGTATATTCTTTACATCAGAAGTGCAGGTTGGGTTGCATTCTTTTTTTAAATTTTATTTACACAATGAAAAATAGCTTATTAGCCATAGAAAAATGTCTGGTTATTTGGCAGTAATAAAAAAACAAGTTTTAAACACGTTTACATTAATTTTAATCTAATATCAAACAAAAATATGCAGTTACATGGCTAGTGAGAATATCGGTAGTTAAGTCAGGTGGGCCTGCATCTTCCTGTCAAGCGGTCCACAGTTGGCCCACAGGTCACGTATTGGACGCTGTTCTAAAGTGCCTATTTATGTACCGTGAGCATGAATACTTCAATGGGAGATACAAAAAAAAATGACCATTTTGTTTACTGCCAACCTAAATTTCTGTACTATTTTACAGAGCAACGGTTTGGTTTATAAATGCTGTTTTTCAACTCTTAGGAACATTATTTTCCACAAAATTTAATATGCTTTATTTCACACGATAGGAACAAGCTATATTTTATATGTACAGGATGGTCTTACTTAGCAATGATTATATCAGTATAACAGTGGTAGATATATTTGGAAAGAGAATTTGCTTAAATTGTTGAGTTCATCTGGGGACACTGCTGGTTGTTATGTAAAGTGACGGTATGACTCATTTGTCATTTTTTAAAATGTAAATATTGTCAAAATCCCTTATTGTACTGCAAACGTTTGACAAAAATGCCAAAAGAAGCAAATAGAAAAAGCCTAAATCACTTTAGTGAATAATTACATTAACCACAACTAAACTGCTTATAGAGCGTTTGCATGCATTATCTAATAATCAAAACTATTGCATTTGATGACTATGGTCCCGTGTATGAGGATCTAGTTTACAGCGAAACAAAGTCTGCAACATAGTATTTAAAATATTCTTAAAATTCTTGTTTTTATTTGTATGATGTCACTAATCATAAACTGGTAGAGAGAGTTTAGGTTGATTCTGTCAACCTAAACGGTGCTTACATTGTTAATGTAGAGAATAAAATGTTATGAAATATTATTTATGCATTGTGTCTGCAGAATTCAGAATACCTTCATTAGCCACTGGCATTTTCCTATATCTAGGATAGTCTTATGCCTATTGCATGCATGCTCAAACTCCTTCACTGTATTAATCTCTACCACCTCTGCTGGGAGGCTATTGCATAATTTACTTCTCTCCTGATATTACTTTTTAACTTTTGCCCCTCTAATTTAAAACTATGTCCTCCTGTTGTGGTAGTTTTTCTTCTTTTAAATATACTCTTTTCCTTTACTGTGATGATTCCCTTTATGCATTTACATGTTTCTATCATATTTCTATCATATTATCACTGTCTCGCTTTTCTTCCAAGCTATACATGGTCCTTTAACCCAATGCTGGCGAATCTATGATATTGGCATTCAGGCTTAAAAAGTTTGCAATCACTGCTTTAACCTTTCCTGGTAAGTTTTATCCTACAATCTGAACTCTCTCCAAAGTATCAATATCCTTCTGGAGATACGGTCTTCAGTACTGTGTACAACAGTCCATGTGAGGTCTCACCAGTGTTCTGTACGGTGGTATGAGCACTTACCTCTTTCTACTGCTAATACCGCTCGCTATCCAACCAAGAATTCTGATAGCATTTCCTGCTACTCTATTACATTGTCTACCTACCATTAAAATCTCTGAAATATTATCCCTCAAATCCCTTTCCTCAGATGTTAAGGACTCTATAAATATTTTATATTATGCTTTTGGGTTTTTACGCCCAAGGTGCATTATATTGCATTTATCGACATTAAATGTTGGTTGCCGCAGCTCTGGCCATTTTTCTAGTTTAGCTAAATCATTTGCCATATCCTTCTGGGAACATCAACCCTTCTGCAAATATTTGTGTCGTCAGCATAAATACATACCTTACCATCAAGGCCTTCTGCAATATCACTAAAAAAAACATTAAAGAAATGGATGCAAGTACAGATTCTTGAGGTACCCCACTGTATATTTGGAGGCCTTGCGCCGAATATACAAAATGTAACCATTGTCTAATCCATTCAACAATATTGGAATCCAAACTCACAGATTGCAATTTATTTATAAGTCTTCTCTGTGCGAAAGTGCCAAAAGCCTTACTGAAATCTAGGTAAGCAAACTATGTCTACTGCACCACCTTGCAGGGGCGTAACAATCATGGTTGCAGGGTTCGCAACTGCGACTAGTTCTGTCAGGGATCTATCCTGACCTCCTGACTTATGCATTTAAAAGTCCTAATTTTTGTGCTTATATACCTCCTTCCTCCTCTAGAGGCCACCCTACCTTTGTTTGCTTGTATTTCTTCCCCTCTGTTGGTGTGAGGTGGGCTTGTTAACTTTTGCAACACTCCCCCTGTTAAATACCTGCAGTTTATTGCAAGCAGGGCGTTTGCTTTGGATGCCTGACTTCTGAGAGCTGCTTCTTCTGTTCCTGATCCTCTGTTAGAGCTCATTTGAATGTCTACCCTGTCCAGGAACTTGGAAACTGAACCTGGAAGGCTCAACTAGCCGGGGAATGTTTTTCAGCATCTTCTGAGACCCTTTGGCTACAGCAATATTATTTGAGCTAAGTTGCTCACTTAAAGGGCCCACTCCTGCTTTAGTCACCCTCTCTAGGTGTTCCTGCTTTAGTCACTCTCTCTAGGTGTTCCTGCTTTAGTCACCCTCTCTAGGTGTTCCTGCTTTAGTCACCCTCTCTAGTGTGTTCCTGCTTTAGTCAACCTCTCTTGGGTCTTTCTGATTTAGTCACCCTCTCTAGGGTGTTCCTGCCTAGTTACCCTTCTCAGGCCTCACCCTTACCTACAGCCTCACCCCTTGTTTAACTCTCTCTACCCCTACCTCTGCCTTTTCTATAGTCCCTGCTGAAGCTCCTTGTTTATACTTTAGTTCCTACTAAAACCCTTTTCCTATTCTTTTTGTCTATGTCCTTATTCAAATCATTATTTTTTTGTTTCTATATCTGTTCTCACCCCGCACAATGTATAACAACATGCAACCAGACACCTCCTCTATCCCTGCACTGAAACTCCTACCTGACCTGCTAAAAGCCCGAACAGGTCCAACCATTCTAGGGGACTTTGATGACCCCTGCAACTGCCCCTTTAAATGGTGCTAGCTGCATGGCTATGGTGGCACAGAGAGTCTTTTTGGGGGATAGGGTGCATTTGTCTGACCTACGGTTCCTAGTTATCCCTCTACCGCTTTTATCATTTATTAACCCAATTAAACAAATCAATAAGATTAATTTGGCATTATCTCCCTGTAGTAAACTCATGTTGCTTTTGATCTTGCAATCCATGTGATTTTAAATGTTAACAATCCTTTATGTCAATATGGCTTCCATTCATTAGACCTTTTTCATCTTCTACAAACCTTCTTTTGTTTCCAATCTAACTAATCCTTGTTTTACTTTCCTTTTCTCAAAGTTTCTGGACCCGATTGTTCACACATTGACTTTGCCTCTTCTTCACATGGTTATAGTGAAGCACAGAGAGTGTAAGTAAAAAGCAAATAAATAAAACATTTCCTGTAAAAAAAAATAAAAAAAACAGAAAATGTTTTTTTTCCTTCCTTCTTTATGGCTCTCATTTTGTTTTGTTTAAAAAAAAAATTTTTTTGCAATTTTAAAGTTATTTTGTAATAAATACATTTTATTGTAATATATTAATTTACTCACAGCTAGCCCCTGCATGTTTGTTCTGTGATTCTTATGGCTCTGACGTCGTACTGGTCAGTTTTTTTTTCAGTTTTTTTGTTGGGGGGGGTTTGGGAACCTATATTTTTATTTCATATTAGTTAGTTAATTAGTTGGGATAAGTGGGTTAGTGTTGCACTAGTTGTGTAGATTATTATTGGGAAAATAATGGGGTAAAAACTTTTTTCCCCCCAAATGTTCCCTTTCATATGTTTTTTTTTAATACTACATTGTAGATTATTTTTATGGTTAGGGTATCAAAAGAAAGCTCTAACTGTCCTTTAAAAAACAAGATATAACGTGTTTGGGCAAGTGCTCTGTACAACAGCAGGAGCTCTTTTTTTTACATATAGAAATAGAAAATCACATAATAATAAATATTCCATTATACATTAAAAACACACATTAATTACTTTTCATATATATTGTAATTAATGTGTGTTTTTAATGTATAATGGAATATGTATTATTATTATTATGTGATTTTCTATATGTATATATTTATATATATATATACACATATTAATATAGCTTAAACAGCTTTAAGAGGGATTGGGGGTATAATTGACCCGAAATCCATCCACACAACACCTAAGGGGGAACTACTAAGTAATATCATACAATTTTTCCCAAATACTATTTATTCTGGACAGAAATAGTTTGTGATTTGCCTTTATTTAAGGCCTTGCTCCTACTCTAAAAAATTTGCAGAGTAGGGAGGGGAACTTTCACACAGGAACACTCTTACCAAATATAGTACTTTCACTAAATATATAAAATAATAATTTTTTGTAACTGTTTATGGAGACAATATGGTTGATTTGTGTGGGGGGTAATGGCTTTATACACAGAAGAAGTTGCCATCATCCACAATGATTAAAAATGTTTCCGGAGGGATAATTACAAAGAATTAAGAGATATTGCTGTAAGGATTCAGATTTTTTGACACAAACTGAGCATCTAGGGAATAAATGTAAAAATACTAATTATTAAGAAAAATAAATAAATTCAGCACTACAGGAAGTTAAGTTTAAAGATAGAACACATTATTAGAAAATCAGAATAAAAATAAAAGACCCTAAGCTCGATTTTTAACTTTTTCACAGTACAATGATCACTCTATTCACATTAAAAATGTATTGGCCCAATAACATTTGAGGAAAAAACTTACCTGACCACCCACAGGGGATTTTTCATAAAGCAACATTTTTAAAAAGTATTTTAGCACAAAGTGCCTGTAAAGAGGCTCTCTTATTGAAATCCATTCCACAAGTAATAAGAAATGCATGTTTTACATGTAATTCTATGTATTCTATAAACCGAAAGTCTATAAACCGAACGACCTTCGGTTTATAGACTTTCGGCTTATAGAAAACGTACAGTAGTAGTAGTGCCTTTCTATGAACCCATTCATAAGAATTATGAATGGGTTCATAGAAAGGCACTACTACTGTTCGTTTTCTATAAGCCGAAAATCTATAAACCGAAGGTCGTTCGGTTTATAGACTTTCGGCTTATGGAATACATGTAACCCTTTTGCTATTCTATAAACCGAACGTTCGGTTTATAGAATAGCAATAGGATTATATGTATTCCATAAGCCGAAAATCTATAAACCGAACGTTCGGTTTATAGACTTTCGGCATTTGTAATGAATGTAATAGTACTATTGCCTTTCACTACACAGAGACAGAGTGTCCATTCAACTTAGCATAGTTCTCCACTAGGTCCTCCAATTAACTGGGTCTAGGAATATAATGGAGCCTTACACTGTAATTACCATATTTGACTCTTCCCCCGGATGTATTTCCAGGCTGCAAACCAAATAGGAATTAACATTCAATGAGTATAAACTAGTATATCCACAGACAGGGTACATAGTCCACAGGGCCCTCCAAGAGCCTCCTTTATGAATAAAAGCTGATCTTGACATTGCTTTCCACTTATAGGAGCCTGCAATGAACAAGATAATTCTAGTTTAATTTAATTATTTTAAAAATCATTAAATAGAGTAATAATATATTATAAACATTCAGGGGTTTTATTTTATTTCCTATTTAGTGAATGGTCTCATGGAAGGTTCTTACACATAAAGTGGACTGAATCAATACTTTTATACTTTCTGTATTATTACATTATTTGTTTGTTGTTAACCATGTTAAAATTATGCTTGCCCAATTCCGTGCCATATAGGACAGTGTCTTTTGCTTAATTTGACAGACTACATCGGCCGATTGGTTCTTATCTGCTGACCATTCTATGCTTCTATGACTATATACATTTTGTGCACAGATTAAGTCGCTGCTATTTTCCCCATTCTTAATCTGATACTGTGACAGCATGTCTGTAATATTTAGTATGTTGCTGCTAGTCTACTCTATAACCACTGGACGTCTATCATGTTTATAACATAGTTGCTGCTAGTCCTTGCTTTCTATTTCAGGCACTAGGATGTTGTATTTGGGACTCCATGCTTTAGTGGACAGGCCAATGAGAAAGTGGGAGTGATGCCTCACATGGACTTATAGTCCTGATGCTGATTGTTTTTCATCAGCTCTTCCATAACGTTTTGTTATTGGTTATTTTGACCCATTGTGATCTGACTTTCAATATTCCATAGAGTCTACTCTTGGTATTTGTATACTGTTTTTGCTTTCTTACCTGTATTTTGCATTTCTGTGTGCAGTGAATACTGGAACATGTCACCTACCAAAACATAGGCTCAACACCTGGTCGACAGCAGTCACCCTTCACCAGATTCCAACCCTGCACTTGGACTCTCACCGGAGAACCCACCTGCATGCCTAACACCCATCTGTTTAATAGCAGCTATATAATAATATAATCTTAGCTTTTTTTTATTAATAGATTTTTTTGTGGTTTATTCTATGTCAGGTGCTCCACAGCAAATGTTCATTTTTATTTAAAACATTGGCTTCTAAATTCCTGGTAATTTGTTTTATCAGTGAACAAATAATGATTACTTGCCAAGTCACTTGAGTACCATTGTTATGCATCCTAAACAAATAATGAAAACCATTTTAATTTGGATCAAAGTAGCAAAATAAGATTAGTTCTGAATACAAAACTGAACATACATTGTATTTGTATTTTCAATCACAACAGTGTACATGTAACAAAATACATTTCCCTGAAGTTCCCTCGGAGCTAGAGGTAATTAAGAGCAAACATATCTATTTTGATTTAATTAAATGATAATTATCTTTTCTATGAGGCTATTACTCTTGCACAAAATGTACCCTCTCATTCTACGGTAATTGTTCATAAATGCTATTTCAATAGTTTTACATTTTTTAAATTAAGTGTTTGATGTGTGCATGTTTAGTATATGTATTTGATCTGTCATCTGTCTAGTAAGCCCATAAATGTAGCGAAATAATTAAATAGATTATTGAATATATTTTGCAGTTATTTTAGTACTTTTCATAAAAATGGAAACTTTTTACTATCACTGTTAATAACCATAATTTTCAATGACATTGCAACATAGCTAGCTTTATGTCCTAATTTTTTTGGAGAACAGTAGTTCTCAACCAGTCTAAACCCAGAGCCTGCATTTGTCCTTGGTCATGTAGTCAAGACCCCAAAATAATTTCATTTTCAAAATTTTCAAAAAAAACAATATGTAAATGAATAGTGCAGTAATCGCAGTGCACGTGAAAATAAAAGTGCTATTGAACTAAAAAAAACAATAAAAAAAAAAACCTATTAAACATAATAGACTAATTCAAATGAATAGGAAAGCCAGAGGTGCTTTTTGCTCATGAGAAATGTCTTAACATCTGTGTTGATGGTAGACAAAGCAACTGAGTTTGTGTTTAATGTCCATGCTGTTCCTATATTTTGTCTTCAGCTGGACCAGAGCTGAGAAGCCAGTCTCACAAAGATAGAACATTAAACACTCACTGCCGTGTATCTGCTGAATTAAACTCAAACTTCACTTGACACAGGCAAATTTTGAACTTGTCTCCCTAAAGTAAATGGTGAAGCCTCAGCTGCTTCCAAATCCTAGAGGGGTTACTGGAAGAGATATCAGTGGCACTATAGAAAACACTGCCATCAGTTACTTGGTGGGCTTTTCATCTTCAGGCGGTGAACACAGATTGCATTGCAACATCATCATCCTACCCTAATCTAAATCAGACTTTTTGATGAAGCCGAAGCAAAGGTCCGGGATCCACTCCACACCACTTGGTGACCCACTTTTGGGTCAGGACCCACCAGTTGAGAAACACTGCTATAGACTCACAACAATAAAACTCAGTGATGTGCAGTACATATATATATTGCAGAGTTCCACATAACTTAAACTTACAGTAATGACTTGTGTATTGCACTCCACAGAAATACAATTCACACTAAATTATCATGTGCAAGTATATCAAGAGCTCACCAGTAATACAATTCACAATAATGTGAAATGTTAGAGTGTTTTACTGCAGCACTTCCCACACCCCCTCATCCAAGAACAAGTACAGGGGTACTAAGGCTGTTGCAATTACCCCTGCTACTCACATCCTATATTACTCATCTCTAACCCCCTTTGTGCTAGTATATTTTCTTCTTAATGTTTACACACCTCCCAAATTTTCACCTGTCTTGATTACTTCCCCCAGTGTCCCAGTTCTTTTGCACACTGGTGGGGGAAAGATCATGCACATGTACTGACTAATTAATTAATATGACATGCATTCATACATCCAAATGCAATTTGGATGTAACATTCATAAAGTTCCTAGCATGACTCTATGAATGAATTAAAGTATAAAGTAAGTCCCCCACTCCCAAATAAATAAGTTCACTTAAGTTATATATTGACATAGTGTTGAAAAACACTGAGTCAAAAAAAAAAAAAAGGTTAGTTGTCCCTTAAAATAAAGATATTTCTATTTTATTTATATGTTAGAATTGCTGGCAGACAAAAATTAAAGGATTTAGTAATTCACAAGAAAATGTAGAGATAAATATTTATGCTGACAATATCCTGATTACAGTCGAAACCCTATTCTTTCAGTGACAGAATTAATGAAGGTAAAAATGTATGATATTGCTTTTTCCAATTATAAGCTGAATATAGATAAGACTATCGTCCTTTCTAAAAAATTATCTAGGGAAAAAAGTTAAAAGCCAATTGCAACATAAGTTTGGATTTGCTTCAGCAAAAAGTGAAATTGGCTATTTAGGAATTAAGATAACATCTATTACACACATAATGATCAATGCAATTTTTCTACCACTATTGAAACAAAAATGTTGGAAATCCTGTGACATTTCATGATCGGGCAGGATAAATGGCTTTAAAGCCCATATACTTCCCAAATGGACATATTATTTCAGGACGATTCCTTTAAGTATTCTGGAGAAATGATTCAAATTAGCAGATTTATTAAGCTTGGAAAGAAACCTTGTTTTAGTGCCAGATGCTTGTCATTTAAGACCAATGAAGGAGGGTTTGGTGTACTAGTTTAGCAGGATTATCATGCTGCGAGTATGTTAACCCATTCTTTCCTGCATTGAAAAATTAGGAAAAAGACCTTGGTATAAACATTTCACCACAAGACGAATAAATCCATTCATTGTTTAAATCTGACAGGGTTTCATTGCACCATCTTAACCAATGATACTTAGTAGCTACTCAATTAGCTAAATCAGGGCTTGACAAATTTAATTAAGTTTTAGGAGCCAGCTAAAAAAATTTAGGAGCCAGACAATGGCACATCACAAAATCATAAAAACACGGAGATAGTCACATACACCAACCATACACAGAAAGTTACATTCACACATACGCCACAAACACAGCCAGTTACATTCACACATGCCACATACACAGCCAGTTACATTCATACACAGCCAGTTACATTCACACACACACACAGCCAGTTACATTCACTCACACACACACACACACCAGATACACGGCCAGTTACATTCACACACACACACACCACATACACGGCCAGTTACATTCACACACACACACACACCACATACACGGCCAGTTACATTCACACACACACATACACGGCCAGTTACATTCACACACACACACACCACATACACGGCCAGTTACATTCACACACACACACACCACATACACGGCCAGTTACATTCACACACACACACACACACCACATACACGGCCAGTTACATTCACACACACACACACCACATACACGGCCAGTTACATTCACACACACACACCACATACACGGCCAGTTACATTTACACACACACACCACATACACGGCCAGTTACATTCACACACACACACACGGCCAGTTACATTCACACACACACACCACATAGACAGCCAGTTACATTCACTCATACATACACACAGACCACATACACAGCCAGTTACCTTCACACATTTTTGTTCTTTAAAAAAAAAACACAAAAATGGTATTTCTTACGGTGTCCTCCCTCCCTGCTGCTTACCTCATTGCAGGGGAGGGGGACATTTATGCTGGAGCCCGATCCTCTTTCGGTTTCTGCTAAGTGCCGAGTTGTCACGTGACACTCGGCACTACAACGTGTTGCGCGAGGGGGCGGAGCTTACAGTCTGTGTGATCCGCACAGACTTTCTCCCCTCGCGCTGCGTGTAACGGATGGCAGTCGGCAAGGGCTCCCTGTGACAAACAGCAGACGGGCGCCAGGTCTGATTTCCTGGTCGCCATGGCGACCTGGCGCCCGGGGTTTGTCGAGCCCTGAGCTAAATGTATCTGTGCACTCCAAATATGTGTTGGAGATGTGGGGTCCGATCTGGGGTTTCTTTATACGTCTTGTGTTTTTACTCATGTGAACAGCTTTTTATACGAATCTGGTCCCTAGTCCAGAAATTTTACTTTAAACCTTTAATTAAAGGAATTTTGGTTACATTAAAATGTAAATCTTTTTTATATAATGGTGGCATCAAAAATTACACTAGCTAGGAATTGGATGTCCTCAGAACCATTAATATGGGGAAATGTTAGGTCTCAAGTATTAATTCAGTGAAAGATGGAAAGAGGTATATCTACAAGACATTACATAATCCTACACAGTTTTTCTTTTAGGAAGTGTGTGATGAATGAAGTACAAACAGAAGTGTATAGAAAAGTGAATATTGATATTGAATTAGATTACTGTTCCAGGTTATACAAGAAAATACGTTTTACACATTATATATAACCAGTTCATAATCAATAGACACGTAAAAAGGGACAATACTTAGAAATTTACATTAACATTTTCTCCTTGCGCCTTTATCTTGGGACAGCCCGTCTCAGTTCACCGTTTTGTGCAGCTTCCGTCTGCATCTCCTGACCTAGCACACTTATGCTTACTGTGCTTTCCTCCCCCAAGACTGACTCTTGAACCCCCTAAATATCGCAGGTTTCATTGTACTTCCCAGAAAGTGGTTCACCCAACCCCTTTTTTCAGATAGACCCAGCAAACCTGTATAATTTCTTGTGAACAGAGTGAGGTGGGATACCTAATAAGAATCTATGAATTCAATCTCTGTTGGAGCCTTTGATGGCAACCTCTGAATATGACCTTCCATCGTGAGTCAAGCAAATTTCTTACACATCTATACATTAAAAATTAGATGGCCACATGAAGATGTCGACGTAGGACCTTGCATGTGCGGAAGTGGAGGATGAGGTATGAGTGATCGCTGCTGGCTTGATGCAGGAGACCGGGAGCACGAATCAGAAAACAAGAGTGCAAGGCGAAATATCAACAGAAGTGATGACCAAAGGAATAAACACGGAGAGAAGGATAAAGATGCTAGACAAAGATAAGTAAAAGCGAGGGGATAAAGTTAATAATATTTAGTCCGGTGAAGTATATCTCATAATAAATTAAAGCAACACAACATAAAGTCTGCACAAATATAATAATCTATCAAAGAAAAATGGGTCCAAAGAAGGATAAAACAGCAGGAGGAGAGAAACAGGAGAAAACAAAACCAATTAATACATTTTATTCCCCTAAAGCCAATTTTCATACACACAGTACCTGCCCACACAGTAACGGCTGAGATCTTCAGACCCCTCCTACACTTACATACAGATCCACACTTACATCCAGTTACACTGACACACACACACTTACATCCAGTTACACTGACACACACACTTACATACAGTTACACTGACACACACACTTACATACAGTTACACTGACACACACTTACATAAAGATCCACACTTACAAACAGTTACACTGACACACACACTTACATACAGTTACACTGACACACACACTTACATACAGTTACACTGACACACACACTTACATACAGTTACACTGACACACAATTACATACAGATCCCCACTTACATGCAGTCACTCTTGCATACACACAGTACCTGCCCAACCACACAGTTTTTCTTTTTTTGATCAGGGCTGAGATCTTCAGACCCCTCCTCCGCAACACTGTACACGCTGCTGGTCTGCTTCTCTCCTCCCTCTGACCCTTGCTCTGACCTCACGCGCAGTGTAGAGGAGGGATTGTGTGAGGAGCTATGTGCAGGGATCTTTGTTCCCTGATGCTCCTTCTGCACGGGCCAACAGTTGGAGGTGCGGTTCCCGCTTCTGAGCTCACACGGGCCGCACCTCGCTGGCAGGCAGGCTGCACGTTGGACACCATGCACTAGATGATAGGCATGTCCTGCGATACAAGCGCTCCCCCCCCCCCCCCAAAAAAAAACTAGAATAACCCTTGATAGAGGGGAAAAAGAGGAGGGAGAAGGGAAATAAATGGCTATGTATATTTGGGGGAAAGAAAAGGAAAAGGGAGGAACATGATAAAACCTAGAAGTTGAATCGAGAGGGTTTATTTTTATCACAGAAACAATAATACTAAACAGGGCAGGCAGAAGATTGATGGGGAAAAGAAAAGTTACACAAATTAGGTAGCTAAGGAATTAAAGCAGGAGGAAAAGAAAAAGGGAAATTAAACATATATATAATTACATACTAAGTAAAGTAAATGATCTGGGGAGAAAAATGTAATAAATTAATATAAAAAAAACACAGTAAAATTAGAATAAAAGAATTAGTGAGTAGGGAGAAGATCCTATACAGGCTATCATTTAACAAAACAAAAAAATATATAAATAAGTGAAAAAAAAAATATAAATAGCTGGTCACTAAATTTAAAACACAAAGAGGAAAGGGATTAGAGGTAAATAAAAGAATAAGCACATAAATTTAAAGAAAAAAATAGCACAAAGTAATATAAAATAAAGATAACACTAGAGATATTTAAAATGTATGACTAGCCATTCCCACCATCTATCTTAATCCTCTCTATCTACCTTCTGGCCCCACCCCCCAACTGCTTTCCCTCAGCCAAAACCAAGAGAAATAGAATTAAAAGCCCTACCCCATCCTCTGGTATTCGCCAGCAACTGGAACCTAGCATTAGATTAGTGAGCTAGAAAAAGCCAGGACGAGTCTTATGGCTGGATTAAATGTTAATGTAGTATGTATGTTGAGGTGTGAATGTGTAGATCCGTATGTGGGAGCGGAGGGGTAGGGAGGTGGAGATAATAAGAAACTAATGACCATAAAGGTCAAATCAATAAACACCCAAGGCCTCAATACGCTGCACAAAAGAGGCTGCCTATACGACACATCTGTAAGTAATAAGTCCGATATATGCTTTGTACAAGAGACACATTGAAAGGCAAAAGAGGTACCACAATGGAAATATTCCAGATTCCCAGTTATCTTTGAGGCAAGTCTCGCTAATAAAAAAAAAAGGGGTTGCAATAATCATTTCAGAAAAGGTAAAATTTGAATTAACAGTAGCTATAAAAGACCCACAAGGTCGATATTTAATTTTAGTATGTAAGATTAACGACACATGCTTTACTTTAGTGAAAATATATGGTCCAAATGAATACTCAAATACATTCTTTAAGAACGTATTCTCTAAAACAGACAAAGTTAAAAGAGGCATCCTCCTAATTTCAGGGGATATGAACATAGTTCAGGATACTACAATGAATAAGACCTATAAAGAACTGGATAATAACTATAATAGAAGAAATAAAAAGAACAGTAACTCCTATCAGGATACTTTGACTGATTTTGACCTTTTAGATGTGTGGAGATCACAAAATCCACATGAGTGAGATTACACCTTTTTCTTGAAAGTTAATAAAACATACTCAAGAATTGATCATTTCTTAACCAAGAGCTACAACTTAGCAAACTTTCTAAAAGGAAAGATTGATTTAATTACATGGTCAGACCACGCACCAATATTCCTGGAGATCATAGAAAGAGGATCAGAAGAAAACAGAACACCCTGGAGAATTAATGAAGAACTCTTACAAACAGAGGACAATAGGAATTTTTTTTACTTAAACAAGCAGTCGAATTCATACGAACAAACAATAACGGGGGAAGTGACTGGAGGTACACTATGGTGCGCTTTCAAATATTACATGCGAGGCATCCTGATTAAGCTGAGAGCAAAAAACAAGAAAGCTATCAGGAAGATCCTCAGAGATCTATATATCAGTTTAGCAGGTTTGGAACAAAAAAGTAAAAAGAAGATTACCCTGGAAAGACTGTCTCAAATTCAGCAGACTCGTCTGGAAATAAAAAAAACAGTTAGAAAAGAAAATTAACAATACAATTATAAAAATGAAACAAACCTGGTACCATGGGGATAATAAAACAGGCAACATTTTATCAAGAAAACTAAAGTTTAAAAAAGAAAAACCATGCTATAAGGAAAATAATTGTAGGAAATAAAATAAGTCTTATCCCAGGGGATATAGGAAACGCCTTTGCATCATATTATAAAGAACTTACAGAACAAGAAAAATAGACAGATATTAGGGGATTCTTAGAAAAGCTCAATCTTCCAAAAATTGAAGATAAAGATCTGAAAGAACTTAATTCACTATTTATGTTGGAGGAGATTTCCCAGAATATCAAAAACCTTAAAGAAGGAAAAGGCCAGATGTGTTTACAGCGAAAATTTTTAAGATATTACAATCAACAATTTATTTCGATAAACGGAACTCAGCATACCATTCCTAACAGAGATGCTACAAGCAAGCATAACGCCGATACCGAAACCTGAAAAATATGGCAACTTCATTACTAACTATCGTCCAATTTCACTACTAAACATCGATATAAAAATATATTCGAAAATTATAGCGGAACGGCTGAAAGTAATAATCCCCAAAGTGGTACACCCAGATCAATCCGGGTTTGTAATGAACCGAGATGGGCGAGATAATGTCCGTAAGCTATTACACCTTATACATTCAAGCAAGACTGGCATAAAGCCGGTAGTGTTCCTGGCCCTAGACGCTGAAAAGGCCTTTGACAGAGTTAGTTGGAATTATTTGTCTGAGGTCTTAAGGGCGTTCGGAATAACAGGAGTAACAGCAGATCGTATCCTAGGTCTCTATACATCACCAACAGCAAGGGTCCAGGGAAGAGGCTTAAATTCTGAAATCTTTGAGATCAAGAAAGGAACAAGACAGGGATGCCCCCTATCTCTATTGCACTCTCAATAGAACCATTGGCAGAGCACATAAGACAGGAAGGAGAAATAGAAGGAATTAAATTAGGAGACCAGGAGTGCAAAATCTCTCTATTTTCAGATTATGTAGTCTTGACTATATCAAACCCAACAAAGTCTTTAAGCATAGTACTTAAATGTGTACAAGAATTCAGTAATATTTCCAACTATAAACTCAACCTGAAAAAAACACAAATAATTCATTATAATATCGGACAAGATCAACTCCAGGTTCTAAAAAATAAATACCCCCTTAATTGGTCTAAAAATGAATTGAACTGCTTAGGAATTAAACTAAGTTTCAATTGGTATAATATAGTCAACAACAATTACAATAGCCTATACCAGGAAGCTAAACAGATAATAAATAAATGGGGAAATATCTATATTTCCTGTCTAGGGAGGATTAACACTCTTAGATCATACTTGATCTCCAAATTATAATATATAATGAGAACTATACCAATAAGAGTACCTAAACAAACTCTACAAGAATTCCACAAACTGTTTATTAAATTTGTATGGGGACCATGAAAGCCCAGAATATGTTCCGCTAACTTATCCAAAAACCTGAAAAAAGGAGGAATGTCGTTTCCGAATGTATTTCATGTTTATGACTCAATATTATTATTCCACCTTATGAGATGTAAATTTGGAGACCAAGAAAACTGTCCTTGGTTAAAATATGAAAGACAATTATTAAATAATATAAAACCAATTTTTCTACTTTGGACAGATAATCCAGTTTTCAAACGGATCGGACTAAAAAACAAAATAATTGAAGAATTGTATGAAAAAATTTGTGGGCTTTTGAGAAAATGGAAAATTAAATACCCCATCTCAGAATCTACTCCAATTGCAACACTAGTTATATAACTTCAAAATGTTAGAATCAAGAACTGGACAGAAGTTGGATTAACACAAATTGGCGACTTATTTGAAAATGGGAGATTTAAAGCATTCCAAAAATTATGCACAAACAATAAACTTTAACCCAATGAATATCTAAAATATTTGAAATTATACAACTTCTTTAAGAATAGAAGATTGGAACCTGAAAATGTTATGGATAAACTCTACAAAATAGATAATAAACAACATCTGATACTTACAATAAGGGCACTTTTGCAAAATACTAAAGAAGAAGAAAAGCTTGGGGGGAATTATTAAGTGGGAGTTAGGAAAATAATTTCTTGCAAAAGAATGGAAACAGGCCTTCGAGCTCACAAACAAAACCATACATAGCATTATTTTATATGAAAACTACTTGAAAATCACCCATAGATGATGTTCAAGTTCCAACCCAACATAGGAAATCTATGCTGGAGATGCGAGAAGGAGAATGGAATGCATTGTCATATTTGGTGGAACTGCGAAAGTTTGTCCTCCCTTAAAGAGAAGATGGCTGAAATGTTCATTAGACTGGGATTCCCAGAAGTGAAACTAACTCCGCAACTCTTTGTATTCCATCTAGAACCTTCAACTATAAGCCATCCCATGAAACAACTATTGGTCCACATTTTAACAGCAATAAAAATGTGTCTAGCAAGGAACTGGAGATCCAGGGATATTCCTTCCTGGACTGGTATCTCCTTACAAATAAACTATCAAAGATCAATGGAAAAAGAGATATATATAAACCTTGAAAAAATGGAGTTGTATATTAGGGATCGACCGATTATCGGTTTAACCGATATTATCGGCCGATATTCACAGTTTCCTAAATTATCGGTATCGGCATCTAACTTTACCGATAATGCCGATATTTGAATGAAGCAGTTTTCGCGATCAACGATCGCGAAAACCGCTTTAACAGTGCTGGTCTATTGCCTCGACATCGAGGCAATAGCCAGCACTGATATTTCTATTTTGGGACCCCCACGATCGCCCCACGGAGCGATCGTGGGGAGCCATATTGACGGAGCATGCTGCTCCGTCAATATGGCTAAGTCCTCTGCCGGTCTGAGCTTCGGAAGTGAAAGTAACTTCACTTCCGTCGCTCTGAATATGCTACTTGACTACCCCTAGTGGTGGTTTAGTAGCATTGCAATGGAAAATAATTAAAATACATATTTAATTAAATAAAAATAGGTTATTTAGCTATATTAGCCTATAGGGTTAAAATTAAATATTTTTTAGCATAAGGGATAGGGTTAAAATTAAATTAAAGTTAAAAAATATTAAGGGATATAATAAGGATTAGAGTTGGGGTTAAATTTAGTGTTAGGGTTAAATTTTGGGTTCGGGTTGGGGTCAAAAGATCAATATAGGAAAAAACCAAAAAACACTATTTTTGGTTTTTGCCCCATAACTCGCAAAAAAATACCGAAAAATATGGAAACATGCATATTTTTGAACTCGGGACAACATTTAGAAACTATTTAGCCGGGGTCTTTTTTAATGATTTTATTTGGGTAAATTATATTTTAGGTCAAAGTTAGAAAAAGTGGGTTTTTTTTAATTTTTCATCATATTTTATGATTTTTTTTTGTAGTAAATTATAAGATATGATGAACATAATGGTATCTAATGAAAGCCCTTCTTATGACGATAAAAACAACATAATTTGTGTGGGTACTGTATGTGAGAAAGCAAAACATTACAGCTAAACACAAACACCCTAGAAATGTCAAAACAGCCATTGTCACCAAGGGAAAGTCAAGGTGAAAATGTCTTGTCACTAAGGGGTTAATTAAGCTGTTTTGATGCCTTGCTTATATTTACTGTAGTGTCCCTTTGATATAATTGCCTATGTCATTGCTGCTCATTTTACTAAGATTTAATCTAAGTATGGACCTTGTGCAATTGAACATTGTTGTTCTTGTTACCTTTTGACTGATATTTATTTAAAAAAAAAAAAAAAAGTGGTCCAATTTGTTGTATTTGACCATATCACCATTGTTTTGCTGCATTATTTATTTTTATTTAGCAATGAAAAAGATTTACAAAAAAAAGCTAAACTTTAACAATAAACATGTTCATTTAACAGCAGATTTGTGTAGAAATTTTTTTTTTTCCCAAAAAATTAAAATGCACGAAATATCGGTATAAGTTATCGGCTATCGGCCTGAAAGTTCACAGGTTATCGGTATCGGTATCGGCTCTAAAAAATCAATATCGGTCGATCCCTATTGTATATTACGATTGGGAAACCTTGGAATGAGGCCTCGGTATAATTATAACTTTAAGTCCACCATCCCCCCTCCACCCCCAGTACCCTAAGGAACGGAACTAGTATGAATGGATGTATGATTAGGAAAGAGAAATCCTACGTTGGGAATTTTACACCACAGTTTAACTCACTAAAATATTGACTTGACACAGAAGAAAATAGAGATTAATATAAGAGGAGAACGTACTTATGAAAAAGGAAAAAAGGGGGGGGGAAGGCACACTGGGAAATTAAAATGGAGAGAATATAATAGGGCAAGGATGATTGAAAGACACAACAGAAGAATAACAACCAAAGTGTTTAAAATCTGAGCCAATAAAGAAAAAAAAAAATTAGACGGCCAAAATATAACATGTGGAATTATTGGCTAAAGACATTAGGTCCTTTAATTCAGTGCTTCTTAAAGAGACTGTCTAGTGCCCAAAAATGAATCTTCCAAATATAAATGCATATCAATGTGCTTTCATATGCATGTTTTACATTTTACATGGCTTAAAATATAAAATACAGCTAGATGAAATTGTGAAATTATAGCAGTTTGCAAGAAACCAGAACTGCCCACACTAGCTAAGTAAAAGTAATTTCCTTTTTTTGTTGCAGGAACCAATGAGAATAATTTCATTCAAATGAATGGAATTTCCTGTCTCTCTAGTGATGTCATCAGACAATATGTTACACGGTTAACCCCTTAGTCACATGGCCTTGTCTTTCCCTTGGTGACAAGGGCTGTTTTGACATTTCTGGGGTGTTTGTGTTTAGCTGTAATTTTCTTCTTTCTCACATACTGTACTCATACAAATGATATGTTGTTTTTATCGCCATAAGAAGGGCTTTCATTAGATACCATTGTGTTCATCATATCTTATAATTTACTAAAAAATAAATCATAAAACTTGATTAAAAAATAAAAATACTTTTTCTAACTTTGACCTAAAATAATAATTCACACAAATACAATCATCAAAAATACCCCATCTAAATAGTTTCTAAATGTTGTTCTGAATTCAGAAATATGCTTATTTCCAAGTTTTTCTGCAGATTTTTGCAACTTATAGGGCAAAAACCAAAAATAGTTTTTGGGTTTTTAACTAGTGACCTTTTGACCCCAATCCACACTCTAAATGTAACCCTAACTCTAACCCTTATGCTAATGTTTAATTTATTCTAATTTTTATTTAATTATAACCCTATACTTTATGCTAACCCTGATTTAATTGTAACCCTAACCATTATTCTAGCCCTAAGCCTAGATCTGAGCTAATTAAATCTCTTTTTTTTTTAAATTTCAATGTTGCTAGTCTGCCCCTAGGGGCAGTCTATCAACAGCATCAGAGCAACGGAAGTTAATTTTTTTTCACTTCCGATCCTCTACCCACAAGAGGGCAGCAACCATATTGGAGGAGCATGCTGCTCCGTGATCGTGAAAACCGCTAATTCCACTACAGGACGTGCCTGACATGTCCATTGTGGCGAAGGGGTTAAGAGATCCTACTGTGTACAAGAGAAAGGTTTGAGGAGAACAGGAAGTGACTAAATGAAACAAAAATTTATATCCTCAGTGTCTATATAAGCCGCACCTGCAGTAAACATGCAGAGTAATCACTGGGATGGGCTTGAGTCAAATCTTAAAAATGTGATAAATTCAAGATGCCTGCATCAAATCACACTGGAAAAAAAGCCTGTGCACTATACAAGTAGTAATCTTCATCTTGTACCTAAGTGAGTTTGGGGACTAGACTGTCCCATTTAACCTCAAGGATACCAAATGGTCAAGGATTTAGGAATTACCCAGTTGTGTTTAGCAAATCAATTAATTAATCATGGTAGGTCCTATGAGATCTCCACCCTGATTAATTAATTGGATTCTGTCTGTGCGCATATCCATCCTACATACTCAAAGGTGTACTTTGGTTTTGTGCTGCCCTAGGCAGACACAATTCGGGCAATTCCCCTGTTGGGAAATACAACAGCATATACTGCATACCATGTATATAATTAGCACTTGAGCTGTAGATGGTGCTGTGCAGTTCGGAGCACTGCTTATATGTGATTTGAAGTTGTTGGTACTCACAGGAAGGAAGTTCTTTGTATTTTCACTTGCTCTACACCCTGTTCCAAATTATTATGCAAATTCTATTTAAGTGTCACAAAGATTAAATATTTTGTTTTTCAGTTTAACTCATGGATGGCATTGTGTCTCAGGGCTCTTTTGATCACTGAAAACAATCTCGGACACCTGTGATAATTAGATTGCCAGATGAGCCCAATTTAAGGAAAAACTACTAAAGGAGGGTGTTCCACATTATTAAGCAGAGCACCATTTTCAGGCAATATGGGGAAGAAAAAGGATCTCTCTGCTGCCGAAAAGAGTGAAATAGTTCAATGCCTTGGACGAGGTATGAAGCTGTAATTTTTTTCTTTCTCACATACAGAACCCACACAAATTATATGTTGTTTTTATCGTCATAAGAAGGGCTTTCATTAGATACCATTATGTTCATCATATCTTATAATTTACTACAAAACAAATCATAAAATATGATGAAAAATGATAAAAAAAAACCACTTTTTCTAACTTTGACCTAAAATATAATTTACACAAATAAAATCATTAAAAAAGACCATGTCTAAATAGTTTCTAAATGTTGTCCCGAGTTCAAAAATATGCATGTTTCCATATTTTTCGGTATTTTTTTGCGAGTTATGGGGCACAAACCAAAAATAGTGTTTTTTGTTTTTTTCCTATATTGACCTTTTGACCCCAACCCTAACACTAAATTTAACCCCAACTCTAACCCTTATTATATCCCTTAATATTTTTTAATTTAATTTTAACCCTATCCCTTATGCTAAAAATTGTTTAATTTTAACCCTATAGGCTAATCTAGCTATATAACCTGTTTTTAATTAATTAAATATTTATTTTAAATATTTTCCATTGCAATGCTACTTAACTACCACTAGGGGCAGTCAAGTAGCATATTCAGAGTGATGGAAGTGAAGTTACTTTCACTTCCGAAGCTCAGACCAGCAGAGGGCTTAGCCATACCTGGCACATCCTTTGTCACGAAGGTGTTAACACCCTCTGGCAAAGTGCCGCCCTAGGCGAGTGCCTTGTGGAAGATACACTACTGTACATATGCTGGGCTGCACTTTGCGTGGTATTTCTGCAGTATGTGGAACAAAAATGTGTCCCTGGAAACATGGCCAATGTTGGCAACTATGACATATATTTATAAGTTAAGCATTATAACTTTTTTGTGGTCAAATGTGTCAGCTAATGGACACCCTCAACTTTATATAAATGTGTTTTGCTCTGATTTATTCTTGTCATGCTGTCTATTGAGCCATTAATGTAGTTTTATATTTTAGTAACAATAAAGCTCTCAATTCAGTTTCAAACACTGAATAATTAAATAAAAAGTTTGAGACTCAAAAAAGATTTTAAGATTAGTTCTCGGTACATCATTCTCCCCCGTTTCCAAGCCAGCTTACCCTCTCTCCCTTCTACTTCTCCCCCGCCCCTCCACGAAATATATTCACCTTTAAAGGTAATAAATTCCATTATGAACATTTGTCACATAATATAGTAACTAGTTAATGACATCTACAGACCGCATGTTATTTGAAAAACACAGTACAGCAAGTGTAGGCAACCTGCAGCCCTCAAGATGTTGCAGGACTACATTTCCTTACTCCTCTGCCAGCCTCTTAGCTGACGGGAGATGTAGTTCTTCAGCAGCTGGACGGATGCAGATTGCTAACCCTTACCATAGTGATTAATGCCCACATCTAATATGGCTCCTCTGTAACGCTTGCAGTAGTACGAATGCCTGTCTGGACCAAACATAATTCCGTGGAAGATAGACGCGATAGAAAAAAAACAAAAAAATCCCCACACAACATAGTATCACGTGATACCTGCTTTCAGAGTGCCGTCAAAGAGTCCAAACATGGCTGCTCCCATAGTAAATCTTTGCCACGCTGCATTCTCTGTGAACCGATGTCCTCACTGTGTGAGCTGGAGCCGTAGTGGTATACTAGCATGTGGAACTTGTCACTCAATAGCACTGTACGATCCCGAGGTAAGTAGACTTGCAATTAGCAAGGAGAAGGGTTTTGAGAATTTGATACAGCAACAATCTATTGATGTACTGCATGCTTGTCTACCGTTCTTCTTTCTGCTCTGTATGTTTTGGCTGGGCATTATGTAACTAGTTTAATGTAAAAGGTTAGCATTTAATATATATATAATAGAATGTAAGCAGCAATACAAACATGTCTGTGCCCCTGTCTACTCAGTCATTCAACATTTATAGCCTATATTCTACAGGTGAACTCTCATCCATATTGTGTTAAATATGTATTCGTTTTACAATCTGTTTAAGTCCAAATTATTTTTTAATCCTTAGGTAAATATATGTTCAAATGCATTTCTGTTATTTACTCAATGAACACAGAATGTATTTCTTAGAACTCCACAACTTACTTAACTGAACTGGAATGACCATTTAAACCCTCCTTATTTTGACAGAAATCCATTTAGTTCTCTTAAAATATGTATGACACAACATGTCATTACTATCTGACTGTTAGGAAGACCTCCATATTTGTTGGATGATTTGGTTAATTCTTTATTTTAATATATTCTTTGCAAAAGTAACATCTAGCTGTACTATTAAGACTAAACCAACCTATTAATCTAATTTAAGTAATACATTTATGTAACTTTAATAATAGGTGATATTTATAAGGAGCAATTCTGTGGCAAAGTATAACATGTAAAAAAAATATAATGTTCAAAATGCAATGTTATTACAATTTGGATGTTTCCAGGAATTGTCATTACTTTGTACACTTTCTTCCCATAACCAAAATTTACCTGTTAAGCATTGCTTTTATCCTTACAGAACAAGACAGTAAGAGCTACTCTGAATGGACACACTGGAAGAGTAAACTGTGTCCTGTGGATTCAGAAACACGACTGTAGTAAGTACTGGGGGGTATACCAATATTTAAGCATAAATATTGGTATAACCCCTGTTTTGTAAAAAGGATGAGGAGGTATGGGGGTGGCAAAAATAAATGTACCCTCTTGTTACTTGTTCCTTAAAGGGACTCTATCTTATGTACATTATCACTGTGAATGTAAAAAATAATATATAAATATGTGTTAGCATAATTAGGAGCAAATGTCTAAATTTGGAGAAGCATGTTTTAAATGTCTGCCTCCAGTTGCCTACCTGTAGTTTGATAAGCAAATTACACATTTGCCATTGAAAACCAGGTGATGCAATAAAATGGAGACTCCACACATTTAAAGCACATTTTTCTCCTAATTTTGACATTCACAACTTTATAGATCATTTCAACATTCACAGTAAACACAATATTTAGCTAATAGGCTTCCTTTAACCAGTCATCTGTCTCCAATCATTCTTACTGAACTGCTATAATTTCCTTGCTTTTAAACTTAACAGATGTTACATTAACTCCTCCAACTTTTCATTCCATGAAAATGTATGTATGGTTAGGCAGTTTCTTGGACAGATATATATATATATATATATATATATCTGTACATGCTGCCCTGGTGAATGTATAATTCATATATGTTCAATGGGAAGTCATGTTATTAATCAAGGCAGTTCTTATGGGATCTTTGATTACTCAGTCAGTTCTGTCTGGGTAACACTTGTATTCGAAATTCTGCAGGGAAGCATGATAGATAAATAGATATATAAATATAAATATCTCTGTCCCCAAAAAAATGACTTAGCCATAAATACACATATGCATGGAATGAAAAGTGGGAGGAATTATTGTAAGGTCTATTCCGTTTAATAGCAAGCAAACTACAGCAATTCACAAAGTATGGATGGGACAGGGGTGTACTGACAACCCATGGGGCCTCCTTTTAACCCCATGTGCAAGCCACACCTATAAAGAAACCCTAACCGCATACAAACCCCTTTCCCCATCACCCACAATGTGCACACAGGTCTTGTCTGGTCTTACATTGCACATCCTGGATTTCCCCAGCATCACAGTCAGTCTGCCCCTGATATGGGACAATGTAAAAGTTACATGCTGACCTGACACGCTTGGCTGTACAACTGAAGGAAAAACATCTTTTTATTTTTAGCTGGTGTGCTTTGACACTGTCGGCATGCACACAGCCAATCAGAGCGGTTACTCATCCCACATGTCTGATCGAGGTCTGTTGTGCCCGGGATACTCTCCCTGCTAGTGCAGATAGACCCTCGTTTTCAAAGAGGATCAACTTAAGGGACCTTGTTAAGTAACCAATATTAACTATATATTCCATGCTCATACATTGCCCCAATAGTTACTTCACCTGTTTCCATCACCTACGTAAAAGCCCTCTCTCTTTTGGTGCACATGGCTTTTTGATCCTAATGGGAAATAGTCTTCAGCAGCTCTACAGATAAATAATGCTATAATGGTGGCATTGTAAATGTATTTTAATTATGTGTTGCTTTCAGACACATTTAATTTATGGGTTGTTATGTAACTTGAATAATTTGTTTCTTTTAGGTGCTGAAACTGAACTTGTTTCAGGTGGATCTGACAAGCAGGTGATAATATGGAATATAAAAGAAAACAAGGTGAGTTTCATATATAACTGGTTTCAAGCCACATGCAACATGGATGCAGATTTACTGACATTATTTCAGATCTGTTCATTAAAGCAGTCCATTTAGCAGTGTCCTGTATTTACTAGGACAAAAGTCTGATGTGCATCCCAATAATTTTATTAATCTTTTGAGATTTATCAAAAATAATCAGTCCTCTTTGAACATGGCTTGGGATTTAGGCTTCTGTGTAATTGGTAATTTGATAACTGTGTCTTGTGTGTAGTTTGCAGGCTTTGTCGTACTGGAAGGTCACACTGAAGCAGTAAATGCAGTTCATGCAGTGTATACAGGAAGCGCATCTGACGAGAACCTTCTTTTAGCCTCTGCTGCTTCAGACTGCACAGTTCGAATATGGTCACGTACAAAACATACAAGTAAGTTACTTTGTTTGTTGTATTCGATACAGATTAACAATTAATGTTTGGCATGCAGATGTGACTGAAAGGATGGGAACAGAGCTTAGTCATCAAAAAAAGTTACTGACAAGGGAGAATAGTGATAGTGAAATAAAACGATTTGGAACAGATGATGGGGTTTAGGTTATTTACTTTCCTATTAGGTTTATCACTTAAGTTCACAGATTGTATAAGCATATAACCATCAAAGACAACAATGACCAAAAATACAAAAAATATACAAAAAAATATCTGCAAGCATCGAGATGGGAACACAGTACATTTAAAATTTCCCATAATTTTATATTATAAAGATTGTAAGGTAATTTGTGTTTACCAATTAGGTCTTTACAAGTTACCAGTTACTTCAAGTATGGGGATAGTTTCTTTGTCTAATAGTTCCATATGTCGTAATTTGCTGCTCTCTTTTTATATCTACTATCATGCCTCTTTCCATCTTACATTGGAACATTATTTGTTGCTCCACCTTTTGCCAGGTAGGGGCCTGTGTAGATTTCCCCATTCTCGCAAGGAGAATCTTTGCAGCAATTAACATATGTATGATTATTATTTTTTTGTGTTTATGCATACTGGGGATATTCAAATGCAAGAGAAAACTGTCAGGAGTCACAGGAAGTTTTACCTGAGCCATATACTATTTTCCAGAAAGCCTTTAGTCTGCTACACTTCCACCATATGTGGAGGTAGCTTCCTTCTCGTAATCCACATCACCAACAAGTTCACTTAGAATTTGGATACATTTTGGCCATCATTTTAGGCACAAAGTACCATCTATTAAGAACTTGACAGGGACTTGTTCCATTCCTTTCCATGGAAGTGCTGAGATCTTTCTCCCAGTTTTTAACCCTTTAAGGACCAGGGATTTTCCAAGGCCAAGGACCAGAGCGTTTTTCAATTTTTAATATGCGGTTTTTAAAACATAATTTTCCTCTCTCTCATTTAACGCACCCATACAAGTTATATGTTGTTTTTTAAAGGACAGTTGGCGCTTTCTTTTGATACTCTATAAATCAAAATTATTTACATTTTAGCATTAAAAAATACATATAAATGAGGACATTTTTTGGGGAAAAAAAGTTTTTCCCCATTAGTTTCCCAATAATAAGCTACACAACTAGTGCAACACTAACCCACTTATCCCCCCTAATTAACTTACTAATAAAAAAGAAAAATGTTGGTTCCCAAACCCCCCTAAACAAAAAAGACAAAAAAAAACTCTGAATAGTGCGATGTCAGATCCATAAAAATCACGCAACAGGCATGCAGGGGTTACATTTTATTAAATAAATATATTAAAATTACCTTTATTTCTTAAAAAAAACTTTTATAAATTGCAAAAATAAAAAAATTTGTAAAAAAAATAAAATAAATGAGGGCCATAAAGTGGAAGGAAACTGATCACAGTTACAAACTGTGATCAGCATTGAAAGGGTTAATTTCTTTTTTTTTCTCTCTCATACAACGTTCTTTATTTATTTTTATTTACAGGTCACTCTCTGTGCTTCACTATAAGAACGTGAAGCACAAAGAGTGAATTAGAGGCAAAGTCAGTGTGTGAACACATTGACTTTGCATCTAATTTGCATGTTATCGCGGTGATCACTCAATCACCGCAATCACATGCCCGGATATCCACCGATCGGGTCCAGGAGCTTTGCCTCGGGTGCGAGGCGTAGTCCTGTACCCGTTGCAGACTGGCTGGCGGTGCCCATGGAGCGCACCGCCGGCTAGACTGCATGACGAGTGAACTCGTCATAAGGTCGCTAATGCTGCGGCTCTTATGACGAGTTAACTTGTCATAAGGTCGGGAAGGGGTTAATTTCCACAATATTCGGTATCTTATCTGAAACCCTTATCAGATCCATACATTTAGGGATCGTCTTTGTGCCTTCTTTCTCATCTAACACGGCCTCCAGTTTACGTGTCCCAGCATTTTAATCTTTGTACAGACTTTTAAGTAGATAACCTTTAATTATTATATAATTTAGAACTTCTATGTGAGTAAGATCATTTTCTTTTTGTAACTGATTAAACGTTTTTATTTTTTTTTATTTGACAGGATGTGATCTATTCTGTTTATATTGGCCCCAATCCATTGAGTGATGTTTAATTCATCTATATTATATTTAATAATACCAAAGGGAAGCACCTTTGTGGTTTTTTGAAAATAAATATATTAGTAGTCTGTTATACCATTTAACACTAATATTTATGGCCTTTTAAGGTTAGATAAATTAGTGTAATATTGGGTCTTAGTACATTCTTGTTCTGCATTAGTGCTGGTTACACTAGGATTGATACACTAGGATTGTGTGGATAGAATTCACTACATTGCTCACAGTAAAGTTGCCAGATTGTGTGTGTGTGTGTGTGTGTGTGTGTGTGTTTATGTGTATGGTCTGTTTGTTTACTCATTTATAGCAATTGTCTTTGTTTTACAACCTATAGATTTCTCAGCCCTATAACTGCTTTGTTTGTACTGACTAGCAATTGGTTGTTGTTTATTGGTGTATTGGGCTCAATCAATGTATTATTATTTGTGTGTTATTTCTATATTAATGTGTGTTAATACATTTTCCTATTTTGTTACTGTGTGCATTATTTCATTTATAGTAGTTTACGTATATGTCATATTATCTACTTGAAAAACGAACTTGGAAGATACTGTTTTTATGAATGGCTATTGGCCATCTTTAGTGGCATCTAATTTTTCATAATCTTTCATAATTCCATGTATCTCTGACGGTGCATATCCTATATTCCACGACCAATTTAAATTAAACATAGCACTTTTTTTTTTCTAAGATTGCATTAAATGTATGCTTTTTAAATAGAAATGCCTTAGTGAAAGAATACAGATAATGTACTCTTTTGAGCCCTAAAGCTCTGTCAGGGGGCTGACATCCTGGGCCCTATGAAGGAAGATCTGACAATGTCTAAACAATGTCTGCCTTCTGATAGTGCTATACAAATGAAAAGAGGGATTAATAAGTTATGTTTACTTTTGTTTTTATAGTTTCCTTTAATTTTTGTTAATCTCAGCAATCATGATGATATGTTCTGAGCAATGTACATTTAAAAAAAAAAAATATTTACATTATTTTTTTTTTTAAAAGGTGATCTTTTAATTAAACATAACTTTATTGTTTTTATGACAGTTGTCCTTTTAAGCAGGCAGATCTCTATGGCAATTATAGCCCATGAATATCACCCTTAACCTTAAAGGATTAATGGAGATAAAGACAGGGAAGAAACATAAATTAATACAAGAATAAAGTGTTTGGATTTTTAATGAGTTTAGTTGTGGGTCACTACTCGGTCTGTTTAGTTTACCTCCTACTGATATAATATGCATTGTCAGCTGATACAATGGATATATATTTATTTATTTAGGTAAAATCACTAAGTCCACATGTTAACCATGTTTTAAAGCCTTTCACTGTAATAATGACTAATGGTCTTTCTCCCATGCCCATTTTTAAAGCTGAATGTCTTCAGACACTGTCTTTTGGAAATGGATTCTTCCTGGATGTCTGCTTATCTTTTCTACCTGGCAGTAGGGGTGAGTTCATGAGCACCTTTCTCATTGCAAAAGAATCTTAATTGTGCTGCAAGTTGCCTTTAATAATGATCTTCACAAGTTATTTTTTTATTTTGTTAAATGTTAGCCTTGTTTCCTGCACACAACACTGTCACTGTTATATTTAACTATTTCCTATGATCAACCGTCGTTTGGTTGGAGAGTCTACAACGTGTTAAAAAGGTTCTATAGGGATCTGGCTCATATTGATGCTAAAGCTATCCGAGTGGTGTCTCGCTGGTTCGTAGTCAAATCTCATTCTTTAGGTGTTTTGGTTGGGTTTCCATTTGTGTTCTGGGTAGGCAACTGCAGTAAGCTGATAAAGGAAACATTTTAAACATCTGAATCCTAGAGGTATGGGACATTATGCTGCTAAAAACATATTTTCAAGTGGACACACTTCTCAATATAAGTTAAACAATGTTTCAATTATACTTCCACACTTATAAAGTACCTGCATTGGTAGTGTGTGGCTTGTAGGTATCATTATGCCTTAAGATTCAAACTATGGATCTGATGTTTAATTCCTACGTGTTTAACATGAAGATGCTTCTGTCTGCTTGCCTCATCCAAATACGGCTTGTCACTTGCATACCTCTTGTAAGCAAAATACTTACATGACAAGCTCGTTGTTATGGTAAGAAAAGTCAAAATCTATACCTAAAATCTATAGCAAGCGTTTAAGACCAAACTGCTGATTCCTTAATTGTACATAATTTCAAGAGCACTTAACAAGCCTCAAATCAAAGTTATCAATTTTTCTGATTTCTAACCTCTTTATGGAACCCTTTGCCAGTCCTTCTACTCCCACCCTTTTATTGGCCTCTCCTTGCTTTTCAAGTAAGTTCCAGTGTCCAATACTCTTCCCAATGTCCATGACCTTTCTCCACAATCCCTTCAACTTCAACTCTACTGCTTCATAATATGTTCCCTTTTCCTTGCAATAATCTCTCTCCTGATCCCAGCGGAAAGAATATTGTCTACTTCCTTTCAAACAGATAAATCAGAGAACAAACTTGGATTAATAGTCCTCATTTAAGCAGATAGAGTGTGCCACTCTAGAGTGGTCATAATATCACCCTCATGGTCTAGATGGGAAATAATGAGCTCAAATAAGCGTTATGGTTTCACTTTGACTTAGCAAAGTTTGAAAATGCTCTTATTATACGTTCTGTTATTTTATGTAGAGACTGTTTTATCTACATATTAAAAAAAAATGCCTTCTGATATCCTTTATATAAATGACAGCACTTTAGAAAAAATACAATATACTAGTAATATCCAGATACTAAATCAATGGAAACGAGCTGGCAAAAAGTACACTGCTCCTTATTTGTGGAAATAATTGCTTGCTTGATTTAAATGAGGCATATTCTAGAATTGCCAGTAAAAGATGCAGCAAATCTAAACTTGTCCCTTCCGCTAAAATACTGTTTTACAAAATAGCACTGAAATGCAGAACAAATACCACTAATAAACATATATTTAATATACAGAGTGTAAATTAGGCCATGTGCCACTTACTTGTTTTTTCGCCAATCTTTAAATGAAGAAAAAACACACTAGCTGTGTGCCATATTGTAGTAAACTGCCAGGCGATAGCCGGCCCAAGTCGAACAGAGAAAAATATTGAGCTTAACGCTTTCAGTGTTTGTGGGCTATGCAAGATTGTCAGTAGCAGTGACCCTGTTGAGGCGCATCCTCACATCAAGAGCAATTGTAGGCCTTGTCATGTTTAACTGAAAGATTGCATTAATATAGGCATTTTAAATATAAATACTTTAATGAAAATATACAAATAAAATATTTTTAGGAGTCCTCTGTGCCCTGTATAACGCCATCATGGGGCGGACTTTTGTGACCAAAGATTTTAAACACAATGTCCGCCCCGTAATATATATTTATAGAGCAAAGTAGGCTCAGTAAGGTACTCTATTTGTAGTCTTTTGTTAAGAAACATACAAGTTACACTTTTCAGATAGCTCTTAAATAAAAAGAGGTTCAATGTCTTTTTAGAGAGCCAAGTGGACATGTAGGTGGATAAATAAAAAGAAATAAACATTGTCGAATCCTGCAGCATAGTTGCACTTAGAAGCAGCTCACGTGCTAATAAGGCTTACCAGTGGCCTCTCTCTGCTGATTGTCGACACAAGATAAACACAGAGACATGCTCTCTTGCACAAGATGTTTGCTGGCTCCACGATATGAAAGCATATCTGAGACGACCTGAATGTACAGGCAGGCTTCGGTACCACAAATTAACAGAAATTTCACAAATCAAATATTCACTCATACCCTATGTGTTTTGTTTTTTTATCAGAGGAACTTCTGCAAGGGTCTCACGGGGAATATGACACCTGCAAGACTCCTTAAGAATTCCTTTTAAGGTTCACTTAAGTTTCTGCAGAAACATTCAGCCTTCATTGTTTTTACATTTTTTTGGAACTCTTTGTTGGTTTCTTATACTGGGAGTTGAGGATTCCCTGGAAGAGTTCCTGTGAAAAGGTCTATTTTGCCATCATCTGGAGACTCAAAAGACTGGTCCTGCCAGGACCTTAATGTTCTCTCGGTAGAACAACACATCTGTAGCAACAAGAGCAGATGGAGAAAAGATTGCTTGCATAGTATGTTCAAACAAATTTCTTGCAACACAAAATGAAAACCCATACATTCGAAAAGTTGAAAATAAGCATATCAACCAGGTTTTTGGTTCTCTGTATTAAAGCACGCATACAGCTGGCATTGGTTAGAGTTGTTTCAGGAAACACCATCGATAATTACAGGCTCCGCCTATCCTACGCGCTTCACCATGACTACTTCAACAGTGGTGCATGCATGTGAGCGAAAAAGGGCTTATAAAAAGGAGAAACAGACACCTGGGGATATGCTTAAATCCAGCAGGCTTAATTTTGAGAACAATTTGTTTGAACATAGTAAGCATTGTGTCTCAGTCTTCTATTATCCCTACAGAGGTAGATTTCTGCACTGAGAACATTAGGATTCTCTCAGGACCCATCTTGTGAGTCACCTGTTGATTGTAAGTGAAAGTTGGCAAGGTGGGGACACTACCCACACCTTAGATGCTGTGGAGGATTAAAGAAATGTATGTATCAGCTACAATTATTGAAGAGGGATACATTTAACTGCATTTGTTACATCAGTTACCATTATTTAAAAAAAAAAAAAAAAAAAAAAAGTGGACTGCAACCCTTTCTCTACTAACATGCACTTTATATATATATATATATATATATATATATATATATATATATATATATATATATATATATATATATATATATAGTTATGATTATTTACTAGATGAGCAATATTTCATAGGTAAAAAGGGGACATCTAGCACTGTTTTTTTCAGTCATGATACCTGTGTAGGTCCTCTTCTTTAACTTAAACATTTTGCAGCCATTTGTTCTTCTTTCTGGTTTAAAAGTGATTTGTCATTTACTCCATTTATTGTGTTTTGTTTTGCAAAGCATTGTCCATCAGCGTTTTAGCTATATTTGTGTATTTTTTTTACACATGTAGCTGCTGTGAGTATGATGGCTTGCTTGCGCATTTTTGTGTGTTTATTGGCTTTGGTTCACACAGTTCATTAGAGCTTTTATGGATTCGGTTGAATCACTCTGCATAAAAAGATAATGTTTGAGGCTAATTTTATGCATCATGTATTTCAGACATAATCTTCGCCTTTTAGTGAACAAGAGATACGCAGTGCACGTTAACATACTGTATATTTTTTTTTTGTGAATTCTTTTTTATTATTTCCAGTAGAAAAAGACATAAAATCGTGACATACATATAATACAATTTCCCATCGTAAATAATTTATATTCCAGCCGTGATATACAAACATATAAATATCACTTAACATACTATATTTCATTTCACAGCTTTAGAAAGATTGTGGGTCTTGTTGCATTTGCTTTGTAGTTAGATTTACAAAGTTACATTTTGTCTTCTGTCACTTCCTCAAATTAAGGTAAAAAACATGCAATTTTAATTAATGGAGGCTATCTTATATATTTGTCAGAGATATATATTTTCCAGTCAATTCTGATTTCAAACCAGGTTTACTAACACATTGTATAATATGTTTTCTTCATTGCATCAGTGATTGTTCTGTATTCAAAATGTGTCCAAGTGCTAGTTTTTTTGCTTCCTTTTTTTAAATGTTTTTATTGACATGATGTCTTGCTTTATTTCTATTTGCAGTACCCATTTTAGCTTGTGGTGGAGATGACAGCCGGATTCATTTGTATGTACAGCAGAACAGGCAGGTAATTATTTATATCACAGTTGGCTGTCTTTTACATGCTGAAATTTGCATTAATATTGATATATAACCTGCTTCTGCTGCCACTGCCTTTCTTGGATGGCAATATAGCTATGGAGACTTGGGTCGTTGACTGAAGTCCTGGAACTTCTCAATGTGTACCTGCCATTGTAGTGACACTGCTGCAAATGAACTGTAGTGTTTACCGTGGAATGCACGTCATGCCAGAACAGTAAGTGATGCTGCCAATGAAATCTGGTAAAAGCTATGACTGCCCACTTAGGACAGTCGTACTAGATGGCACTCCTACGTGTTTCCAACTAGGGCTGATAACTTCACGGGGAGATGGTTTACACCCTTTGAGATGTGCACTTAAAAACACCTACCACAAAGCTTTTGAAAGTGTACACATGGGCGTTTGCAGGATTTTTTCCAGTTTGGGGAGGCAAATCAACCAAAAAGGATAGCTGAGAATCATGAGATCTGTATTCCACAGCAACTGCAGTACCAATTCATAATAATATAATACAAAAAATTATGTATAAAGATACGAGTTATGTGTGATGAAAAAATTAAAAGCAAAAAAGTAATTATGTATTGAACAATGGCCAGGGTCAGCCTGGATGTTGAATCTTTATACACCAATATTCTCCACTATATAACCATCCAGGCCATTGATTATTTTCTTGAGAAGGGTAATATGGCAATGGAACAACATTAATTCTTTTTTAATGGAATCTTGTTTGTACTTGAACACAAATGATCTCTTTGATGCCCAGAGTGGCCATCATTCCAAATGGCTCACAAATATTCCATATGGCCAGATGTTCAAGTTTAATTGAAACTGCAGCACACAAGAACACTTTTTAAGGAGGAATGGAATCTCATAAATTGGTTTAAGAATAAACACTACAATCCCATAACTATGGAACAGGCCAAGAACAAAATAGAGGCGATCGAAAGGCACTTTCTCCTTTCAAGACCTCATTGAAACCAATGATCCACATTCCTATGAAACCAAGTTTATCACAAGATACACTGAGAGAGTCAAATCCATTAGAAATATTTTAAATACTCATTGGAACATTTTAAAATTTTGAGCCAACACATTTCAACATTTCAAATTTTACCTTTCTCAGAAAAATTTGTTGTGCCTCTCAGCTGTAAGGAAAAGCACAATGCCAATTGGCAATCTCTCACTATAAAAACAAGTGAACAAATTATGTCCACAATTTGAGGAGGTGGATCTTCTACGGAAGCGTAAAACTAACGCCCTAGGCACTTTATCCAGCTTAGTACTAAATAAATATCTAGATTTGGCAGAGTTCAATTAATTATGGATTAGATGCTATTCAGTAGTGATAGGTGCCCTTCCTGATCACTGCAGTTTATTACAACTGGGTGGTTGGAACTCTTTCACCATATATATTTCATTTCTATTCTTTAGCATCTGTATCCATATATATGGCTATTAACTATGGAGTTTCCCCTTGTGTAAAATTATTTCAATCTATTTTTTTTATTCTGCATGGCCTTAATATCTTTCCTTTCCCTTAATCCACTTTTAGTGCTGTGTTGTTCTCTCCACCCCACCTCCTCTCTCTCCTAGTTCTTTCAATTATCAACTACTCCTTTCCTTTTCTAACATACATACATGTGCATTTATTTTTTTATCACACATTTATATCTTTATACATGTTTTTTTCTTCATTTGTATACATTTCCCTCTAATTTTTTTATTTTCATTTACCTTTAGAGGTCTTTTATTCACTATTCTCACCCCTCTAATTTTTATTTTATTCACATTGGGTTCATATACCAGCCCATTTTATTGTTTCATTTCATTGTTCACTTTTGACTCTAGCTTCCCCCACTCCTCTGTATATCTAGCATTTATTTGCCATTTCTCTATATTTTTTCTTTGTATATATCATATATGTGCATTGTCACTTTATTCAAGCTTTGATGGAAATGTATTTAATGGCTCATCTCAAGGGGTGTTAACTATTTCCCTGATGAAACAACTAGCCATAGTCACAAAACGTGTAGGAGTGCTATCTAGTACTGACGTCCTAAATGAACATTTGTAGCTTTTTGCTAGATATCACTTCCAGTTCTAGCATGATGTGCTACAGTGGATACCGAATTTCCCTTGCAGTAAAGCCACTACACCAACGGTTACACACAGAGAAGCTCCAGGAGTTCAGGCACTGACCCAAGCTGCACTATTCTATTATCCTGAACAATTTTACTACTTATATCCTTTGAGTTCTTCCCATTGAAAGTGCTCCCTATACCTCCATTGGATTCCAGAGCCAAGATCAAATTGGAATCTGCTGATCACTAAGAGCATTCTAGCAGTATAATTAAACTTTTTATAAATCTTTAAATAGTCATGCTTCCATTTGTGTGTATAGCATGTGTAAAAACGGACATTTGGGAGATTAATGCAATGCTTTAATTTGCCATGGCAATTGCATACCTTCTAAGTGTCCCTTTTTAGAATGGACAGTCGCTATTTCCTCCTCTGTCTCTCTTTTATGGGGGCCCAGCATTTTTAGTTTAAGTGTAACAGAGAGAGAAGCAGAGTAATACAACAAAAATTGTGTTCTAAGTTGCAGTAAATGTGATTTTATGTTAATTTTCTGTAAATAAAATATTTTCTTCTTATTCTACTATTGACTTGCCAAATTACATAAATAGTTAACAATTGGCCATAAAGTCGCTAAAAATGGTCTGGTAAAGCCCCTCGCATGGCCACACCTTCAGCCACTCCCACAAAAATAAGTTCCCCTGTTTTGGCTATTTCAAATTTTGTACGAGTGTTAAAATCCTAGTAATAACTAAAAAATGACTGGATCAAATGTGTTTGGAAAGTTTGCACATATGTATTTTTATTTAATTTCTACTGTCTCTGAGTTACTGGTAAGTGCACAAATGAAACTAAAGACCTGTTACAGCCATGCTTTATTTTTAGTTCCAGAAAACACAAGTACTTAGTGGACATGAGGACTGGGTGAGAGGCGTGGAATGGGCTGTTACTGGTAAGTGTCGATTTTTGTTTTTGCAACTGAAAACCTCTGTAAGGTTTATCAACAGAGCTTTAAAGGACAACTTAAGTGTTGTATTTTTTTTTTTTCTCTAAACCCTCCTTCCTAAAGAAAGCAGGAGTATAAAAATAGTGTGCTTTGTTGTAAGTAGTGTGCCCTTGTCCAAGTAAACCCTTCCTGCATTTTTAGGTAGTGTCACTGCGCACAGTCAATCAGAGCGTGGGCTGAATTGGGCTGGGAGATCCCCTCTGCTGATCCCATGTTAAAATGAAGTATCAAAAGTACATAACATTTTCGTACTCTGGGCACGTTTTTGGAAACAGACAACTCCTTCTTGACTTGATTTAAGGAAGCAAATATTCTACTGCTTGGTTTCTCATCTACATACTTGCGATATCTAAACATTATCATTGAGGCCAATTTATTAAAAAATACATTTTGGCACTAGTCTCTCCATGTCTGATTCTTTCAGTACCTCTCACTAGTAAATGTAGATTTCCCACAGTGTGTCGTCTCACCATTTTTGCACTTATATGCCTTTTTCTTGGCTTCTATTTTATGTTTAGGTTTTTTTCTTCTAAGTTTATTTTTCTGCAATGCAGCACTATCTTACTATGCTCTGAACAGCAAATATATTAAGTACCAGACACACATTAATGGTTTGCATCAATGACACTGCATTTCTCATACCGCCTGCCAAACTTTAGCATACTTGAGTGTATTCTTTAAGTTGGCTTAATATTGACTTACTATAGCAATACTGAAATGTACTTTACTAAAATGCTAGCCTATTACAATTGGTGTTTCCAAACAGGTTAATTCATCTATAGATCAATTGCTTGCTTGTTTTGGGTGATGACCTAATTTCATTAATAGAAATAGATCAATAGAAAAGACCTGTAACAGCACTTCTGTCAATTTAAGTGTACCTTTCTTAATAGTGTTATTGTGTGCTATACAAACTACAAATGTAGCTAGCTCCTGCTTTGAATGTCGGCTACATCTTTCTTGTAATTTTCATCTGACAGGTGAGATCCCGCTGCAAGTCCCTGCAGTGGAATTTGGATGCATAGATCATAGTGGGAGGTCCTAGTGTCTTTTGGGACATTTAAAATAGGACGGCATAAAATGTCCTAGCATTGTAGAATTGGACAGTGGTGGCTAAGCATTATAGGGGCTGTAGCTTACAAAATCTGAGATGATAGTTTTTACTTCTGTTCAATAATATTCGTGGGGAGGGGGATCTTCTACCCTCCTGCATATGAATGGACATATACGGCACTGAGCAAAACTAAAATAAGTGGAAATGTTACAATTTAAATTGTATCAGTTAACAAAATTCAAAGTAAGTAAACAAAAGAAAAATCAAATCAGGATGTGGTGTGACCACCCTTTGCCTTCAAAATGGCATCAGTTCCTCTAGGTACACCTGCACACAGGCTTTTATCAGATGATTCTCTCCATGTCTATGTGGGGGCCATGCCATCACTTCCAGGACTCCTTGTTCTTCTTAACGCTGAAGACCTTAATGACTTTGGCTGTATGTTTTGTAGGCATGGTGCAGAATAAATTTTGATGGTATTTCATAATGGAACCTACACCATGCTTCTCTGTCGACTGCAGGCACTCATTCTTGTACCACTTTCCTTTGGCGAACAAACTGCCTTCTGCTACAGCCAAACATTTCACAGTTTGATCCATCAGTAATTGCTGCCATTTTCTGCACCCTACTTCATGTGTTTTCATGCATAGTTTAAATGTTGGGCCTTGTGTCCACTTCAGAAGTATGGCTCTGTGGCTGCAAATCCGGACAGTAGATGGATGTAACAGGGTTACATTATTTCTGCCAATTCTGAACTGAAAGCATTGCCAGACGTCTGGAAATTTGTCTTGAATTTTCTGTTTGGGAGAAACCTTGCTGATGCAGTATAACAACATTGTGTCTTCTTGATGGGCTCAGTCTTACCATGGTATATGACTTTTTTTTTTTCTTTTCTTTTTACTTTAAACAGTCATCAGTAATGTTACCTTGTTAGCTGATTTTGGCTGTTCCTCATCCAGTTATATTCCTCCTACACAGCTGTTTCAGTTAATGATTCTGTTTCAACCTACATATTAAGTTGATGCTCATTAGCACCTGTTTGATATAATTGTTTAATCATACACTTGACCGTATGCTTATAAAATCCCTGACTGTGCGAGAGTAACAAAAAAAAAAAAAATAACCTGCATATCCAATATCTATGCCTTTAGTAGTGATAGGTCTGCATACAAGACAGACAAACTTGAGTGTTTTAACTGCCTTGCATGTTTTGCGCTCATTCGTAGATCTTCATCATAGGCTCATTACAATGTGGGATTTCATTCCTTAATTACAGCCCTCCACTGCCCCCCTTTTTTTTTTTTTTTTATCGATTTTTAGATTTACTACCCATACCATGTATATACATATTATAAAAGCAAACAAACGTATACAGAGCAGAAATTATTTCACAATATATATCAATATGTTTGGCAAAATAAATGTATCCATTCATAATGAAACCATAATATGTACATACCGGTACTTTCAGGAATTATCCAAGAATTATACAACTCCATAGAATTGTACAGCATTTCTTCTAATGTATTAGGAATACATACATATGGGTATGTACATATCATTTGTGCAAGTTCACCAGAGCGTCACAGGTTGCCACTGGAGTCCTCTTCCACTCCTCCATGACGACATCATGAAGCTGGTGGATGTTAGAGAACTTGCGCTCCCCCACCTTCCGTTTGATGATGCCCCACAGATGCTCAATAGGGTTTAGGTCTGGAGACATGCTTGGCCAGTCCATCACCTTTACCTTCAGCTTCTTTAGCAAGGCATTGGTCGTCTTGGAGGTGTGTTTGGGGTCGTTATCATGTTGGAATACTGCCCTACGGCCCAGTCTCCGAAGGGAGGGGATCATGCTCCGCTTTGGTATGTCAAAGTACATGTTGGCATTCATGGTTCCCTCGGTGAACTGTAACTCCCCAGTGCTGGCCTAGACCATGAAACTTCCACTACAATGCTTGACTGTAGGCAAGATGCACGTATCTTTGTACTCCTCACCTGGTTGCCACCACACATGCTTGACACCATCTGAACCAAATAAGTTTATCTTGGTCTCATCGGACCACAGGACATGGTCCCAGTAATCCTTAGCTTATCTTCAGCAAACTGTTTGCTGGCTTTCTTGTGCATCCTCTTTAGAAGAGGCTTCCTTCTGGGACGACGGCCATGCAGACCAATTTGATGCAGTGTGCGGTGTATGGTCTGAGCATTGACAGGTTGACCCCCCACCCCTTCAACCTCTGCAGCAATGCTGGCAGCACTCATACATATATTTCCCAAAGACAACCTGTGGATATGACGCTGAGCACGTCCAACTTCTTTGGTCCACCATGGCGAGGCCTCTTCTGAGTGGAACCTGTCCTGTGAAACCGCTGTATGGTCTTGCCCACCGTGCCTCAGCTCAGTTTCAGGGTCTTGGCAATCTTCTTATAGCCTAGGCCATCTTTATGTAGAGTAACAATTATTTTTTTCAGTTCCTCAGAGTTCTTTGCCATGTTGAACTTCCAGTGACCAGTATGAGAGTGTGTGAGAGCGATAACACCAAATTTAACACACCTGAGACTGTGTCACACTATTGAGTCACATGACACCGGGGAGGGAAAATGGCTAATTGGGCCGAATTTCCACTTAGGGCTGTACTCACTTTTGTTACCAACGGTTTAGACATTAATGGCTGTGTGTTGAGTTATTTTGAGGGGACAGCAAATTTACACTGTTATTTTCAAAAATGTGAGGGGTGTATTCACTTTTGCGAGATACTGTGTGTGTGTGTGTGTGTGTGTGTGTGTGTGTGTATATATATTATATATAACACACACACAGACATATTTTGTGTATTCTGTATGCCGATATTTATATATTTTTTAAAATGTATTTAATACATTTTTTTGTGCCGGCTATAAAATGCATTAAACTCTAAGGACAAAATACTTATTTAAATCCATTAAAATAAGTTTCCATTTTTTTTTTATGTTTCTTATGCGAAGTGTTGGCTTGCGTAGGTTGCAGTATATTTTCAACTGTAATTCTTGAATGAATCATTTTGATGGTCATTTGATAGTCAAGCATGCAATTCATCTCTCTCTCTTTCTCTGTGCAGACAAGGACCTGTTCTTAGCAAGCTGTGCCCAAGACTGCCTGATTCGCATCTGGAAGATATTCGCAAAGTCAGCAGCAGAGCCTCCCAGAATTGGTGATGATGAAGACGAAAGTTCTGTGAAACTTAAGGAGAACACGTTCACAATAAAGGAGGAGGGTGAGCTGATTATCTAATATTGCAGCAGATAAAAAACCCTCTGGCAATATCCTGATTGTTGCCCTTGAAAGTAAACTAACTAATTACCTTTTAAAAAGATATTAAAATTCTGCTCCTTTGGAAATGAAGGACATTAATATGCAATGAAGGTAGAAATGCATGTTACTTGGTCCTTTGTATAGAGGACACTTGCTTGGCATTTCAGGGCTTTTCTGCCTAGTTTAGAATAGGTTTCTTCTTTAATGGCACAAGCAGACTAAATAACTTGTGGGTGTAATTCCATAGGACTGGTTATTTTAAAGGGACACTTTCCACCTAGTTTATTTTCTGTATGTTTTTTAAATTTTTTAATATGTACACTTATTTTAACTTAAGTAATAGTTTTACAGGGACCTATACATTCAGTGACATCAGTGAGTGGCCTTCTGTCTCCTACTGCAGCTGCGCTGAACTGTCGGCGATTGAAGGATAGTGTTGGAGCTTGGGAGGAGGAGGGCCTTAAACACCAGGGACTCAAAATGGGGCTATGCAATGTATGTGCTGTAATGTAATACAAGATGGAGGGTATAGATGGTCAGGATTGTTCCTATAGCAACAACAATAAGGCTATTACACATTACATGCAGGTTTTAGGAGATAGTAAAAGTTAAGAAATGAAAACCCAAAAACAATATGATGTTTCTTTTTCTTCAATTTACATGATGTAACACTTACTTAGTTAAATTATTACTTTGATCAGTGATTCTCAGCCTGTCCCACATTTGTCCTTGGTCATTAAGTCGATCCCCAAAATAATTTAATTTCCAAAACATAATGCATTCCCCAATGCATATATGCACAGTGCAAGTAAAAATGAAAATGCTGTTGAGCTAAAAACCCAATAAAATAAAAAGCTATTGAAACATATCAGACTAATTAGAATGGGAAATCTGGGGGTGATTTTTGCTCCTGATAAGTGTTACAAAGTCTGGGCTGACTGTAGACAGAACAGCTCTGATGCTTTGTTCACTGTCCATTTTGTTCCTATAGGAACAGAATGGACAGTGAACACAGCATCAGAGCTAAACCATAATTGAGAAGCCACTCTCGCAAAGATAGGTATATTATACCAGTGGTCTATCTTGGTTTTGTGCTGTTCTAGGCAGACAAAATTTGGGCACACCCACGACATGACCCAGGACATTCTCCATCATCATATCCTCAATATGATAACAAAGGGAAATATTTTTTTATATTGTTCCTCAACCCAATCAAAAGTTAGACTTTTTGACAAAGCTGAAGCTCGTCTGTGACCCACTCCACACCAGCTCGCGACCCACTTTTGCGCCAAGACTCACCATTTGAGAAACGCTGCTCTTAATAGATCTAGCTTTAAAGTGAACCTGTCTTGCAACAATCCCTTGATGCCACTTTAAAGTGACCTAATTTGTACCCATATATTGTCATAGCCAAACTGAGCTTTTTCATAGGAAGCTCCCATTCGCATACAGTAGTACAAAAATAAGGTTGCAAATTCCACACACATCTGTCAGAATGCAAACACACAACAGATTATTCAGTGTCCAGCCCCCTTGAGCTGTGATATAACCTTTTCCATGCATGCTCAGATTCCCCGTGCCCACAAGGGTAATACATTAGCACATGTGAAGTCCTGACATGCCAACAGCAGGTTCCCAACGATGCCTCACAGTAAGAGATTTATTTGCTCTACACTATTCTCTCACCAATAAGAATATATCTTATTGGTGAAAATGATCTGTTATCCAAACAACTTCTGGTCCCAGGCCTTTTGAATAAGGGATACTCATCCTGTACTACTTTTTTTTGTATGTGTTTTCTTGCAATGTAAATGGAAAGGACATCATTGCCTTTTTCAGTATGCAGACTGCAACTCCAAGGTCCATTTCTTAAGGCGATCAAAGTAAAAATAAACAATTACATGGGAGAAAGAAATGTCATGTTTAAAGTATAGCTTTTTTTTCTTTCTTTTGTTGTAATTTTCTTCATTCTCTGCAATGAAAATCGTGAATCCCAAGTTGAATGCGAGCATAAAGAAATAGGCATGTGTTTGTTATAGGAAAGATGATTGAATTCCTGAGAGTTGCACTGCATGTTATAATGAATACGTAGTCAATTCCCCTTGCAGACAGCTTTGATTCTGCTGCAGTGCCATCACCTTTATTGTCAAAAAAAAAGATTATTATCCAGAAGATGAAAAAAATGTTTCTTTTGAAGTAGTCCTAGTTATCTGGATTCCGTAATATTGCACTACCTTGCTGTTCACTCAAGAATTGTTATGGATATTTAATTCTGTCTTAAAGCAGAAAAATGAAACATAAAATGTGTTGGCGGTTAAGGCCCACCTAGTCTGCCCAATATCTGCCTAAAATCAATCTGAATACTTTTATTAGTTCTGACCTTATCTTACATCCTTATATCTTTTCCATGCATGATAAACGACTTCACAGTATTAACCATTCTGCTGGATGGCCATTCCTTGTATCCACTACCCTCTCAACAAAGTAATATTTATTATTTTTAAAATGATGTTCTCTTGTTGTGGTATTTTTCTTATTTTTAAATATTTACTCTCCACCTTCGTGGTTTTGATTGCCTTTATCTATTTAAAGGTTTTGTTCATATCCCCCTTTCTCATCTTTATTTTTCAAGCTATACATGTTAAGATCCTTTAATCTTACCTGAAAAGTTTTAACCTTCGATCCATGCACCAGTTTAGTGGCCCTTCTCTGAATTCTCTCTAAACATGGACATAACTTTATAATCTTTGTGTTGTGATCGCTCCCCCACGCATATGATCACTGCGAATGTGACTGTATGCATTCAAACTCACATAGGCAGTGATCAGCTTTCATTTCCTATGTGTTAAAGGTGTTGCAATCAGGGCCGGCCCAAGACATTGTGCTGCCTGGGGCGAAAAATGAAATGCTGCCCCCCCCCCCCCCCCCGCCCAACAAATCCCACAATCAGGGTAATTTAAACTAAAATTAAACTTATCTGGAAGTGATAATTTAATGTAAGAACACCTCTATATGCAAAATGATATGGTGTGATTATTGGCTGGCCATGATTAAAATGTGTACCCTAAATGAGCATTTACAATTTTTTTTAAATTTGTATATGCCACTAAAGCACTTCTTATATACATAATAATATATTTTTTAAAGAGCTCACCCATAAGGTGAAAAGAGAGTAATGGTAAAACATTAGTATGATAATAGGCTGTGCAATTCCCTAAAACATAATGTGACCAGTGACTTATAACAACATCCACACAGATATAGGCAGTGTCAGAGGAGTTAACCCCTTTATCCACACACATACACAGACAGTCTGTCACTCACACTGACACACACTCTCACTCACTCACAGTTACAAACACACACATGCTCACTCACACTGACACACACACACATGCTCACTCACACTGACACACACACACATGCTCACTCACACTGACACACACACACATGCATTACACTGACATACACACCCGCTCACACGGACATACACACCCGCTCACACGCACTGACATACACACCCGCTTACTCACACTGACATACACACCCGCTCACTCACACTGACATACACACCCGCTCACTCACACTGACATACACACCCGCTCACTCACACTGACATACACACCCACTCACACACTGAAATTTACCTGCTGTATGTATCTCTCTTTGCTTTGACCTCTGTGTGAAGGTCTCAGCCAATCACGGGAGGTTTCTGAACTCTCAGCCAATCAGGAGAGTTGAGAAGTCTCACCTGATTGGCTGAGACCTCCTTCAATCAAGGAACACAGAAAAAAAAAAAGACAGCTGCACAGAGGAGCAAAGTGCCGCCTCTGCCAGTATGCCGCCTGGGGCCGGCTCTGGTTGCAAATGATATAGTTTGTGTTGGTGTACTGAACACGAAGAAAGAAATCACAGTTAAGCAAATGGAATTATGGTCCTCAAGGCACATCAAATGCAGGATAGAACTCTGTCACTAAGGGGTTAAAGTACTTTGAAAGCACCTTAATATGCATTAACATTTGAAAGATGCATTTTGGGCACCAGACAGTCCCTTTAAAACCGTATCCTGTAGAGTGGGTGCAATATTTTTTTATTTACTCACGCTGGATGTTAAACTAATTTAACAAATTATCTTCATAGACTGCAGCTGCTTTTTAATGGACTATGTCAACCTAAACATTGCATATACTGTGAATGTTGAGTAAAAAAAAATAAAAAGAAAATTAGTTATACTTTGGAGTCTACCCGATAAAGACAACTGAGATGGGAATTTCAAACTGTAGGACAAAGTAGCCGAATTGGAAACATTCTCATATTTAGCTGCATTGGAGTTTTTTTTCCCAACTCTGCTACTTTGGCCTAAAGCTTGAATTTCCCATATCAGTTGCCTGCAATTCTGTCTTTGAGTACACCCTATGGTGTTAACAGAATCGGATGCAAAATAAGAGAATATGTCCTTCTCCTTGTCTTTTAATTTCTGTTTAAAATATCGCTTGTGGTCTTATATGCAAATGAACTAATTTTCAAGCTACAAGGTGATGTCATAAGCAGGAGACACCTTTAAAACATTTTCTTATGCATTTGCATATAGTTTTGCTAACACAATGCATAGTTTATCTGTTTTATTCTCTACACACATATACGTAGTGCTCTGGTTGATAGTGTCCCATTAAACATATTTATGCTACTAGGGATCTGCAGATTTAGTGAATTAAAGCAAGTCAATGAGAAGTATTAGCATTGTAGATATTTGCAGACTTCTTTTTTCTTATCGAGTAGGATTTTTTTAAACAAAGAAACCTGTCCTCATCCATTGTTCTGCTCATTTGTTTTAGAGGTGAAAACTACATATGCCGTTACCCTGGAGAGCGTTTTGGCTGGCCATGAAAACTCTGTTTACGCAGTTCACTGGCAGCCTTCTTTTCAAAAAGGTTGGTGTTTTATTTCCAGCAGTTTGTTTGATGTCATTATTTATTCATAAACTGCCAATATATTCTGCTGCTCTGTGTAAATGGCAACGTACAAATAATTGATGACACTTCACATTTCTGTGCACCAAAATAAATGTAAAAAGACAAAAAAATGGACACTTTTTTTCTCAAAGCATACACCTGTAATTATACTATTCATTTCAGGTAACACATGAACATGCCTAGACCTCTAACGTTCATATGAATTGTGTAGTCCTGTGGGTATATATAACCTAGTATGTGTATGTATAGCTATGTGAGTGTATGTGCAAATATAATCCCAACATGTGTTAAAGGACAACTGTAATCCTAATGATTTCCATACAATAAAACCAAAGTTTTTAATGAAGTACAATAAATTGTTCAGTTTGTATTTTAATGTTAAAATAGAAATGTTCCCTCCCGAGCAGCTATTTTCAACATCCTTCGGTCAGACCCAGAGAAGAGGCAGCCCAGCAAATTGTTTTTGTTCTCTAAGGTGCGTTCAAACAGAGCTGGTGCTGTTAGATGCTGTGCTTAATACACCACATTACAGCCAAGGCTCTCACAGTGCATCTAACAACATCCACAGTGTGTGCACTAAGAGTGCTAGAGACGGAGACAATATGCCAAACTTCATCTTCCTTTGGTCAAATTTGATTGTAGAGTATCTAAAATGTCTACTCCTTCCCACTACAGCCAGTCCTTCTAATGAGGAAAAAGTGGTTGACATAAAAAAAAGACAATTCATTGATTCAGTTAAAACTTTGTTTTTATTTTTCTGAAAAATTTTGGACTGGGATTTGTTATTTTAAAAACTGCTGTGAATATTGTATGTGCTATATGTGAATTGCTTTAGGTGTGGTGTGTTTTATCCTGCAGATGGCAGCATTGTACAGCCAATGAGTCTGTTGTCTGCATCAATGGACAAAACTATGATTCTGTGGGGACCAGATGAGGAGTCTGGAATGTGGCTGGAGCAGGTATGTGTGAGAACATATTACTACCATGCTGGGCTTAAAAATTCTGTTGCAATACATTGATATTATTTAGACCCTCAGTGTCTTAGATGCCATGACTGGACCATAATATTGAATAACAAGCAGAGGGTGAAATTGTAATGCTTAGAAATATTACCATAACTAATTGTCCAGTGCCAGAATAAAGGTGAATAAAAGAAAAAAGATCTCAGTCTTTAGTGGGAAATTGTTCTTTTCCATCATGTGTATTGAAAACATTGTGTTTGTGTATCAACTAAATGTTATGTGTGCACGGATTTAACAGATAACATCCCTCGGACATTTTCCCTTACTGCCCACCTCAGAGCACCCTCTTAAATCAGACTCCTAGTAAAATGGTAAACTCACACACCCTCCATCGAACGGCTGATTTATACACGCATCTATTGCAGGCCAAACAGCTGACTTAAAGGCTTCTTTATGAGGTACACACAACATTCTGTTTTCCTTGACTTTCGACATTGAAGCATTAAAATGCTAGATTATAATGATAAACTTAAGCCCATAGCAGTGTTTAGTGTATTGTGAAAAGATAGCTGCCCGTTAACTCCTATCCAGGTGTTGTACAGAAGATATCCAGGTCTGGTTGTAAACATCTATTAATATTTTGATATTGTAGAATGCATAGTAGCAGGAATTTTTTTTTAAAAAAGTGTTCACTCTCATAGTGCAAATTAATCCTGAAGTTGGTAAAATAAATCCAGATGTTTTGTATTTGCTTCTAGAGGAATACACTCTTTTCCTTTTTGCTGGATTGGATAGCTCTGCACAAAACAATATAAAATGAATGTCAGGGCTCTTGTTTCTGGACAGTTAAGCATTTACTGGCAGTACTCTGCACTGCTTTTATAGAAATCCATTAATTTCTCAGTTCTTATTGCCGCTTATGCTCTCTCTAGAATTTGTCTTCTGGTAAGGCATCTAGTGTTGCCACCTTTTCTTCAGAAAAATACATTCCTTGCTACGGTCTCCATAGACTTAACATTGGCCTGGTGCCAATGTTTTACCTGCCTGCCAACCCTATATGCATCCATGGAACCTATTAAACTTTAGACTAGTGCTGAGAGATTTGTAGTACATAGTTTAGAACTGTACTTGGTACAACTTCCGCTACCAGAAAGGGTTGTAGTTTTCATTTCTGTAGTATCAACGCTTTCCTTCAGAGGCACATAAAATGAGTCACGTGAAGCTACAGTGAAAGTAATGTGTCCCGTGTACTGGGCAATCGTATTATCCTAAGACTTTATTTGAATAGAGAATGACTCATTAGCTTAATCTTCATGGTTAAAAACTTTATTTAATACCATATAGTATGAATCTAGCGTAAAGATAGCCCAGCATAGCAGACCAATATCTAGCATTCAATTATTAAGCCTATAATGCTCTGTTTTTTTGTTTTTTAAGTAGATGTCATGTGAACTCATGTGGCAACCCTGTTCAATGAAGGGGGTAGGAGGTTAAAAACTGGAGATTTCAGGCACTGTTGAGTAGAGCAAATCCATAGGATTCTCAGGACCGACATCCCTGAACCAAATATAGATGACAATCAGCCCAACATTGGTTAACATTTCTGAAATCTGCTATATTGAGTGGCCCCATTCCAGGCAAGAGCGGTATATATTGAGTTGACCCTTTCATACGCTCTTTATTCTGATCCACCTCCTTTATTGTAACCTTTTTTTCTCAAAATATCATGTTTTGTTTTAAACACATACCAGTTTTGTTTTAAACACATAGTTATACATTCATTCTTTTACCAACCACTTTGTCTAAACTGTACTTTTTCTGTAATCAATACATTACAATCTACAAATTGTGCTTGAATTTTAGCTTGCTTTTGTGATTAGCATAATGCACAGATTATTCTTTTTGCAAGTGACATCATGAGGCACACTTTAAAATTATAGTGGACAGAGTTACCACTCAACCCTGGCATTTTACCTTTAGGCTGGTAAAAATGGCCCTAATGTTAAGTCTGTAGGGGGAATAGCATGGCTAGAACTTTTGATAGAATAGAAGGTGTCAACGCTAAGCAAACATGACAGCGGAATGAACATAGAATACATACCAGTAACGATTATACTATAAATCATAATCGCTCACGTAAAGACACTTCACATGTAACCAAATAAATGCCAGACTTCATGCTTCGTCCACTGTCAAGCTTATAGGCTGCTGCCTAGTTGAATAGGATGTGCAGTCAGGTCTGAGCAAACATAGAGAGACATTTGTTTTATTTCTGTGAGACTCCATCTCAGCTGGTAAAAGGAGGCTGTGTGAAAGTAGAAGCAGTTGTAAACCAGGCGGTATATAGGTTTATAGAGTGTAGAGCTAAATGCAGGACTGGTACTGTCTATGAGTTGATCTGTTTAGTGTAATGCCCTCTACAAGTGCTGCCAGCCAGTCTTATGCAAGCTTTGCTTTTTGACATAGATATGAAGTATGTAAATAGTGTATTCTAGCAGTACTGGAAATCACTGTCTATCAGTTGTAGTTTCAACCTTCAAATTACATCTGTCAGCATTTTAGAGCTTTGGGCAGAGGATGTAATGCAGCATAACATATAATTCATATATCTTGCCATGGTGTCAAAACATTTTAACTCATAGTGCATTTCATTAAAAACCTTCCCACTTTTTATCCTGGTGGAATAATAATATTGGTATAATACATACTGTACTGAGTACTTTGTGTCATATTTAAACCAGCTTGTGTTTTATTTGTAAAACTTACTGTAAACTATTTCAAAAACATCACTTTTTTTCAGAATTATTATGTATGTGTATGTTCTCTGGCCTAGTTCCTTGTCTTGTACTGTTAAGGAAACGTATTTATCTGCACTTTTAAATAATAGTACTAAGCTCAGGTGTTGCCCAACATTTGTAGCATGTTCAAATTATCCAAAACTACATGTTTAGGAGACAATCTGACTGTATGGGAGAGGTACTTCAACATAGATATATATACAATATTCCATTAGGCGCCAGTAGTAACATTTCATTGGTATCATTAGGTTGTATGTCTTCCGGACTCTTGAGTTTTGTTGAATCTGGCCTTAAGCTAATATACTGCAGTCTACCAGAAAACAAACATGGCTGCTTTCAGTAATATCCTGTTGGCTTTATTGATATGCCACAGGCCTGCAATACATCTCGGTATGGATACTTCATTTCCCGTCTCCAATTTAATACTAATATAATTTACAGTTTGCTAGTGAAAATAAACCTAGAAATCTGATTGGTGAGATGTTTAGTCCCCTGCCGATTGCCTACCATTTGCTTGGTGGATGTGATAACTACAATATAACACCTATCGCTATAAGTTAGCCAAACACCTACCACGATACAGTCAATAATTTGCCAGGCAGAGACATTAACAGCTGGAGAACTATACCTGTTTTTTTTTTGTTTTTTTTTGGACGTCACTTTTACTGAATAGTAACCTGTGCCTAATTTGTGGGCTATATCATTAAAAAAAAAAATGTGTGCGTTATTTAACATGGTTTTTTATGGTGGTAAAATTATTAAAAATACTTCAAAATCGGATCCTTGCAACAAAATATGGTGACTACGAAGTCTACGACTGAGGAACTTCTGTCCCAACTAACTGACTGCAAGGATCAAAATGAGACCCTGACCTGACAGGTCTATGTGCTGCAGCGGCAGATTCTGAACGTTGACAGCAGACTACGGCATTGAATGCAAGAGTGAGAGGGGTACCGGAGGAGGTAGGGCCCAACGACCTCCGTGCCTATCTTTGTAAGTTAGCTGCTCATGTTCACAATAAGCCAGAAGTGCCAGAACAGGTAATCGCCAATGTATTCCGGGTCAAAAAGGCCGCACGAGCCCCTAAAGATGCTCCTAGAGATCTAATTGTGAAATTTCACTCGTTGCCCGCGAAGATTGGATTTATGACAGCCTGTCGAAAACTTGGCAAGGTCCAACTTGATGGAACCCCCCTAAGCGTATTTGATGACCTTCCCACTCCAGTTCTATGGAGGAGATCGCTGGCTCCACTTACCGCACACCTACGTGAGCTAGGAGTTAAATACCGAATTATCGATGGAAACAGGCTTACCCGCTGCAAGTTGAAAAGGATAACCGTATGCTCACAATAGAAGACATCAGTGAGGCACCTGAGGTGCTGCAGACGCTGGGTCTGCATCTTTATCGGTCCCGAGCAGATGGACCCTCAACCACCAAAACAACTGACGGAGCACCCAAACCCTATGAATGGATGAACTGACCCTAGCCCGCAACTGCTTACCAACACAAGCATTTGGAGTGGACATATTCTTTTTTGGCCTTACCTATGCAGAACACGACCTCCCTTAAACTCTGGACTGTCTTATTTATTTCTACTGGACGCCTCCCCCCGATTCATTTGTCACCCCCCCCCCCCCCCCCCGCGCGGGAGGTTGACCAATGGTGGCCACCAAAAGTGGTTCCACGAGCCCTCCTTTTTTTTGGCGGTGTGCTCTATCACTGCCTATAATCCCGCTCTAGGAGTACCCTATCCCCACTGTCTTCTTTTTCTTGCTTTTCTTCTCCTCTTCTCTTTCTGTTATTTTTCATCATATATCACCTTTCTTCTTCCCCTTTAAGGTTTGCAGTTCCCGAGCCATATGAGCTTTTAACATTACACAGCCTCAACACCTTGCAGAATTCCATTATATACCGTATATTTGTGTGCTGTATGTTTAAGTATCTTGTAATGGGTCCCCAGTATCCCTGTGTGGATTTGTTGTTTCAGTTGATTTGCAACCCTGCAAAGATAACGCCATGTTAGGCTCTCAGGGAGAGCTGCCCATTCATTACAATTTACTCTTACTTACTGAGAGGTATGTGAAGTCTAATTTCAGTATCTCAAATGCCTATACTGTACAAATGCTTGCTATACATATACGTATTTTGTTATGGGTACCAGAATCCCTACATCGGTTCTCTCATTCCTGTTAATATTGAAGCTGGTTTATAACCCTGCAAAGGTATCCTTATGGTGGTCATTGCAAGAGAGAAGCCGGATTCCTACGGTACGCTCTTTTTACTGAAAGGCGCGAGAAGGCTAATTTCAGAATCCCAAATGTCTATATTGATATAATATATGCTACATGTTTTAGTATCTTGTAATGAGTTACCAGAACCCCTACTTATTTATTTTCATTTTTGATGTGGTTGGCTTATAATTCCTGCTAAGGTAATATTATGATGGACACTTAAAGAGAAAAACCTGCTCACTATGGTATACTTTTATTTACTAAAAGGCTAATTTGTGCCCAGTTCAAGCCTTCCATTAAATCCATGTTTATGTCAGGGCTCTTATGGCTATGTTTGATTGTTCCTGAGAAACTATGTACTTCTATGATACACTCTCAGGTTAGATACCTCATGTGTTTTGATATGTAAATTAACCAGGTTAAATATGTTTTCAATAAGGTAAAAAAAAATAAAAAAATAATCACTTCTTCATATTGACTTGATGTATGATATATATCTGATTCAATAAATGTAATTATAAAAAAAAAAAACTTGTTGAAACTGTGTAGTAAAAAGTGGATTATTACCTGTTAGTCTAATGTTAGTTTAACTGCAGAGCAGTTGCTGTTACCGTATTTATTGGTCTTTTAAATAATTAATAATAATAAAAATAAAAAATACTTGAACAATACATCAGGTATATTATTCTTAGAGTAAAATCACAATGGGAACGATTTTGAATTGCTATAATTTAGCTTGGATTGCAAACACACTGGCTTTTTTTGGCTGGTGTTCCTTTAGTTTTCCTTTCCTAGAAAACTAGGTATTTTAGAGAAAATGTTATGCCCTCTAGCATGCCTCTTTTCTTCAGGAGCTTCAAAATCTCACATGTAATTTGAACATTCTTTAAAACATAGCCAAAATACTTTTTTTTTGTCTACCCAAGCAATTCTGAACTATTTCTCCATGTTATTTAATGCTTTCTAAACTCAAATGGCAAAGGGGAAATAGTTTATTTTTGTAAGCACATACACGTATGATCAGTTGTTCTAGAAATGTCCCTCCATACTTTTTATCTTGCTTTTGGTTTTTTTTGTTTTAATTAATATATATATATATATATATATATATTTTATTCCAACATTAAAACTTCTATAAAAGAGTTAATTCTCTAGAAACAAAAAACAGTTTGCATTTGTGTATGTAGCACCACAATCATTATAACCGCTTTTGGTGAAAAGCTATTTTAGTTTTTCCGTTTTATTTTTTCTTTTGGATGACTGAATATTGTTAGGAGGGGAAAAAAATCCATTGTTGCTCTGTGGCATTTTATTTATTTATATCACTTAATTACCTTTGTGCACAGAGCTATCAACATTTTGCCGGGATCTCAAAAACAACATTATATTGCCACTTCAAGTGAGCGAAGAATGACTAAGATCCCAATGGATGCAATTTGTTGCAACACACTAATTGGAGCAAACAAAAGGGGAACTACTGTGCTCCATCAGGAACAGAAAAATACATTTTGCTCATATTCTCTATTTAGTCACAATATCCAGCTCTATGTATAGTTTTTAAAACTAAACTGTATCAGCATTTTTTAAGAATTGTAATGTTCCTCCTAAATTGTACTTTTGAATGTCTTCATTCCAGGGAATGACATCTGCCTCATTTTGTGTGTGTCACCATTTCAGTTTATTGGCCTATTTTTTTGGGGTATCGTTTATTGGAAGCCATGTTTTTAAAGGGCCACTCCTCTTAATATATTACAGTGACTTCTTATGAATAAACAAACATTGAAAATATTGTATAATCTCCTAGAGATGAATTTCCCTCCCCTTTCACGCTTGTTTCTGTCTGAAAGGGGTTACATGGTGGGCAGTCCGAGCTATGAGACGAACTTATTACAATGATAGAGGGAGTTAAACCTCTATAGATTTCATATAAGAATGAACATTGTTTTATAGATGCATGTTTTGATGCTATGGGCACATGTTGAGGTTGCAGTGTGGGAGACTGCAGTATAATACTATTTTTGTTTAGCATTCTATACCCATAAAATCTTTATTTTAAGGTAGCCCTGTCTGTTAGAAAAACATATACTACAATAGGAAAAACTTACAGATTTCTATTTTAATAGAATTCTCTGTTTTTTGTTGTTGTTTTTTTTAACACTCAGACTTTGAGACACAAGGAGTATTCAGATTTGTTCGTCCTATTGGTCTCTCAATATCATCCTTGTGTCATATTTCCATTATCAATTTTATCTTCGTGTATTATTTTATTGAAAATAAAAACGGGATCTGATGTAAAATCAGCTATTTGTCTATTGTAGTGATAGAGTCTCGACACGATCTAGGCTTCCTCCTGTCCTGTCGAGTATCCCTATTCTGTTTCCCTTACATCAGAACCTACATGATACATTTACACATACAAACATGTAACATACCCGTGTCACTGGGGTCGGGCCTGGCGCCTCTTTTATTATAGATATTAGCTCTATCATCATCTGATTCCTGAGTTTCTCCCTAGCAGTTTCACTCTAAGAGAATCTCCATTACTTATATCTTATTTTCAATTTTTGCGATCCATTCTGCCCAGTTTGTATTTTCTTTATATTTTATGTCAAACTGATGTCCTATTCCTTTCTCCATTTTTATTTGGCTAAGTACTTGGTTTTTTATTTCCTCCCAAACTGGTATAATTTGTGAAGCCCATCTCCTTGCTATTAATAGTTTTGCAGCCGCCAGGATATGAATTATAACTTGTTTCTGAGATTTTGACATCTGTTGGTTGAATAAATGTAATAAAAACACTCCTGGGTCCCAGCTAAAAATTATCCCCGTTAGTATCTTGATTTTCTGTAGAATAATTTCCCACATTTTAATGGTCTCGTCGCAACTCCAAAAAATATGAAGAATGTCCCCTTTATGTTCGCCACACCGCCAACACTTGTCTGATTTGTTGCTGCTTATTTTTACTAACCGTGTAGGCACCAAGTACCAACGGTTTAATAACTTAAAATGAACTTCATTTAAATTTAAACAGTGGACTGCTTTGTATGTTGTTCTCAAGGCTCCCAGCCATTCTTCTTGCGTTATTTGTCGGTCTATATCTGTGCTCCATTTTTCTCTCTATATATATATTGTTTACCGTTGTTTTAGAATGTCTAATTAGAGCCATGCATTTAGATATCATATTTTTCATATTATTCGTATTCAATATTTGTAGTAGTTCTTTCTGGTTGTTATTATTAGGTTTCCTAACGTGTTTTAGTTAAAAATGTTTTATTCGCATGTATGTAAAAAGTTCTTTGTTGGGCATTCTCGTGTCTTCAGCAATTTGCGAAAAGGTCTTAATATCTGATGAGGAATACAGATCATCTATTTTTACGTAACCATGATCCTCCCAAATTTTTACATTTAAATCTTGCACATTTATAGTTAATAATCTTAGCGGTAAGTCAGACAATAACAGGGATTTTATTTTCAACGCATTCTTTAGTTTTATCCAAGATTTTATTGTGTCATGTAGGATCAATGCACCTGATATTCTCTCCTCTTTGGTTTTTATATCTCTTGTATTACTTTGGCCCGCTTTCAACTTCCAAAATAATGCCGCTAAGTCCTGACATCTTGTCAGATGTTGTTCAACCGTGTACCAACCTTCGTTTACTACTTCGTTCTGTTGGGTATATATGTGTGTGGGTATATATGTGTGTGGGTATATATGTGTGTGTGTGTGTGTATATATATATATATATATATATATATATATATGTGTGTATATATATATATATATGTGTGTGTGTGTGTGTGTATATATATATATATATATATATATCACACACACACACACCTATATGTGTGTGTGTGTGTATATGTATATATATATATGTATATGTGTATGTATATATATATATATATATATATATATATATATATATATATATATATATATATTATACATACACGTGTGTGTGTACATAAATGGCATAAACAAAATATTTTCCAGTTTTGAAATGTAATTTAACTATAATTTTAACAATTGCAGGTCCGTGTCGGAGAAGTTGGAGGCAACACGCTTGGATTTTTTGGTTGCCAGTTCAGCCCTGACAAGTCTATGATTCTTGCTCATGCCTTTCATGGTGCATTGCACATGTGGAGTCAGAATCCAACCGAACAAGTAAGGACTTCTTGGGGTGTGTAGATATGTATATGTTAAATATGGACTAGATTCCAAAATAATTTATTATTTGTGAATGGCCATTTCTCCCTGGTTTTATACAGTTTTTAAATGGTATATCAGAAAAGAAAAGTACCATTCAGTAGATGTCCAAAACAAACAAACAAAGGGACTTAGAAAAGCTTCTGCTTCACTGACCTGATTGAGTGAATGTTTGTTGCTCCAAAGGTGTGCCTGTGTCAGTTGTGTAAACTGGTAGGAAGGAACGTGATCAGTCAGTAGGAACACGAACAAGCATATACATGGTTAGAAAGAATGGTTGGCATTCTTTCAGACAGCGAGAAAGGTGGAGGCCAGTGCCTCAGGGGAGTTCAGTGTTGGTGCTGGAGTAGAAGTGGTCACATGTAGGGATTCTTAGGTGAGTTGTCTGTTCCTGTTGTTTGTATAGCACTTTAAAAAAAAAATATATATATATATATTTTTATGGTTAGTCGTTTCAATAGTCCTTTCTTGATATTGAGTACCTATATGTTTAATCTCTTTTTTTAACACTGTCTCTATAATTTTTTTAAATTTTTTTTATACAAATGTTAGACTTAAAATGTAATGACTTTTTGTCTTTAACGGTATTAAACTTTTAAAAAAATAATCATTTATAATTTGATGGTTTGAACCAATCCAGGCTTGAAGTATTTTCACTGGTTTGCATGTAATGTAACAATTATAATTTTACATTGTAAAGGTTGAAAGTTGGTAATTTGTTTTAATCCAGGGGTCTAGCTTTTAAAGATGAAAAGTTAAAATATATGCATTATTTTCAAAAAATGTTGTTTAGTTGGACAAAGTGAATTTCTAACCATGCATATGCAATAAAAACAAATTCTCTTTCATGATTTCAAAAAAATAAACTGAAGGAGAACGTGAAATGGTATCTCTGTGCTACATATTGAAATTCTGCTCTACTAATTTTTAATACTTGGAAATAACTGTCTATTTCTATAATTATTCTGTTATTAGTTTTCTAGCTGTACTCAACTATCTACCGGTCTCTCAGACTAGGATCCAGTCTGCAGAGAATTTAGATTCTCCTTGCATGCAGCCCATAGATGGCACATCCGAGGCTTCTATGATGGAACGCTGGGGTCCCGTGACCTCCTGGCGTTCAGTCATAGAAGCTGTAATGGAACTCTCCGTACTCCGACCAAGTACCTTCCGTTGATGGACGCTTCCTAGCTTGCGCCGAGGACCACAACCACCGCAGACTCCAAAACCGCTGTAGCTTAACTGGAGTCTCGCCGTCTTCTGTCCACCCTGGATCAGCTTCTGTCCTCCAGGACCGTGTGGGGAAGACCTCTCCTCCAGTAGAGCGTATCAGGAACAAGCTCTTAAAAGAGCTAAGTGATTAAAGCTCAAGGGAGTATGCAGAACATAGCAATCCCCAGTGTGATTATAGCTTTCCCCTCCAATCACGAGATAGGACTACATGTTGAGGGTCAAGAAGATCTCTGGATTTTAATCAAATATTATGCTTTTATGCCCATTTTCCACACATAGGACCGCCCACAGGGTTTTGAAGAACAATCAATCAATACATACATACAATACACTCAGACACTCCCAGCAATTACAGCAAAATCCCCCCCTCTGCCTGTGATACAATTATCTCCACACAATAGACTAACTTAATTATCACAGGCAGAAAATATACAGTTTTTACACAATATTAATAACTTTCAAAGTATGCATCACATTCACATAAAACATAAATTTTCAGAATCAGCATACTTTAAATATGAACATAACTAAAAATCAGACAATTCCACCCAGTTGTTCAAATGTTAGCTGGAAGTCCTTTATGACCGACCGCAAGCACATTTTCCTAGTCTGGGGACTCTGGAGACACCGTCTTAAAGGGGCATTGTTCCAATTTTCACCATGCCCCAAAAATTTGCTTAACCCCTTCGTGACGTTAGGACGTTTTATGCCGTCCTGACTTTAAGTGCCTTAAAGTCGTTAGGACGGCATAGAACGTCCTTTTGTTAAACAGCTCATCGCGGCTCCCCGCGATGAGCTGTTTTCGGATCCGGCTGCAGGCACTTGCAGCAGGATCCCACCTGTCATCTGAGGCCACTTTGAGTGGCCTCAGTCCGACAGGGAAAATGTAGCCGGTGCTCAAAGCGAGCACCGGCTACATTTCTCTAAATCGCGCCGTGCCCGAACTTCCGGGTTCGGGCACGCCTCCGTGACGTCACACGTGACGTCCGGAGGTCTCGCGATATTTTGGCAGGGACCCACAGGGTCTATTAAGACCCTGATCGGGTCTCTGCCAGAGTGTTCCTGGCTACCGATCACCTTGTGATCGGTGGCCAGGAACAATTTGTGACGTTTTGGTGCTTGCGTCGTTTGGGACGCAAGCACCTAGCGTCATGAAGGGGTTAAAGGGCCTGCACCAATCCCATAAAAGTCCATAAGCCCCAATACAGCTTCTTAAAGGGCCATACACAGTCCAATACAAGTCCATAGGCCCAAATAGCATTTTTAAAGGGCCATACACCCCAGGGCCATAGTCACAGGGTAGGAGGCTAGCAAGCAGGCCTCTCCAGGACCAAGTGGCGAAGGGCACTTTGTCACAGAATCCCTAGAGGAAGTGTGAGGCTGCATCGAAGGGTGTCTACGCGCATCACGCAGACATGCCCATCTGACTAAGTCTGGGGGGAAGATTCACAAGTAAAAACAGATAAGAACAAGAAATGCATTTTTTTCATTCATAATTATATGAAAACACTGTTTACATGTGACTTAATATTTACAAGAAAAACTTTTTTTCCCCTATAGAGTAGTCTTATATGCAGGCTCCCCCCCCCCAAATTAATACCCACATTTTCGGGGTGTCGTCTTATTTACATTCTAGTAAACATGGTAAATGAAATATAGGACTTAAATATAGGACTTAAAAATGTGCTGTTTTTTCCATTTTAGTTGCATCGCAAATGTAAATTATTTTCTTCGGGGCCCATTATATCTTTCAATATATGTTACTATCACTAGCTCTATGACATGAAATTGCAAAGTATGATAGAATAATTGCCAAAGCACATATAATTAGTAATCAAAACAGTTAGACAAAGAACCATTTCAGCATCTCCTTCTCAGTAGTGATTTATTTTATGCTAAGATGATCTCCTTTTTGTGGGATTGTTCTACTAATCAGAGCAGGGCAGATGGCAATCAGAATTGCAACACATTAGAGCTGATTGCAGCAGAGGTCCAACTGGCAATTCTTTATTTTATTTATAAAAACTTATGAAGCGCCTGCTGTCAAGGCGACATGGAGCCGATATACAGCACAGCATCATTCCATTTCATTAAGTATGCCTTGCACCTTTGGCGGATGCAGATTGCATATGATGAAGGGAAAAAGCTTAAAATGCAGGCATGGGTGAGTTTCCATCTCCTTGTGTTTTGAAATTACAGGTCACTTAAATCTGATTACCACATCATTTGCTTGAAACGATGATCTGATATGCTAATGGGTGCAACACATATTTATTCTCCATAATTGTAAAGGCAGAGGTTATTTTTGTGTTAATTATGCACATGCTTCACTCTAGGATGTGTGTTTTCCAAATGTATTGTATCCCTGCTAGACCTAACCATTACTTACCATCAGTGTACCTTCAATACAGTCTGAAATAAAGGGTTAACTCGGTAAGATTCATAGCAAACTGTTACATATTAAGAGTGTAAATAGTCAATATTTTGTCCTAAATCACTTGATCAGTTATGCTGACTGTTTTGATTTGTTAGGTTCATTTTGGTAATGATAGCGGTATAAGCGTCAGCTTGAGTAGCTCCAGTATTCTGCACCAAAATGGTTCCTCCTAACTACAGACATATTCAGATCACATTCATGGCGGGGGGTGCAGACCGCAGCGGGTGACACCCGTGCTGCCGGCATCCTCCTGCAGTGCATTGCGCTGCTGAACCTTTTTTTTTTTTTTTTTGCAGGCAGCCGTATTTGTTAGATCCGGCTGCCGAAAAAAAGTAAAAAAAAAAATCATTGCGACCGGATATGACCTTACGTCGACCGGATATGACCTTACGTTGACCGGGAGCACAGAGCATCAGTTATTGTGGCATATAACAAGCAAAATACTGGCATATTGAGTGGCAAAATAATACTGGCATATTGAATGGCTAAATACTGGCATACCGAGTGTCAAAATACTGGCATATTGAGTGGCAAAATAATACTGGCATATATTGAATGGCAAAATACCGGCATATTATTGGGCAAATTGTCTGTGGCTTATTAATGACAAAATATTACTGGCATAGTACTGGACAAATTGGCTGTGGTACATTTATGGGCACACTGGTCTATTTTAATTGGCAAAGTAATGCTGTGGCACAAAATATGTACTATGGGGAAAGTGACCCTTTGGTATGTTCTGTGGGGCATTGACACTGTGGCATGCCAAATCGTGGAAGAGCAATATGAGTGCAAGCCAAGTGCTGTGGGTACTGTATGGTTCTGTGTTAAGTCTTTTAGGTACAATTTGGGTGCAGAGGAAGGGAATAAAAACAAGGAATGCAATTTTTCAATAACATTTTTATTACATTTGAAAATTGTTGAATAGAATATTAACAAAATTCAAATAAGTATAAATGCAACTAGTTAGAGAGAGATGTCTGTGTGTGTATAGATATTTATTGTTTTAGAATTGTACAATTGTCACCTCGTGGGGCTCCTGTGTGTGGCATAATTTGGGGCACTTGTGTGTGGCATAACTATGGGGCGCTTGTGTGTGTGGCTTAATTTATGGGGCTCCTGTGTGTGTGGCTTAATTTATGGGGCTCCTGTGTGTGTGGCTTAATTTATGGGGCTCCTGTGTGTGTGGCTTAATTTATGGGGCTCCTGTGTGTGTGGCTTAATTTATGGGGCTCCTGTGTGTGTGGCATAATTTATGGGGCTCCTGTGTGTGTGGCATATTTAATGGGCCATCTGACTGCATTACTAAGGAATCTGGCATGGTATTGGAGGAAATCCAGGGGGGTGATGCCATGAGTTACCACACCGGGTGACACCAACCCTAGTGATGCCTAGTTTATGGCATTTTGAAATACTTGTTTAGCTCTGATGTGCCTCAGAGTACGCCCCCCAAACCAGACATCTTAACCAAATGCACATTGATATCTCCCGATACGAAATCCCACAGAAACAAAGTGGTAGCTGTGGTCCTCCCCATTGACTTCCATCTTATTTTAAGGCCATTTCAGGAGTACTTTGGCTAATACAAATATAGCCAAATTCCTTTCCTTAGAAATCAGTGGGAGGATTTTGGGTATAGCTTCATATTTATTTATTAATATAAATGATATGTTAAATACATGAAAATAAAGTAAATGAACATAAAATAATGAATACATGTTTTACTAAAATGTTCAAAAGCTTATATTAATGTAAGTATACTGTTATAATATATAACATTAATATATTTTTTATATACATATTTTTGTTTGAAATTGGTTTACTTTTATTCTTCTACATTTTTCTATTCAATTCTCCAACTAAATTGGAGTAATCTGTATTGTATATTACATTAACATCTATATATATAGTGCCAGCAATTTACGTAGCGATAGGTACAGAGAATAGAAGGGGATTACCTACTAAGACAAACTAGAACAGACTGGTACATTAGTAGAGAGCCCTCAAGCTTACAATCTAGAGAATTATTACGAAATTGTCCCGATCTGAATGCTTGGGACCCAAATGCAGGGATATTGAGTAACTGGGAATTTTGTGATTTCTGAGAATCAATTCAGTCCATTTAAGAGCACAGAATAATGTTGTCCATTGGAATTGGAACCTGCCATTTTGACTTTGTAAGCGTACTATAAACACATAAAAATTATTAAAATAAATTCCCTTCCATTTCCCTACTGCTCTTTGACACCAATGATTCTTCTGTGCTCCAACCCAAGACTCTAAACATGTTGTTATAGAAAATATATGGAGTAAAAATGTATGAGAGAGAGCAGCAATATAAGTTTCATTTGATTTTGCTCATTGTGGATTTTAAAGTTAATGAATGTGACTGTGATTTTTACTCTAGCTGTAGACTGAAAAACACCAACACCAAAAATGTTGATACCGCGTTAGATGAGACAAGTAGAGCCAAGTTGATACCTTTATTGGATAACTGAGCCTAAGAGGTCTTGAAAACATGCTTATTTAAATGTTTCTTCTCATCTATCATGTCTGTCTATTACTTTTTTCTCCAGTCTATGGTTTCTTGCAGCTGTCAGAGAGAGACTGTTGCATCTTTACATGTTTTTTTTTTTTGACTTCTAATTAAGGCATTACCTGCACTCCTAACCTATGAATTCCATTTTGTTTATGTCCTGTCCTCTAGAGTATTATCCAGTTTCTGAAAGCAAAATTTCATATTGCATCTTCCTCTAAACTGTATGCCATCTTGCAGTAAAGCTGTAACATTGCATTGTAGAGTGTGTACCATTTAATTCTGTTTTTTTTTTTATTGTCTTGCTTTTAATAGGATAAGTGGATTCCTATGGTGGTGATCTCTGGTCACTTTAGCAGTGTACAGGGGTTAAGATGGGATCCTGTTGGAAACTTCATAATAACAGTGGGTTCAGACCAAACAACAAGACTATTTGGTCCATGGAAGAGAAAGGGGCAGGTATATACTCTATTTACAAATACATAAGAAGCTTGTTCTTAATGCACGTGTGTGTGTGTGTGTGTGTGTGTGTGTGTGTGTGTATATAGAGATAGATAGATATATAATATATTACAAAAATGCTATTTGTTGCATGTTTTCAAATAACAGCCTCCTTTTTAGAAAATGGATCTGGTATAGAACTGCTATGTACAGTTACAAAAATAGTTTTGACATGACAAGGCAATAGCCTTTATCCATGAATATTTTGAACAATTGCTGTCTGTGTGGGTCTGAGCATGTGTGTGTGTGTATGTGTCTTTTTCTTGAGACAAAAATTTTCTCCATCACTAATAAAATAAAAAGATGCACAGCCCAGTGTGTTTTACAGTAAATATACAGCTGCTTTTGCTAGAATTTCACATGGCAGTTGTTTATACCTGGAAACCACATTGTCATGACCAAAGTATTGCAGATTATGGGGCATGATAAGTTATATTGGTGTACGAGTTGTAGGTTCATGCACACATATATACATTGCAGGGCTTGACACATCCCAGGTGCCAGGGAGCAACGGCATCTAAAATCCATGTTGGTGGCGTCTGATATTTTTTTATTGATTTTACATAGAAGGCTATAAAGTGCCACCTCCCTGGCTCCTAATTTGTTGTAAGCTGGCGCCTGAATTTGTCTGATTGGCTCCTAAAGTCTACAAATATTTGTCACGCAGGGTGAATTAAAATCAATGATTAAAAAAAAAATCTGGATATTTTTGATTTAAACCAAATTTATTTTAATGAAATGCTTTTGTAAGAAACCTGTATCTAAAGATCATTTAAAATGTAAGATACATTGTAGTTTCAGCATGAAATAAACCTTAGTTATGTAGCTCACGAATAGCATTATATGTGTTTTGTACATATTTTTGAGCATGGGGAGTTATTGGAGCCATTTTTATCAAGAAAATATTATTTGCGCATACATATTCTGGGATATGAGAACGCAGTGGCATACATAGAGTAGTATAAATATTTGTACTTTTCAGATTTAAGCTGGATACTTTACAAACGCTTACATGCAATATTAGTTTGTTGGCCTTGGTTTGCTAACATAACTTCGTCACAAACCACATGGAAGTTAGGGAAACCCCAATTTTTACATCAAGATCAGGAACATGTTGAATAACCACAATGTGTATGAAAAATCTATTCAGCCGGTCTGTGAAAAGGCTCCGTTTGTTGCTAAGCAACAAGTCATAGTTAAAAGCAGGACTTTTTTCTTCTTGCAAAACCATGATTATTTTTTATTTTCCAGCAGCAATTGCTGCATTAGCAAGAACCAGCTTGTTTCCTTCTGCAGTAGAAATAGTCCATTTTATGTAGCTCGGAGCATTTTCCAGTCCATTCTCCCATTGCTTCCTTTATTCTATTGGATTATTCCATTAGGCATTAGATTTAACATTTACTACCTTATCAGCAGACTGGTGAAATAGCCAGTTAAGAATTATAATAATCATATAAATGCAGTTGGTCTCATGATTGGGTTGAGCTCATTCCAAAAATAAATGCATTCTTAGAGGAGAGTCAGAATGCTTACTACTTTTTTTTTTTTTTGGTGGAGTTATAGTTTTCAAACTAAAACACCTGTGCACCCTTTTAAAAATAGTTTCTAACTAATGAGTTGCAGTATGACTCCTGAAGCCATATCTACAAGTGTAATATTTTAAAACTATTAAAATAAAATGCTACTTAAAGGGATAGTATCACATTTTTAAACTGACAATAATTTCACAGGGGGCTCTACATTTTTTGACATCCAGTATGGAGGCCCTAGAGATGTATGCAGGGACGTTGCTATAGCAACAGCATTACAGCTGTTTCTTTTTTCTTTACTTTACATAAAACTAATCTAAAAATAATTTTGCACACCATAGGCGGACCTGCCCTTTTAACTTATGTGAGTGGAGTGGTACTGCACCTCAAAACGACTACTGGTTGACATTGCTTTCTTCATAACAGGACAGAAAAGAGAACGGTGTGAGCATGAGTGGGCAGAGATAACAAGGGGAAAAAAATTATAGCAGATTAAAGGGTGGTCTTCATCTATGAATTGTGTAGACAATGAAAGGTGATGTAAAATGTTCTTTATATTGCTGCATTCCACCCAGATGTATGAATTAAGGGAAAATGTTTTCTGTCTCCTGTTATGACATCATACCTTGTGGATTTGTATGCAAATTGTACATTTCCCATTGAAAGGCATTCATTCGCATGTTAAGCCACAAGTGAGGCCATAAACCAGAGACACTTCAAGGAAATATTTTTCTTTTTATATTATTTTATGCGATCACTTGCAGTTATGTGAACAGGATGTCTAATAATTTTTCATATTTACATCCAACATATAAATAAAATAGGTAACCGAGTTAATTTAAAATCGGTGCAATAACCTGGGGTAAATGAAATAAAAGAACAGTCCTTTTGATGCAAGTTACCATAAATACAAATATTGTTTCGAAACAACCACTAAAAAGTGTACGGCTTGGTTTCATACAACAGTCTTTTTGTTCCACTTTTCAAAACTGACAGTTAAGTGGTTAAGCAGATGAGTCCTTGAAATTATATTTTGTAAATATTATGTCCAGCACTTGTTTAGAATCACCTGATATGTTTTACCTTGGTCCGAAGTAGCACATTGACATCAGTACTGTTCTGAAAATTCATCTTCTTGTCCACTTGACAATCAGTTTGGAAAATTGCAACAAAAAGCCTTTCTGTGTATGAAACAGATATATACACTTTTCCAAAAATGCTTCTTGTAATAATGGTTTTATTTTGTTTTTACATAGGTGACATGGCATGAAATAGCAAGACCCCAAATACATGGTTATGACATGCAGTGTATTGCCATGATTGGTAGATTCCAGTTCGTGTCCGGAGCAGATGAAAAAGTTCTCAGAGTGTTTACTGCCCCAAGAAACTTCATTGAAAACCTAAGTAACATTTCTGGTATATCAAAAGAGAAGCGATTTTCACATGTGAGTAGCAAATCAAATGTGTTTTTGTTCCTCTGCACGTGTTCAAAATGTCTTTTATCATTGACAATGAATCACACATCGATTGGCCAGGGAGAATACACTTTAGCATTCTTCACCCCAGGTATAATTTTACCAGCCATTAATTAGAACCATGAAGGACTGAAAGGTAATGATATGACATGTTCAAGAATATGATTGTAACGGACCGTCTACCTGACGAAGTAGACCCTCTGTCCGTTGTGGGAAATCACCTCCTTAGCCCCCAATTACAGCTCAGCATTCACCCAGCAAGTCTTTCCTGGACCCTTGCTCTTTGTACCCAAATAGACAGGACATCTAGCAGTTAGGTACAGCAAGTAGAACAACAACTTTATTTGTGATTTACACAGCACATATACACCAAACTGCAATCAGATAACACTTGATTAAACAATAGAAAACTTAAACACATCACCAGTAAAGCAGTATCTAGCCACTTTAATCTGGAGCCAGAAGCAAGGTAGTCAGATTAGGTGTCTGACATAATTAAACAATGGAAGGCTTAAACACATTACAGACAGGGTCCATAATCTACAGGGAGGTGTTTGGCCCTCAGGCCCCTCCAAGAACCCCAGTCAGGCAGGCTGCCAGAATTCACTTCGTGACATATCTCCTTTTTCGGGGGGAGACTGACACCGGAGGAGCCCCCAGACCGGGTGACTCCTAAGTCAGTCTGTATAGAGATCTCCCCATGGCCATTCACTAGTTTGCAGTCCCCACACTTTTTTTGTTCAAAAATAGAACTTACCCAGCCAACCTCCACCTCTCCCGAAACCTGCATCTGCCGCTGGGGAGAAAGGCCAAATGTTCCTTCTCCCAGAAATCCTTTCAGCCGCTGGGGAGCAGATAGGGTGGCAGGGTTAGCTGGGCTTGATACTAAGGGGGTATCCAATTTAGTCCCTGGGGACACTGATGCCAGCACTTCTGCTGGGGAGATAACATCCCGGCAAGGCACAGTTTCAGGGGTATACTGCAGGGAACAGGACAAGGTGGCTGTGGTACCCATGCAAAGGAGTTGGGGAACAGTGCTAACTGCCAAACATTCAGGAGACCCAGGTGTGGAGACCGATGTCTCATCCACCCCTCCTGGGTCATTTTCAGAAGGTAAAGGGGTTAAATCCATGGGATGCTGTGGGCAGAGGCCAATTGCACTCTGCTCAGATGCTGGCACCTCTGCCAGGTACAAAAACTCTCCAAGCGGCAGGGGTGGACAGATGCCAGCGGCACTCTGCCCCATTGCCAGCTCTTCTGCTGGGACACAGGGCGGGTAAAAACCAGGGATTGTGTTCCAATAGGGCTCCTTGAATCCATGTGGAGGTGGGCACAAGGAGGGTAGGTCCTGTTTGGTTTTGGGGAACAGTGCCAGCAGTTCAACTGGGCATTCAAGGGGTGGCAGGGGTAACGGGTCTGGGGACGTGATGTCAGCCGGGGCCTCCATAGGGGAAATGGGACACCGGTCTGGGGTAGGGGCAGGCAGGAGCCAGCGGCAATCTGCCCGGATGCCAGCTTTTCCACTAGGTCATCCACAGGGTTAAAGGGGCACAGTTCTTGTGTCAGTGCATCTGCTGGGGGAGGAGCAGCACTGATACTCACAGTCTCATAGTAAGGGGGCTGTATGTGGTGGAGTAGCTGTATGTATGCCTTCTCCAGCTCCTCTTCTTGGGTCACCAAATAGTCCAGATCAGCCTCCAGTTTGGGCACAGTGGGAATATTTGCCTCCCTTAACTCCCGGAGTTCTTCCCACCGGTACTCTGTATCACTCCCGAAGCCCGGATCCAACTGGAGATTTTCCAATAACAATCCAGGGCCACCAAAACCATAGCCCTCTGTGGGAGTGTCATCCTCTAGCTCAGGGTATAGCTGTGTGGCATACCACCGTAAAGCCTGGTATCCACAATCCAGGACCATCTCAGCATGGACAAGTTCCCCTAACTCAGCCACCCAGTCTTTTTGGGGCTGCTCACCCAGGTATAGCATTCTATCACTCAGCAGGCTCACATACCATTCCTGGGAGCTGGGGAGGACCTTTCCCCGGTACTCCTGGTCCCATATGAGAGCGTTCATCCACAGATTCAGGCGGCTGCAAGCTCGCTGTAACATCTCATCCTGCGGGACCGGAACGGTCATCAATTTGTAGTTAACAGCCAAGGGGGCTGCAATACCATCCTGGTACTCCCTGGTCAACAAGCCAGTTTTGCTATATTTATAATCCCCGGCCATCATGCCGACTGCTATCCCTTGCTGGTGCTCTGCTGCTTATCCACTGGGCTCTTGCAAGGAGGATCCCACCGCTTGCCACCAATGTAACGGACCGTCTACCTGACGAAGTAGACCCTCTGTCCGTTGTGGGAAATCACCTCCTTAGCCCCCAATTACAGCTCAGCATTCACCCAGCAAGTCTTTCCTGGACCCTTGCTCTTTGTACCCAAATAGACAGGACATCTAGCAGTTAGGTACAGCAAGTAGAACAACAACTTTATTTGTGATTTACACAGCACATATACACCAAACTGCAATCAGATAACACTTGATTAAACAATAGAAAACTTAAACACATCACCAGTAAAGCAGTATCTAGCCACTTTAATCTGGAGCCAGAAGCAAGGTAGTCAGACTAGGTGTCTGACATAATTAAACAATGGAAGGCTTAAACACATTACAGACAGGGTCCATAATCTACAGGGAGGTGTTTGGCCCTCAGGCCCCTCCAAGAACCCCAGTCAGGCAGGCTGCCAGAATTCACTTCGTGACAATGATTATATTTATTATAAATGGGTTCTTAATTGCTTTGTGTCTTGGATGGTTAGGATTATGTAGAGAGTAGGGCTAAAGATTATGTTAAAGGACAAATAAACTTTTTTTTTTTTTACTGTGTATTTCAACATTTCGTTCATCGGGTTCCCAGCTCCTGCTAGATAACTGACTAATAAACTGTGTGCATGGCGATTGTGGCTTCTTTGACTGCAGAATCATGGGAAATGTAGTTCCCATTGATTCTGCTTTAGTTTAAAAGCTGCAGCCTCGCATGCGTGCACACAGTCTGGCAACCTACAGAATTGCATTGCCGACACAGGCTGTGTCAAAAATGCAATCCGGATGCCACATTTGGCCCCATGGTTAATTTGTGTGGGTGACACAAGTGACCTTAGTGGTAAGAAATGAAAATAGGAGGAGCTGGGCACTGTATCAGGCAATTATAAAGTAAGCCCCTGCCCCCCAAAAAATAATATGGTCAATTAATTTAATTACTCCGTGTCAAAAAAAAAAAAAAAAAAAGTGTAGTTGTCCTTTTAAGCAGAATCAGAAAAAATGAGGAGGTAGGTATGTAAGAAATTTTACATTATCCTCCTACAGGGTTATTCTTTTAGGGAATGTGTGACGAGTGAAACACAATGAAAAGAAAAGGCAAGACAATTTGTGAGGGCTAATTGGATATTTCATCCACTTTTCCATTGTGCCTTTGTTTATGCAGAGAATGTATTTGTTTATTCTGACATTATGGAAGCAAATTTCACAATAATGCCATTATTGAATTACATGCTTGTGGGGACAGAACCAAATTTGAAATGATGGACCTTTTATGCTCACAGCAGTTATTGTCCTGTTTTGTCCCTAATGTGTTATGTCATTCTATTTTACCTGTTTAGTAAATCTGTTCCATGTTTTATAACATTTCAAAGAACTATCAATATTTGAAAAGGTGTCAAGATTGGAAACTAGGGTTGCCACCTTTTCTTCAAAAAAATACCGGCTTTGGTACTGTCTCCAAAGACTTAACATTGGCCTGATGCCAATATTTTACCGGCCTGCCGGTAAAATACCGGCCAGGTGGCAACCCTACTGGAAACTACAGAAACATGTGTTTTAAATATTTCACTCTATATGACTAGCTGTTATGGGAGCATATATGTTAAAAGCTACTTTAAATTAAGTTTTGCTAACATGTATTTTGCCAACACACATCCAGCATAGAATTCTGGTGACCTTTATATGAAGGTTCAGTGGGATCATCAACTCTGTTCTTATTTGAGCTATAAAATAAGTTAACAATGTTTCCCCCCCCCCCCCCCCACTAAACAGTGAGTTGATAATAGAGTTGAAATTTGTCAGAATAGCTGAATAATACAAACATGGCTATAATGATTTATTCAAGGGTGAGTCAAAACTTATCCTCACTCTGGCTGTAGAATATTGTAGAATGTAATATGGATAATATTTGATTAATTGTACATTATGTTGACAGAATTGAAAGCAAATGCACAGATTAATAGATAACTAGTGTTTTAAATGGGTCTTTGGTATCTCCTGTTAATTACTTCACTTGTGCACTATTCATATTGTGCATATGCAAATTAACTACTCTAAATGGGAAATATGTAATTTGCATTTTATTATTATTTGCTTATTATGCCACAAGTTGATGTCGAGACACCACAGACACAAATCACTATTTTAACTAAACATTGTGCTGGTACAGAGCTGGTTAGTTTCTTCCACTAAGCACACTCACCAGGATTGTCCTTGCACAATGCATAGCTACATTGGTGAGATTAAATGTTCATCTCACCTTTTCGTGAATATCATTTTTGAAATGTGAAAGGTTTTCGTGAGATGTTGTGTGCCATATATTTTCGTTATTACAATATATGTAAAGTGTCCGTATCTCATATTGGAGGTTAGTTTGACCTGCGGTTGGCTAGTAAAACTGATTTACTGTGTCACGAAATGCGTGTCTAAAAAGTGAGACGCCAACGTGAACAGTTCTGATCTAGGGCAACAATTGTACAACGTCTAAATTACATTGTTATATTTTTGTCGCCAGTTCATAAAAAACACATCATAGACCTGGAAAACAATAAAAGTAATTACAAAGGTGATGACATGTTGAGTAGTGAAGGGTAAGCAGCTAAAATGGGCTTTCTTGTGTGAAAGGAATTAATGCTGGACTGGGAGATAATTGTGTACCATCCCCCATAGCATAACGTCATTATACCAGCCCCATAGCATAACATTATTTTCTTGTTCATAAAGTGGAAAACCATGCATTTTAAAGCACATGTGAAGAGGCATTGTTTCAATATAAGACTGATGTATACCCTTGCACAGGGCAATGTATATCCCCAGTAGGTACACAAGGTTATAGGAATTGCCCTGTACAGGGGTACATATCAGGGCAGTGTGTGAGGTACAACCTTGTATACACACTGTGGGCATATATTGCCCTGTTCATGGGGTATATATCGGAGCAGTGTGTGAGATATAACCTTGTGTACCTACTGGGTAAATATATTGACTTACCCCAGCACTCAGATTGCACTGCGGCCCCAGGGCAGGTGGTCAAAACTGAAAACATATGACTTGGCATACATATAACATGATAAATAGGTTTCATTTTAACAGAGAATTATGACCCCTGAATAAAATGTACTAGTAAAAGGTGAAACTTTGTATTTTAAGAAGTATATAGTAAAGTTATAAAAGCTAATATAAACATTTTTCTAATAAAGAAAAAACATCCAACATCAACTAGGAAGTTGCAAAATATTCACCTCAACTGTTTATCACACCTTAACAAAGGTTGGGAAGTACCAAGAAATCAGTCATAGTCGTCAAATGGCAACATTTGTCTGAGTTAAATAATGTAATAAAACATATTTTCCACAAATGATCAATACACTCTAGAATTCAATAACAATTTAGGCCATGACGAAACAACTCATAGGCACGAGGTCTCATTTCCTGGTCAAGGGATTTAAAGTCAGAGGCCAGGTGTCACATGACATCCTGGTGCTCAGCATGATGACGATAGTCTGTGTCTACCAGGCCAAGCTGAAATAGAAGTGACCCTCTCCCCTGCAATGAGGTAAAGCAGCAGGGAAGCTGGACATATTGAATGATGCACCTTTTTTTATTTTTTTATTTAAAAATAATCAAAAATAGCTAGCTTGTGTCTGTCTAGGTGACTGTGGCTGAATCTCTCTCTCTCTCTCTCTCTCTCTCTCTCTCTCTCTCTCTCTCTCTCTCTCTCTCTCTCTCTCTCTCTGCCTAGGTGACTGCGCATGTGTGTCTCTCCCTCTCCCTCTCCCTCTCCCCCCTAGGTGACTGTGTGTGTGTGTATGTCTCTCTGCCTAGGTGACTGTGTGTGTGTGTCTCTCTGCCTAGATGCCTTTGTGTCTGTCTTTCTACCTATCTCGGTGTCTGTGTAATCAAATAGATGTGTTCTTTTGTCTGGCTCCTAGATTTTTTTGCAGGCTCCTAAAACTAAATTAAATTTGTCAAGCTGTGACTGTTCAATAGCACCCTCCAAACTGACAAATTTAGCTGTTACAAAATAGTTGTCTCAGACTCTGTTGCGTTTTGACACACTGAGCCATATGTCATGAGTTCGCTTCGGAGAGGCAAATTGTGCTACAGGGCCCAGTTAAAAAGCTGTTACGTAAGTGGTAAACTGAGAGCAAAGTAAACATTTTTTAAGTTATGTTTTCACTTCAAATTACCAGAAGTCAGAACACCTCCATCAGAACCAAGATGCTGAATTTTGCTAATTAGCTGGGTAAATATAATTGCCAGTGAAGTGTGGTCTATAGTAAATTTGGGAAGACCTATCTGTTTTGGAACCAAGATTAATTTTTTTTCGGATCAGATTTTAGAAGGAGGTTACGCTATGTCTGCTCTGCTGAGACTTCAAGTTTATGTCAGAGAGAGCATTTAATCCAGCCCGTAATGACTTTTGACACCCCATAAACCCTGTTAAGGTATATCTTAGAGCTTGATCTGGGAACTAGTTGTAGCATTCTAGTGAAATACCTGACTTACGCCAAGTGTTAGGTGAGAAACTTGTTCTTTGGATGGTCTTTTTTAACCTGCAAACATTAAATTGCAGGTTTGTCTCACCCTTTCTTTGGATTTCCAAAGTGAGAAGATTGCATATTATCTTCACTTCCAAATGTATCTGAGATTATTAAAATGTGGTCTACTGTCTACTTTAATTTCCATGGCCATGGAAAACATCTGTCAACATTTAGCACTGACCAAAAGTATATTGAAAAAGTATGGTTTATGTTGAGAGTATTAAACATAACTTGCTTTTTAGAAAATATACAGATTCTGTGTTGATCTATATTGTTCCCGTAAGTGATGTTCTTCTGAAACTGTCTGAAGATTTCTGTTCTTTATTACAAATCCTTGTTGACAGCTGTTTTTTTTGTTCATATGATAAGCATAAGGGAAGATTGAACTTGGGTAGCGCTGAAGGGTCCACACTGCAGTATACTTCAGCAATCAAAGGGCTAAATGTCGCTGAACACTTGACATGCCTTGTCTTTGTTTTGCAGCCAGTAGCTAGTGAAGTTTACATGCTGTCCTCAGTCCATATGTTTTTCTATGGTTTAGAATGAAAATGAAATGTTATCCTTAAGTCAAAGATGATGATTGTTTTGGCTTTGTAACCTACATCTACATAAACCATACTTTTGAACCCGTCACATAGACGCAGCTGTCAGTCCAAAGAACACAAGAATCTGTACATATGCTGTATTCATCCTGTTTTTTTTTCTAGTTGCTCTAGAGCTATTGCTAAAGTAGTATGGAAACTGTTTGGATCTTTAACAAATATGGCCACCATTTGCCAAGCATCCGGAGCATTCTTTCAGGACTCCCAACTTAAATTCATATTAATCTTAATGATATTTCTGCATGTGCAGTTAAAGAGATCCAATAACTTGATTGCTAGTTTTCCATAAAGGACAATGATTGTCTTTTTTTTAATTAAATATACTTTGGTATTAAATACAAAAATGTCATGCTGATATATATATATTATTCCCCTCCACGCTCCTTTTTATATATTTATTTGTATACCTAGGGAGGAACCTGCCATTTTATTCATGCTTACATATCTGGCTGAAGGGAGGTTGTGATCTACTGGCTGTAACTGTGCGTAGCACTGTTGACGCATACTCTATGAAGTCGTTTGACAGCAGCACTGCTGGGGACGGGAAATGGGGGGCAGAATCATTTCATTATTTAAAGAATATTTTATTGATTTTACTTAATACAAAAAAATATTTTATTGAATATAAATAAAATGACTTCAGTTGTCCTATAAAGGGACAACCCAATAATGGTATAACTTTAGTTTACTCTGACATGCAATTAACATGGACTCCTCAGCACTAAATGGCATCAAGATTGATTCTGTAGAAGTGGAAATATTGAAGATGCAAGATGAGACATTGTGCAGTGCACATGTACAGGCTGCTCCATTGATGTTTATGGAGGGGCTTGCGCATGAGCAGTAGTATTTCCATACATTTCTCTGGAAGTGTTACGACAGCATGCAATGCCTCACCATCATGGGGCGGCCCCAGGAAGCAGCAAAATGGCCACTTCTGACTGGGGGAAGTGGGGTGTGTTTATATTTTAAAAAAATGCACATTAAATACTTGTGCACATTAAGATTATTATAGCCTATTTTTGGCATTGTAAAAAGAATGTAAGAGAAGTAAGCAAACACGAGATAACTATCATTATAATTTATTTTGTGTATAAATGTTGTAACTTTCCTGAATGGGACGTTGTTGTCCACATGATTGTGCTTCACAGACCAGTTTGAACGTAAGAATAGAACATATTTACTGTTGAGAGTTTTTGCTCTTCAGGTTACTTTGTGCAAATGTAACCTTCAAGCCTTATGCATGTATGACTTCTGTGTGACCTCCAAGTCACATCTGCTTCATTTACTTGGCCGAATGATTTTCATTTATTTAGATTAAGCTCTGTGCAAATTGAATATGGTTTTCAGGATATAACATTTGAGGTGTTGATGTCATAGGATCAGAAGATAAACACCTATAACACAATGTTCCCTCTTCCTGAACAATGAGTTTGTGAAGGATAAGGGTAATCCAATATAAATTAGATTGATAGTGTTTAGAGTATGTTGTCAAGCAATCCACGCCACCTGCTAATATTAACATATTTCTCTTTCAAGAAGCAACCCCAAGAGCTGAATGCACAGTGTGTCCAGATATAATGGTTCTTGCATGACAATGAGAAAGTAGTTTTAGCAGCCAGGCAGACTGTAAAATTAGTTTTATTCCCAAAATTATGAGACCAAAGGCGTAATTTGTTTAATTTGGATGAAACGCTTGAAGCTTCTTTTTCCCCCACAGTTGTAAATAGTTTCATTTGTGTAAATAATATTTGTTAATTTGCCAATTCTCTGCTGATCACCATTAAATCATATGATCAAATGAAAATCAGTACTGTACATTAAAAGGGGCACTGTCAAAAACTGTACTTTTAAAAGAATGATTGTAGCAAAAATAATTATATATGTTTATAATGTTTTGGTATTTTTTTATAGATACATTTCTAGTTAAACTCCCTGTTTCTTGAATTATGATTTTTTTTTTCCAGCCCCCACTTTTGTTTGGCTGCCAATATTTTATATTTTTAACTTTTGTAACTTTTGTTTAACTGCTACAGAACCGGTACCTGTGATTTGACATTCATTCAGTCCAGTCCAGTTTTAAAGAGTGAGGAACCCACACTTTTAATGAAGCAGAAAACCATTTCCACCTCATTAACCCCTTCATGACGAGGCTGTTTTTAACAGTTCTGTGGTGTTTGTGTGTAGCTGTAATTTTCCTATTTCTCATTTAATTTACCCACACATTTATATATTGTTTTCTTTTCCATAATAAATGCGTTCTTCATATACCATTATGTTGATGATATCATAGAATTTACCATAAAATAATATGGAAAAAAATTAAATAATACTTTTTCTAACTTTTTTACATGAAAAATCGTTTACACATCTAAGCTAATAAAAAGCCCTTCTAAATAGATTCTAATATGTGTCCTGATCTTAGAAAAATGCTTTGTTTACATGTTGTCTGCCTTTATGAAGGCAATAGCCTAAAGTACCGTTTTTTTTTTTGTAACAATTTTTCCCTACAGTGACCTTTTGATCCCAAACCTGATCAATTTAGCCTTAACGGTTGGTGATTTTTTTCTTCTTCAGATGTAATGTTGCTGACTGCCACTAGAGGCAGTCTAGCCACTACTACAGAGCGATGGAAGTTGTGATTCACCACTTCTGAAGCTATTGCCCACAACATGGGAGGGCAATATTGGAGAGACAGCTCCCTTTCCCATGTGGCGCATATCATCACTGTGGGGAGGGATCAGATATGCACGGGAGGGTGTTCTACAGTGTTGCCTCCACATGGAAGCATCATGGCAACACAGTCTGATTTTGGAGGCCATTATTGTCCGCCTCAGACAGCCATTAAGATACATCTAATTTTAATGATGCACTGTTGCACACCATTCTAAAATATATTCTACCATAGTTTTTGCTAAAGTAAAAGCAAAGACTAGCGGGCATTAGTGTCTGCAGAGGGAGATGGTCCGACAGCCTTCATTCTCTGTTACATCACAATTGTACTTAGGGGACCAATGGGTTGTTAGATCTAAAATTATAAATATAGTCTTTATACAATTGAAATTGGATCAATAGATTTGAAAAATGGCAGTCACGTCTAAGAATATTGGCTATACATATATTCAAGGTCCTGTATCTCATTTATGGATTAAAGTATGACATTTTTAAGTTATAAAGTATGTGGAGTGAGGTGCTTTCCCTTTTTGTTATACAATATCAAAAATGTTCTTTGTATTTTTTTATTATTACTTATCTTATGTTATCTGTGTAGAGTTCAAAACATTTTAAACCTTATTGGTTAATGAAGTACAATAGGTTTTGTAAGCTCTTGCATTCCACAAAATAACTTCATGTATGTTCCAATAGCACTATTAGTGACATTAGATATTCTACAAGTGTAAAATTGTAAAAATGAGAGTGTAAACAAATGCCATGGTGTTTAATGATCTAAGGGGAAAAATGTATTCAAATGTGGTTATTTCTTGGACCACATGAGCCTTTGAAACAATAATGAAATGTTTAACATATAATACTAGACATGGGTCTATAGTGGAAAGTGTGACTAAGGTATTATCATTTTGGTGCCTAGCAGAAATAAGTTAAACTGTCAGCCAGAAGTGCCACATAAACAGTGTAGTTATGGCAACAATGTATTTTTTGTTGTTGTTGCATCCATCTATTGTGTGTTTTGTTGAGGCTGTAACCTGTAAATAGGCCACTACAAATATATAGCTGCCTTAAAAATCAGACTTAATCATAATATACAAAAATAAAAAATTTATATGTGAAAAAAACCCACTTGTGTAACAATTTTGTGTTATGTGAGAAAAGTGTGTGGATTTATTTTGTTTCCTATTTGATGACATAGATTTCTTATTTCTTTTGCTATTGCAGCAAGACCCCAATCTTCCTGAAGGAGCTACAGTGCCTGCTTTGGGTTTGTCAAATAAAGCAGTCTTCCAAGGTACGAAGGGCAAAGTGCATATGTTACTTTAAGAAGCAATCTTGTCATTGCAATGAATGCTGTTAAAGATTTGAAGGACAGGAGGCAATTGTGAAGCTTGTAGTTATATTGGGACACAGTAACAATAGTAATTGTGCATTTTAAAACCATCATTTTTCCTTTCCTCATCCTCTGTGTCATTAACATTATGAGTTTTGCCTGTGGATAACAGTTTTACATTTTCAACGAAATAGCATTAGCAGAGCTATATACATCAATTATAGGCACATTATTAATGTAATCTACATCTACTGGCATTATGATATTTATCTCATTAGCGTGGTTTCTATTAAAGCCGAGAAGCCAGCTAACAAAACAAATAGTTTTCATTAGATAGTTTGCCTCTTTCTACATTTACATTTTGGAATTTTATGGCTCACTGTTTACAATATTTTGGTAAAATGAGCTTAGCTGCTATAAATGCTTTTCTTTTCTTTCTTTTCGTCTCTCTCTCTCACACTCTCACACTCTCTCACACTTGGTGTTTCTTATCAAATTTTAATGGCTTGTGTTCCCGCAAAATGTTCTAAATGGTTCTATGTACTGTATGATAACTAAACATAAGGTTAACATTCGTATCACCTGAGTAGTTGCACCTACACCACTCACCTGCATTTACTTCTAGTGTTAGAGCATTATTTTATCACAAAAGCGTATCATGGTAGAGTGCTTGCACAAGGACGTCCTATGTAACCAGTCAATAACACATAGGTATAGGACATATTTTTCAAGATGACTAAAGAGGAATGCATACCTCTCTTTTTCATACGCAGGGGAACTTTCTTCACCAGCCGTCCAAAACGATGAAAAATACAACAGTGTATCTGATCAATACTCACAGCTTTATTTTCAGCCTTTGAACCTGACAGGTACATGTTTGTCCCAATAAGTTTGTCCACATAGTGTATATTTATGTTTACATTAGATGTGTATATATAACCTCACAAAGCAGGAGGGATGTATTTAACAGCCTTAAGTAACGCTGATTTTGTATTTGTCACGTTACCTGTCATAAAGTGATGTCAGCCAGGATGTGTGTCCTGGGAGGGCCAAGCCATTGTCCATAGTGATTTTCCCAGGTTAAGATTGTATCCTATCCTTCAAACCCCAGTCTCTCAGGAGGTGTTAAGAACTGTTATTATATGTTAGTGTTGAAATGTGTACTTATCTAATCAATAAGTGTTTTACTATCCTGTGAGCAATCTATTGTATCTTGTAGTCTGGATGTCTGTATCTTAAGCTGTCATGTTTAATTATGTTATGTCCTACTGTATTAAATTACCTTTTAAATTAGGTTTTCTATTGTTTTAATTATATTTAATATATTATAATTCGCCTGTGCCTGCCCCCTAGTTAATGTCAGATTTGTCTGTATATGTCTGTGCTGTTACACAAATAAATGTTCATTATTGCTGTACCCAACTGCTAGTAGTCCTACCTACTATTTGGGAACAAAAATCAAGATTCCTGGGAAAACTTGCTGGGTGAATGCTGAGTTGTAATTGGGGGATAAGGACGTGATTTCCTGCAATGGGCAGAGTTGCCTGTCGTAGGAGATTATATAGTAATCCAAATAATGCTTAATTCATGGCAGCATACAGTAGATTGTAGCATGACAGAGGAAGCAAACAATGTAAATGTACGTTGTACTTAGCTGGATATTGAAATGCATTCTTAACAGAAAAGAAAATGTGAAAGAACTGTTTCAAACGCATATTCTATATGCCCCCTAATTTGTGTCATGGTTACCAAAGTAATAATATGAGTATTCCCATTTTAGTTTTGTGCCATCATCCGTGTTCTAAGCTAGGGCATAGAAATGACCATTTAAAATCTAGAGATCTCCGTGATTACGCATTGATTAAATAGTAATGACCAAAATTAGTTAATAGTTGTGAAAGCTGAACCATGCTGTCTAGTTAATTCTCTGAATCACTCCACCACATACTGGTAGGTTTAATCAACTGAACTGAATTACAAGATAAAACTGCTTATTGGTACAAAAAACTAAAACAAACCAGACTGAGAACCACAATGCAGTTCAAAAGCAGCTCATCTTAGGGTTGTGTGTGTGTATATATATATATATATATATATATATATATATATATATATATATATAAAACTTGCTGGTTTTTTTCATTTTTTTTGTCTCTGGTAGTAAAATGGATCAAGGATAACAAGTTTGGTGAAAATATTTAAATGTGTTTTGTATATGATGGCCCCTAGCACAGACGTTAACAAAATGGCCTTTTACATTGTAAATGTCACTTGATGGAGTGTGTTTAGGATGCATAAGGCCAATCATATTCCTAGTCTGCACAATTAACGATATTAAGTGTTTTTGTGTCTGTAGAACCTCCTACAGAGGACCACCTTTTACAGAATACATTGTGGCCAGAGATCCAGAAACTGTAAGTTTTATTATTTTTTTTTCCCTTTTCCCATTTTTTTTTCCCTTTTTTTCCCTTTTCCCAATTTGTTACCGGCCTGCCGGTAAAATACCGGCCAGGTGGCAACCCTACATGCCTAATTCCAAGCCATACTGCCTAATTCCAAGCATATGTATGTATGTTCAGCTGTTTTCTTTGAGGAGCAGCTAGAATGTTTACACAGTGCAGAATTCACATGTATTCAGAGGAAAATTAACTAGGATGGTTTTTGTGGTACCCAGCCCTTGATCAATTAATTAATCAATATAAATTAATTGATATATTCTGCAAGAGAGTATGTACAAGTTGTGGGCCCTTCAAATAACAAGCATATACATCATGTGTATATTTTTTTTGAACACTATTTTCTCCTCCCAGTTAAATGCGGTGTGTGTGGTGGGTCAGTAGAGCAAGCAAACCTGATATTGGAGAGTAAATTAAACATATTTAAAATCTAGATTTTTACCATGCATATGTCATTTTCACAGACTTAGTTGTCCATTTAGTGTTTGTAAAACGAGTGTTATGTATTTTTTACTTATTCCTAGATATGGACATGGTTATGAAATATTCTCTGTAGCCTGCAATCAAGCTGGAACTGTGATAGCTTCAGCATGTAAGGTAAAGAGAAAATCTGAATAGTTTATATTCAAGGTACATACTATTTTAATTTAAGCATTTACTAGAGTAATTATTTTATTTGCAAGTCATTTATCATAATATATGAATTTTAACTTTTCCCATTCTTTGTTTAAGGCTTCTAAAAGAGAATATGCATCAATTATCTTGTGGAGTTCCACGAGCTGGAAACAGTTACAGAGTCTGTCTCTTCACAATCTAACTGTAACTCAGATGGCATTTTCTCCGGATGACAAATTCTTATTAGCAGTTTCCAGAGATAGAAACTGGTCCCTGTGGAAGAAGCAAGAGGGAATCCCAACACATTCAGGTGAATAGCAAATGTATTTGTGTGCTTTCTGCTAATTGGATGTCTGACCAGAAAAAGTGGGTATAGACCAGATATATGATACTAGTCATTTATTTTAGAGTGTGCAAAAAAGTGCAAAATAAGGTTATTAAAATAATTCAGTGTTCAGCAGCTCCTTCAGTGTAGAAAATACACTATATAATCTATTACTGTGATTTAAAGGAGCGCTATATATATTGTGTACACCACTAAAGTGCAAGAATTGAATTAAAAACAATACTTCAATCTTTACATTTATTAAGGCGACTCGTTCTTGAAGTTGACTCACTTCCAGGGTTCTCTTCCCTCTGCTTTCCGATTGAAGACAATGGAAAGGAAGAAAAATCAAAATAGTGATGTATCATTGTTGTAGTTATGGGCACAATGCAACATCGAAGCCAAATGCGCACTTACATTTTACAGAGCAAACCACTGCTCTGTGTTTCAAGCCCTCATTATACAGGGGACACCCTCAAGGCAAGCGGAACCTTGGCAGACATTGTTTATATGGGGTGATTGCCAGTCCAGTTGCAATTTTTGTTTTGCTCTTTAACATAGCTCTCACCTTCAGCTGGGACATGCTATATTTGTGCAGTTCCTATATGATGCATGTCATGTTCTTACTAGGCCCATGTATATATGTATGGAAATGTAAGCATTTCTAGTGCATTGTTTTGTTTATTATAAATAAGTATGTGTGTGTATAATATATATGTGTATAATATATATATATATATATATATATATATATATATATATATATATATATCGTATTTATCGGCGTATAACACGCACTTTTTCTCCCTGAAAATAGGGAGAAAATGGTGTGTGCGTGTTATACGCCGAAAAAAAAAAAAATCTAAAACTTACATCGTTCCTGCTCTGTCCCCCGGTGCTCTGAAGCTGCGTGGCTGTGAGGGAAGCGTTGTGAGCTTCCCTCCAGCCGCGCGGTCAATAAAGTCTGTTTTTTTTTTTAAAACAAACTTTATTGACCGCGCGGCTGGAGGGAAGCTCACAACGCTTCCCTCACAGCCACGCAGCTTCAGAGCACCGGGGTACAGAGCAGCAAAGAGGTAAGTACTGGGGTCTGGGGAAGGGGGGGGAGGAGGGTGGCATAACGAGCATACTAAGGGGCAATATCCTGGCATAATGGGGGCAATATCATGGCATATTAAATGGCATATTGGGGGCAATATCCTGGCATAATAAATGGCATATTGGGGGCAATATCCTGCATATTAAATGGCATATTGGGGCAATATCTGGCATATTAAAATGGCATATTGGGGGCAATATCCTGCATATTAAATGGCATATTGGGGCAATATCTGGCATATTAAAATGGCATATTGGGGGCAATATCCTGCATATTAAATGGCATATTGGGGGCAATATCCTGCATATTAAATGGCATATTGGGGCAATATCTGGCATATTAAAATGGCATATTGGGGGCAATATCCTGCATATTAAATGGCATATTGGGGGCAATATCCTGCATATTAAATGGCATATTGGGGGCAATATCCTGCATATTAAATGGCATATTGGGGGCAATATCCTGCATATTAAATGGCATATTGGGGGCAATATCCTGCATATTAAATGGCATATTGGGGGCAATATCCTGGCATAATAAATGGCATATTGGGGGCAATATCCTGCATATTAAATGGCATATTGGGGGCAATATCCTGCATATTAAATGGCATATTGGGGCAATATCTGGCATATTAAAATGGCATATTGGGGGCAATATCCTGCATATTAAATGGCATATTGGGGGCAATATCCTGCATATTAAATGGCATATTGGGGGCAATATCTGGCATATTAGGGGCAATATCTGGCATATTAAAATGGCATATTGGGGGCAATATCCTGCATATTAAATGGCATATTGGGGGCAATATCCTGGCATATTAAAATGGCATATTGGGGGCAATATCCTGGCATATTAAAATGGCATATTGGGCTTCAAAGTTCTTAATTTAAGTTCTTAAGTTTTTTTCCTGAAATTTCCTTCTTAAAATTAGGTGCGTGTTATACGCCGGCGCGTGTTATACGCCGATAAATACGGTATATATTTATTTATTTATTTTTTAAATTTACCTTCCATCCCAGAAATCCCAGATTTCAATAAAGTTGGCACAAGGACATATTTTATTTTCATTAAGAGAAAATGTATTTATTGCAAAAGAGAGGGAATATGTGAGCCCCCTGTACCGTTGCGGCATTATGTGACTGAGAGCACTGCAGCTGATAATTTGTATCCCATTGTTAAATGTGATGTGGCATGATGGCCATCATATATCATCACTGCCAGACTCTAGAATAGACAGTAGTGCACAACAGGGTATGTAAAAAATGATTCAGACCAGAGACACATTACATACAAGCAGAAGGAAAATATTGTCATTTTCCAATACAAACTGAGCATTCTTGGAATAACATTCAAAATTAAAATAAGGCTATCATTACGCAAAATTATTTTTGCATTCCAATATTGCAATCGAGTGAACATCTTAAAGCAAATCTGCACAAGAAATGCATTCATCAAAATAACTTTATTTTTGTAGTACTCTTTTCATTTATAGCTGTGAGTTTAATTTATTGTTTAGAAGTTCAGATTTTGCTAGTTCTTTCCTATTTTCCCCCCTCCGTCACAGAGTGTATGCTTTAGGCTCTGGCAGTTGTTTTGTGCACCTGGACCTTGGTAAAGTTGTTTAACAGGAAATTGTGTGAGATTGGTTCAACATGACATTAATAAAGGCCTTCTGTAGTTAGATTTTACACAGGTGTTGAGGTAATATTGGTTGACGTACTGTGTGCTTCCATAACATGTATAACCATATACTGCATTTCACCCAGTTTTCTATATTGTGTGGCATGTTACAAGCCCCTTTTAGAGTGAGTATATAAGTTACTAAAGAAAGCAAGGTATACCTTTTAGCACTTGACTGAGACATTGTATGAAATGAAGTATTAAAAGAATATTGTTTTTTTTGACATTCAAACCACCGTTCCATATGCTGTAAAAGGATGTTATCTGTAATAACAGTGTTTATTTGCCTCCTCTCTGTTTTTCGAAAGCAGAACCATTTTTTATTTTGCATGCGCATACTGAGAAGCGTACATCAGTACATACTAGGATCATTTGGTCTTGTGACTGGACTCCAGACAGCAAGTATTTCATCACTGGAAGCAGAGACAAAAAGGTATCTGATACAAGCCAGCTTTCTAAAGCTTAAAATGCTGGCATGGCAAATAAGAAGATTGCAGTTGCAGCAGTAGGGAAGCATATTACTTTTTCCTCATTATAGTCTGGAACTGTAACGTTTAACCTATTGCAATAAATGCAATAAACGTATAACGCTCAATTCTGGGGCAACGTTCTAAAAATGTTCATTCACCACTGAATGTTAATGCTGATTGGATCCCTTTTGGCACTGTCCCCTAAAATTATATTTATATAGATCTACCTATGTATTAAAAGTGTTTTCCTTCTTTGAAGGAACAAAAAGTGTGTGTTTGTTTATTTGTTTTTAGAAACCTTGGATTGTAGTTTAGCAGTCGCCCAGTTCCATAAAGGTCCAGGCAAATATTGGCACTGCAGATATTTGGCAACTATATATCTCCCATGATTCTCTTCTAGTTATAAAGGTTACTGAGCATCATGGGATATACGGATCCAATACATCTACAGGGTCACTGTTCTATATTCTCCTACAATTAATCTAGGAGATCACATTAAAGTATGTTGTGGCCCACAAGGCAGAACAATATATTTTACTAACATTGTGATAAGCTGTTTAAAACGGGGTTCACCACTTTTCATTTTTTATTTTTAAGCTAATAATTTGGATAGACGGATGTATATGTAAGTTTGCTGGGTTGAGTGCTCTTGAAAAATCAGTCTGGCAGTTAATATCTAGACATACTAGGTTCCGGTATGGCTCTTTTTAAAAACAAAATAACAATGGGGTTTATGTTTATAGGTTATTTGTGGAGTAAAGTTCTAAAACTGGTCCAGTCACCATGGAAAACAATGGTGTGTTCCTGTTGATTAGCTATCTCCAGAAAATGCCTTTATACACAACCACAAATGTTAGGGGTGTCAGAGTTACAAATATATGTCCAAGTTTCATTTGCCCCTTTCTTATCCTATGTTTTGGTTATCTGATGAATAGGCACCTGCTGATATACATTTCAAATCATAATCAAATTATACATTTGTTGCCCAAGAAGAAAAGATTAGCTCTATGTATATATATATATATATATTATTTTTTTTGGTCTTATGCTTTTATTTAGTTAGACTTTTTCATTGACACTGGGAAACATGTTACATTGTTCTTCATTGTTTACAAGGCGCTGACAACTGCATATCAGAATACAAAAGGACAAATTTAACGGGTTTTTTTTTTTAACCTTTGCTTTTTGAAAAAAGCAAGGGTTCAAATACATGTCCCGCTTCTTGTAACTAAACGTGATCTTAATCTGCCTGATTCCCATGAAGTATTGGTAGCTGCCAGTCAGAGAATAATCTGGCATGTATTATCAAAAAGAAAAGTTGCTTTTTTAAGGGCTAGTTTCGTAAGGTAGATGTCGATAGTAATTGACTTTCTTGCCCTTGAATATTTGGTAGGTGATTGTTTGGGGTGATTGCCATTCCTGTTGCACTAATGAAGAGAATGCTCCACCTGCAACTATCAAGCCTTGTTCAAGCCTTCTAGATACAGGAGACTCTGTTACAGCAGTCAGTGTGAGCCGAGTACTTGCTAACGATGGAAGGTAGGTGTGAACCTTTCACAGATTGAGCCATTCACTCTCCAGCATCAGAAGACACATTTCGTGTTATGTAAAAAGGTCAATTGCGATGCAAATTTGTAAAAGTGGTCTGGTCACCTTGGAAACTAATGCAATGTTTCTGTTGATTAGCTTGTGTTTTGCACTTTGCCACAGAAATAATTTATACATAACCCCTCCTGTAATCTTTCCAGTGACAAGGACACTTTTTCATCAGTGAAAGCCAAAATATTTGCAGTACTTTAAATATGCAGAATAGAAAAGCATTGCGAGTGTATAGCGCAGCTTTTTTTTGTTTTTTTCTTATCGTAAACAGTCAGCCTATTTAAAGTTTTTGTCCTTTACCTAGAACATGATGTGAAATGTTACACGAAGGTATGATCCTGCCTTAAATCATTGCACAAGAACAGGTTACACTCCTCTAAGTTGTATTAATGTGGCTGCCACAGTGGTGTCTCTAGGGCCATGCCTCTCCCCCATTACCTCCCAACTTCGCAGAAATCAATAGCTGCCCTATTGGCAGCTCCTAGTGCTGTATGGAAAGCCCTTCAATGAAAGGGTAGCACAAAGCTCTGGAAGCCAATCTGAGCAGGGCTTTCATACAGCATCACTATGTCAATGTGTACTGGGAAAGGAAGAAGCCCCATATGGGTCAGATCAGCAGCAGGAATGAAAGAGAGGTCTTACCTGATGAAGATCATCAGCAGGTTGTAATATGTATAATGTACTCCCCCTGCTCTACCATTCAAATTTTACAGGAGGGTCTGATTTGATTATTATATTACTCTCTGTGGCTACAAGAATGTATGCTCCTAGTGAATGTATTAAACCACTCTTTGCAGCTAGCAGAACATATGCTTATTGTAGCTTTATTATATTATGTCTGAGGCTGGCAGACTGTATGATCATGGTAACTGTATTATACTACTGTGTGTGGCTTACAGAACGTATGCTCATTGTAGCTTTATTATGTTAGATCTGTGGCTGGCAGACTAGTCATGGTAACTGTATTATACCACTGTATGCAGCTGGCAGTGTTTATGCTCATGGTAACTGTATTATACTACTGTCCACAGCTAGCACAGTGTATCCTTGTGGTAATATATTATACTACTGTCTGCGGCTAGCACAGGATATCCTCATGGTATATTATAGGAAAAAATAACATTGATCACATTGCAATTCAAAGCATTACATGCTCTAATAAAAACACTTACAAATATATTGATAATTCAGATATGGCTTGTACATAAATATTTGTGTATTTTTGTACAAGCCATTATTGGTTGCCCACTTATGGTCCCCACAGTATATGCTGGAGACTTCACTGCATTTGCTCTTTGGGTAATACGGACCATGCATGCTAGAAAATTACTTATTTTGGCTTAAACTTTATATTAGATGATTATACTGTAAGCTTTATTTATGCCATGTAAATCTCAGACCCAAGTTTTTATTTGTTTTATGTCTCACAAAAAAAATATATATCTCAAACGAACATTTCTTTAAAAACCCAGAAGTATTCTTCCATCCCTAATTATTGTGTCCTAATAGTGCCCTTCTGCACATCTGAATGCCCAGAAAACCATTGGTATTCTCACATGACTTGCGACGTTTGATCTTTGATTAACAATAAAAAACGTTGCATAAAACACAGATTCTGTCAAAACAAAATTACATCATAAAAATATTCCTTTTTGGATAGAAATACAGATTATATTTAGCAGAAATCAGCCATATTAACATTTTCATTATTTAGGATTATATGCTGTGCATTTAGGGATATAAAGTTATTATTTAAAGATCTTCAAATTTACGTGTGTATAATTTATGAAATTCAATTCTTTTTTTTAGTTATATCATTGCCATTGGATTAGAATGTGGAAAGATTTATTTGTACAAATGGCAGAACAGCGGAGCAATAAATGACTGGACAAAATGTTTTGAGATGGATGAAAGGTTGGTAAAAACTACATAATACGATCACTGTAACTTCCTTGTTTTATAACTAAATCTATTTGCACAAAAGGCTTTAGGCCTTGACAAAATATTTTTTTTTTTGCCTTGCTTTACTCAGGATTATTTGATAACAATTAAGTGGTACTGGTGAAACTGACACATTTTATTTACCATTCTGTCAGTACTAATACACCAACTTTGGAGGGCCTCATCTGGGATGTTGAGCCAGGGCCTCACAAACACAGAAGTGCTATCGCATATACAGGAGTGCTCACACATGCACATATACAACATTTAAATTCCTTTTCTCACTTTTCTGGGATACTGGGGGGGGGGGGGGGGAATGAGTGAGGGCGCAGTGCAGCAGAGGTTGACAACCGTACATAATCTATTGAAAGAAAACAGAAAAAACAAGGTGACAATAAATAATAAAAAACAATTAAATAAAATTCTGATCAGCAATTTCATTTCTAAATTGCAAATTTTCCATGATTTATATTGAAAGCCAGAGGATGAAGATCTGCTGTCCTCCTGAGAGGTTACCCCTTGTAAGCTCCCTGGTCTCCTGAATGCTACTCATCGGCTTCAGGCTATAATCCCCATCATTTGTATAGAGCACAAGAAGTACAGATTTCACACAGCCGTTTGCTGTTTATCAGCATTTTATTTAATTGGTGTTTATTATACACAGGATGGCAAGCAGGGTTCCAAAATTGGGAATATCCCGTTGTTTATGGCATGTGATTAGATGCTTTTTTAAATGTGAGTGCTGTAGTGTTTAGCATGTTTTAAAAAGAATCAAGGTTATGTTGATCCAGAGACGGTCAGACTGCCTTGGCCTCGAGAAGGAATTTGTTTTCTCTTTGATATAACATTACTCAGTGGGATTTTTTTTTTTTCCTTCTTTTGGATCAGTCAATATGGGTGTACACCTTCTTTCAATCTAATAAACTATGTAACTGTAACTAATTTGATATTTATTTTTGTGAAGCACTAAACTGCATACACATATAATTAAATATTAACAAGACACATATTTCACTTTTTAATTGAATTTGACTTCATGTGTCTTTTCTCTCTCGTATCTTATTGGCTGTTTTGTGCTTACAAGGGATTTTAACTAAACAAGATAAGAAGATTGGCAATAAGCTAGGTCATTCATCAGAGGTGTGACATTATTTTGACTCTACTGTTCAATTGTATTGCTTAAAAACCTGTCAAGTTGCTTCATAATAGTTGACCACTATTGATCTTGGTAAACATTTGTAGTTCTTTGCATTTTTTTAAATATAAGTTGTTTTTTTTTTTACTTGTACCAAAACAAGAGAATGTAAGTTCCAAAAATACAGGCTGCTTCAGCACATCCCCAAAAACTCATTAGTCCATAATTGAGATGTGTGACCTGACACTAATGTGTTGAGAGTTAAAATTGATGAAGAGTTTGCAGTTTAAATTATTGACAAGAGAGGGGATAAAATGTCATTAGTGTTGTTAATAACCTTGGCAATTCCGGCATATTTAATACCTGCCGGTTGTGACAAGTCAATTTCTCTCAGTTGGCAGTAGTGAGATAAAGTACACTAATTAGGTGAATGATGGCATTTGAGTCTTGCAGCCCAGCTGAGTTTGACATTTTACCATTGTCACACAGATCCTTTCCTTACTCTCCGGTGTTATTTCTTTTTTTCTTTACAGCTATAGTCACACATTGGCTGTCAAGCAGCTTTGCTGGAGAAGTTGTCCCGGACGGGCTGGACACACTGATGAGGAGGATAACATTAGAGAATGGCTACAGCTGGCGAGCTGTGGAGCAGATCATTGTGTTAAGATATTTGATGTTTACAGGAATGCTTTATGATTGCAAAAATGTCCTCTGTTAAAGAGGTAGAAGAAACTAAAATGAAATACTATTTATGTGCATTTAAACACTGCACCCTCACTGCCAATGGTATATTGAAAAAAAAACCTGAAACTTTTCCCCCAGAAGCAAGCGTGTTTGTCATGCCAGCGATGACATTTGATGTATTGTGATACGCTTTACACAGTTGTTAAGTCATTAAGGAGCTGGGAAAAAAAGTATACCTAACAAAAAGCAAAATGGTTTTACCTTAAATTGTTTTTCTACTTTTGGCTTCTTTTTATTTATAGCTTTTTTATTTTGTGTTTTCACAAAGAAGTATCTGTTTTAACAAGGCAATTTAAGTACAACACAAGAAACGAGCCACATGATATAAGAGATTCGATAAAATACAAAAGATATAATACAGTTTCACTCACATCAAAGCGAGTAGACTATAATATCCAGCCTGGGGTTACATCAATAAGTGCTTTAGTAGATAATAATCAACACAGTCTGTGAAACTCCTTGGGTAACTTATGTCCCTTAGTGGTACACTGGTACCATATGGTAACTTGTAACTGTTGGGCCTAACAGAGTGCGGTTACATTTTTAAAAAGAAGGGGGTCACCAGGAGGTAAGGAACAGGAATAAAAAAAAAAAAATAACCCCTCAAAATAAAAGTGATGAAACCTTCCTAAAGAGCAGGAACCAATAGAAATCTATGGTGCTTTCATATATTCTGCTTTTAAACAAGTTACATGCAGAGTGGGACTACATATTATGTAAATGCTATTATATGTCAACTAGTTCAGTATTAAGACCTGGGTTGCAGTTCTTTTGAGTGTCAGATCCTTCTGGGCTTTGGCCTTCCAGCCAGTGGTCCCATTTCTAAAAAAAAAAAGTTTTTTTTATGATATGTAGTATTGTGGTCAAGTGGTAAAATATGCCAGATTTTCAACAGTATTGGTAGTTTTTATTGAGGTTCCAATATGAACTGCTAGCAGTGCATGTCCTACATGCTGCACTGGTCCTCATGATCTAAAGTAAGCTCACAATGGATGGTAGACCTTATAAGCTTTAAGTAGGACAAAGTGTGCACTCCACTCGCCAATAAAGTGCTTTAATGCTTTCAAAAAAATCCAAACAAACAGGGTAAGGTACAATCCACGGATGATAAAGTGAAAAGGGAAGGCCACCTAACGCGTTTCACGTGTCACCACGCTTAGTCATAGACCTTATAAGCTGCTCAGCAATTTTCCAAACATATTGAACCACCTATGATAGGTCCCCATATATGATAGACCGTGGGGAAGCTTAGCTGGATCGTCACACAAGAACCTTAACGTGATTCGCTTTTACAGAGAACAATTAATCGTAAGACTTTTTATGATTGAGCGCCCTCTGTGACACAAAATGCAGTGTTTCTTGTGTGACTGCTTATTTGAATTTAAAATAATTTTCTATACTAAGGTTAAACTGTAGTACCCAGCCAACCGTCTTTTTTATATTTGTGTGTTCTGTGGTATCAGCCCGTATAGACTCTGAGGCGTACCTTGAGTTCCCTGGGAGTGGGGGAGGATACTATGATCCTGGAGTCTGTATTATATCGACGGAAAAGCATGTGGCTTGAGCCCGGTAATGTACATCCTTTGACTACATATGTAGTCCAACACCCTACTCCATTAATTTCAATGCAATGACATTGGGTAGTTTGAAGAGATTTGGTCAACAATTTGGTTTGTGATGAACACTAATTTAAACCTATTAGAATGTGAAATGATTCCTATGCTTACTCTCCTGAGCCTTGTCTTTATGTCTGCTGAGACGCATTGGGAGCCTTCACATAAAAATACAGATACAGGTGAGTTGAGGTGAGATGAACATGTCTTTAAAGAATTAACAGTGTGTTATGCAGGTCCCATTAGGCTCTTCTAGCAAGCTCACCAGGTTTATTACTGCGCCGTGCACAGTTATGTCACTGAGATGATATGTTTAACTCTCTTCAAATCAGTTTTGCGTGAATAGCATGTATTTTCCTCAAACTGGTTACAGATATTACACCCAGAAAAAAAATTGTATTTGTTTTTTTTTTATTATTTGTATTGTAAATTACTTACTTTATATGCATTGCATTTTTTGGAGGGAAAATAAAACAAATAGAACAAAAGTGATCTTTTGCAATTGTATTAAATGTTACTGGTCATTTTTAGTAATCTTTAGAATAAATCTTGCCACTATTTCAATATACCAATTGTAATATTTTTATATATAAAGTGATGATTTGGATGGGATCTTGTGTTAGTCTATTTTTATCTCCCCTATAAGGAGTCATTTAATACTTGGTGTTTTGGTTCTTTAGTTAAATGTGATCAATTATTTTGTAATATCCTCCCTAGGATGTAGAAATGTACTCCGGAGGCAGAATAAGGTGTGACAAATGTCAAATACTGTATACTTCTAGGCAGTGGACAGTAACATGGCACCTGTGAACACAGAATCCTCAAATGTAAATAATAATATTTTTTTTGGGATTACATGCTGTGATGCTTTTTTACATTTTTTTCAGAACATATATTCATGTAGGATAATTTGTTCACATCATTTCTAAGCAAGGATGTTTGTTTGTGTGACAACAATCTTCACCTTAAAACATGTAAAAGAACTAGGGCATCCAAGTGGGCCAAATAATCAGAAATCTGTGTGGGCCACATTGTATAGGCATAATAATAAATCAGTCCAAAATTGTTTAAATCAGCTTTATTCACAACCAAACTGCACATTTATAGGGCTGTTGTATTTACAGTAGTTCAGTAAATTGGGTCGCACATTCGATTCCACTGTACTAATATTATTTTATGATTTAGCTTGCTTCTCCACTCAAAGCGGTTTTGGAGGTGAGCTAAATATTTTGAGTTGGGCATGGAGATATTATCAGACCAGTAGGAAAGGTAAGAAGTGATTTTTCTGATAGTTCCTGTGTAACTACATAAATAGTTCTGATCAGAGAATGGAGACTTGGAGATCGATCCCACAACGGTCTAATAGGATGTGACAACTGGTGGGCTGCAGGCCAGATATGGCCTCAGGGCTTTTAGTATGGCAGCCCCAAGCTGCCTCGAGAGCCCATAGGGTTTTGAATATGACATCATTAATTTAAAAGCATTTAGTGCTAAATATATTGCAAATAATCTAATGCAGGCCTCTACAATAAAAGGATAGAGAACACTATAGTAGGACAGTCCTTGAGAATGTGCCACAAATTCTTCTTATACTTTTTTTTCCATGGCACTTTTGTTTGTTCTCCGCAGTCTTCCTCTGTTCTTGAGCAGCGGAGGACCTGGACGTAGATGTTCTGTCCAGTGCAGGGCACAGGTTATGCCCCATCTGCATAACCAGAGCGCTCAATGCAGAGGATTACCTGCTTCACTGGATTTGAGGAGTGGCTGCTGAGTATATCATATGTAAGGTGACCTGACTACCTAACTCCCAGTGAGTGAAGGAAAGGAAGAAAATTAAATCATAGTTACACTGTGCAGGTTCTAAGGGAGCATTGTGAAACTGGAAAAAAAGCTGAAATAACGGATAGGATACTGTGGCAAGTGTTGTGGGAGCAATGTGACATGGTGCCAAAATGCTCCACAACACTTACTGCAGTTTTTTTATTTAAACATTACTTTTTCTTAAATGTGGCCCAATTGTCATTAGAAACAATAATTTTTTCTCTTTGATCCTTTTCTACTTCATTCAAATGTTTTACAAATTATAATTATATATGTGTCTCTGTTATACAAAAAAAAATTGATAAAAAGCTAAATACAAATGAAAGCCTATTAAAAAAAAAAATTGGGGGGGGCGTGTCTGGATACTGATGCGTGCAGTCGCAGGATAACTGAGCTCCTGGACTTCAGGCCTTACACGGACATAATTCACGTCCAAACGTTTAATAAAAACATGGGAAAGCAGTCTAAGAAGTCCTCTCCACCTAGAGACCCGCACATGAGTGCAAAAAAACCCTTACCGATAAATCTGAGGACTTTTTTTAGTCCCACTGGCGTCAAGCGGCGAACCTAAAATGGCGCCGGAGAACGCTGATGGCGGGAATGACTCCCACGCTCCAACGGAGCAATCAGAAGGTGAGGAGATCGCCCCAAATCCCTGTACCCGCAGACCTGCGGAGGCTCCGTTAACAAGAGCCAACTTCACAGCCCTCTCCTCCCAGCTACAACGCGATCTATCCGCGGCTGTCAACCTTATTACGGCCACCATCAAAGAGCAGCTGCAAGACGTGCGAACGGACCTAACACAACAAGGCCAACGCCTGGAGGCCGTGGAAGCGGATCAGGGGGTGCTGCAACAAACGGTCTCCGAGCTGAAAGCCCAACTGACCGAACAACGGTCCATGATGGCTATCCTGTCTCAACAGGTCACTGACCATGAAAATCGCAGCCGGCGGTCCAACCTGCGGATCAGGGGCCTTCCGGAGGTTGACGGCCCTGAAAACCTAACCCATATACTTACCGACATATTCATGGGTATCAATAAGCGCTCTCCAGACCATCCCATCGTGCTGGATCGAGCCCATAGGGCCTTACGGCCTAAGGACCTCTCCAACCCCAAGCCCCGTGACGTAGTTTGCTGCCTTCATTCATTCCTTCTGAAGGAGGAAATCCTTCGCAAGGCGCGGAAACAAGGGCCAATAATCTACCATGGGAAACCTCTGATCATCCTCCCGGACGTGGCCTGGGCCACTCTGCAGGCCAGAAAGACTCTAAAACCACTCACAGACCTACTCAAACAAGCCACCGTACCTTTCAGCTGGGGCTACCCGCTGTCCATCACGGTCTACAAAGGTTCCACGCCACTCACCCTGCGCTCCCCTAGAGATTTACCATCTTTATGCGAAGCTCTACAACTGGAGACCCCGGATCTTCCTGGCTGGATGGATGGTACCTCCACCCCGCCGGAACTTTCGACCCTCCAGAATCTTCCGTGGATCCCTAGGACACAGAGGAAACGTCGACCCCGTCGCCCACCCTCGTCATTGAATGTGGACCCCGTAACATCTGGGCCTGTGGATCCGTCTACTTCTCACGGCTGACACCATTGCTGAGACATACTTTTTTGGTCACTCCTTACCCTTCATTTTATTATTTTCCAGGGACAAGTCTGATCTGGACAGATTCTGAATCTCCTGGGTTCTAAACAGGTTTTTGATATGTATTATTCATTTTCCAACCTCTCCTCCCTCTTCCTAGGACCCGCATCCCATGGGCTACCTTACACGTGTAATATTACGGTCAGTTACAGGGAGTGGGTTCTGGAGTAGGTGGATGGGTTTGTGATTCGGACGTTTATATTTTCGTCACAAGATATATACTGTCCAAAATATAAACGTCCAAATATTGAGCACTTTATTATGCTTTTTCGCTTTCCCAGTTTACGAATGTTACGTTTTATGTCTCACGTTTTTGAGACGTGTATCATGTCATGTTCATATTAGGTGCCCTTTTTGGGATTCACCTTTTATTTATCCACTAGATTGGCCTGAGACCCATCCACGAGCCTGTTTTTTCTCCCCTATTGGAGGCTATATTGGAGGCTATGCTTCGGCCGAGCTGCCGCCTCGGTCTGCCACGCTCCCCCAGGCGGGATTTTGCCTTTGTAAATTGGTGGAGACCCCGGCATTCTCATGACTGAGAAGCCCGGCTCTCCATCTGGCATGTCTGCCCTCTTTGTCATGTTGACACTAGGTCGGTTGTAATAACTCTGGGTACTATTTTCCTTCTTTCCTTAATTTCTATTTCTTTTGCTCTTTCTCCCTATTTCCCTTTCCTTACCTCCCTCCCTTGCGCACTGGAAGTAATGTTATTTGGTATTTCTGTTGGCGCTTCATATGGCTAGCCCTGCCCAGATTAAAATAGTTTCCATAAATGCGAAAGGGCTTAATACCCCGACAAAGCGCTCCCGTCTTTTCCGCGAATTGAAGGCTCTCCGAGCCGATATTGCACTAGTACAAGAGACCCATTTTTTAAGGAGTAAGGTTCCGAAATTCACTGATTATAATTTTCCACATGTTTTTTATTCTCATTCTCCCTTTCAGAAAAATAAGGGGATAGCTATATTTATCTCTAAGGACCTTCCCTTCACAGTCCAGGATCAATGGTCGGACAGTGAAGGCAGGGCCCTGTTTCTGAAAGGGATGGTGGGCATGGACCAACTGACAATAGCCAATTTGTATGTCCCTAACACTAATCAACATGTTTTTATTACCGCTATGACAGATAAACTCCAGAGCTTCGCTTCTGGCATGGTGATCTTAGGGGGCGATTTCAACGTCACGCTTGACCCACGTATTGATTCTTCCACAGGGTCTTCCTCCCTCCGATTTGCAAGAATCAAGCAGGTAAAACTAGCACTATATTGCAACCAATTAGCTGACACATGGCGCACTCAACATCCCACCACCAGGGATTATACGTTTTACTCCACCCCACACTCTCGATATTCCAGACTTGATTATTTGTTTATCTGCCATCGCCATCTCCCATTACTGCTCCACTCAGATATCGGCCACATTACATGGAGCGATCATGCCCCCATCCAGATAACGGTTACCTGCCCGTCCTTACATAAGCGTCAACCTCATTGGAGGCTTAATGAGGCTCTTTTTAAGGATCCAGAGACGGTATCCTCCATTAAACTGAGTCTAACGAACTATTTTAAAGAAAATATTACTGCAGATACTCCAGCATCTCTAGTATGGGAGGCGCATAAGGCTGTGTTGAGGGGACAGTTGATTAGTATAGGAGCCCACCAGAAAAAAATACATTCTGCGTCAATGATTCAGCTGCTATCGGAGATTTCTGTTATTGAAACCTCACACAAGCTGACTTTGAGTCCCTCGGTGTACACATCCCTATTACAACTAAAAGTGAAACTTGCAGATCTATGTAACCGAAGGGATTTGCGAGCACACCTCCAGGTTAAAAGCCGCCTACATCAATTTAAAGACAAATCAGGCAAACTACTGGCTAGGTCGTTACGCGACCGGCACTCCAATGGCTATATTCCCAAAATCAGGACGGCACGGGGATCCCACACTTACCTGACTACCGAAATATCCGATACGTTTCGGCTATTCTATGAGGAATTATATAATCTACCCGCTCCTGGGACCCCTTCACAAAAAATCTCTGCTAGCGAAAAAATTACGGACTATCTCGACACTCATATGACACGAAAACTAGACCCTATGGACGCATTAAGCCTGGACTCTCCGATTACTGAGGAGGAGTTCCTTGATGCGGTCAAGTCCTCCCCTACTGGGAAAAGCCCTGGCCCGGATGGGTTTACCATATCTTATTATAAACTATTCCATGAAACACTAAGTTCACCTTTTACATGTGCTTTTAATTCACTCTCGACTGACGGTTTATTACCCCCTCAGGCCCAAGAGGCCCACATCACGGTCATACCTAAGACAGGCCGCGATGCAACATCCTGCGCCAACTTCAGACCAATTTCACTTTTGAATGTTGACCTGAAGCTGTTCGCTAAATTCCTTAGTAACAGACTGAAAGTTTTTCTCCCTTCTTTAATTCACCCGGACCAAGCAGGCTTCATAATTTTTATTCATAATACAACCAAGGTCCTAAATCTCATCCATTCGGCAGTTACCACCACCACCCCTGCTATGTTACTTTCTACAGATGCAGAAAAGGCCTTTGATAGGGTGTGCTGGACGTTTCTCCGTGCTGTTCTGGGACACACTGGTTTGGGCCCGTCTATGCTACGTTGGATCTCGTCTTTATATCAGACCCCTACGGCCTGTGTTCGGGTCAATGGCGTCCTATCTAACCAGCTCACCCTGTCAAATGGGACCAGACAAGGCTGCCCTCTATCACCGCTTCTGTTTGTACTTACTCTAGAGCCGTTGGCCTGTGCTATCCGTGGTAACCCAGATATAACAGGACTACAGGCTGGCCCACATCATCATAAGTTGGCAGCTTATGCTGATGACCTGCTGTTCTATGTCACTAACCCAGGGGTCTCTCTCCCGCAGATCATGAAGGAATTTGATATTTTCGGGGCCCTTTCGAACTTCAAAATTAATTACACCAAATCTGAAGTTTTGAATATCTCCCTCTCTCCTACGGTGGCGATCCCGCTTAAGTCTTCATTTACAGTTAAATGGAAAGACCACCATATTAAATATTTGGGAATCTCTCTAAGTAAAGATCTCACTTCTCTGTTTGAACTTAACCTAGGGTCCCTCTTACAGTCCTGTAAGCTAGATCTAACTAACTGGTCCCTTAAAACCCACTCCTGGTTTGGTAGAGCCTCAATCATTAAAATGAATATACTGCCCCGTTTTCTGTACATTATCCAGACCCTGCCCATTTATATTCCGAAATCCTTTTTTTCGACCCTCAGGTCATTAATTACAAGTTTTATCTGGAAACACAAATGTCCACGGCTCGGGTATCAACTTCTTACCCGCCCCAAGAGTCTAGGGGGCATTGCCCTCCCAGACATGGAGAGATATTATAAATCAATACATCTCGTCCAGAATAGTGGACTGGTCTAGACCAGCACCCAAGCTTTGGATTTCCTTGGAAAACAGAGGTTTGAATGCCCCAATCCCCCTTGCGCCTTGGGTCTCTCGTCCACAACTGCTCCCGGCCCAGTCGAATCACCCTACAGTGGCTCCCACTTTAAAGGTCTGGAGACAACTTATTGCTCGACCCTGCCTTATTAATTCTCCTTCACTAATGCAGTCCCTTATTGGAAATGCCCATTTCCCCCCGGGCATGGCATATTCCTTCTTCCACAAACTTTTCCCGGAACCTGTAAGATACCCCAGATTGGGCCATATCGTGGAGGAGGGACGTGCCAGGCCTCGGGAAGAGATACTCAGACATCAACCACCGTCAGGGGGGTCCCTGTATAAATATACCCAATTGTTTCACTATATCTCGGCGCTGGAGGTATCGAATCCGATCCCGCTTAACGCTACTGAATTTGAATTGTTATGTATGACCAAGGAACAACCGCAGAGGTTGGTTTCCACTGTGTACCGAATATTCACAGATCTGGCAGACCACGAAAAACCTTCCTATATAAAGCTGTGGGAAAGAGAGTGTGGGGTGGAGCTGACTGCTCCTCAGTGGCGTAAAATGGTTACGCTAGCACACAAATGCTCCATGTCCACCCATATACAGGAAAACGCTTATAAACTGCTCACACGTTGGTACCTCACACCAGTAACTCTACACAAAATCTACCGCACGACCTCGGACAGGTGCTGGAGATGTCACCTGCAGGCGGGTGACTTCCTCCACCTTTGGTGGTCATGCCCTGCTTTACAGTCTTTCTGGGAGGCAGTTATCAAAACTATTAGAGAAGTGGGTGACTCGACCTTTCCACATGCTCCACTACCTGTCCTGCTACACCACACCATACACCCTCTGGGGGCGTACAAAAGATCGCTCACGGTACATCTTCTTAACTCAGCTAAATTGCTAATTCCTAGACACTGGAAGCGACCTGACCCCCCCACTTTCCGAGAATGGTTAGCCTCTGTGGAATCTATCAGAGTGGTGGAAGATATTATACACACGGCGAATGGCCGTGGTAAACAGAACAATGATAGGTGGATACATTGGATGCTATATATCGACAGTCCTAGATGCGAAGCTGATATTGTAGGAGCGGAATCACCTGGCTCTGCTGGCATAGGCCTAAGCTGAATTCTAAACATGATTTAGACTCTCCACTGCTCCTTACCATCTTCCTTCCCCTACCCCCTTTGGTTTCTCTTTTTGTTTCTCTTCTTTCTTTTCTTTTTTCTCTATATATCTTCTTCTTTGTCGCTGTTTGTTCTGTTCCAATCTTGGGTTATGTAAGGATATGGGGGAAATTTTCAGGGAGTTTCTGCTACAATGATGTGGTCGAATTTTTATCAAATACGATATTTTTTCGACGCCGTTTTTTCTATATTTATTTGATGCCATTGTATTTCTCCGACTGAAATGTCCAGAATATTTATTTTACATACACATCATTGTTGTATTTATGTTTTTGCCATAATTCTTGTTTAACCAATAAACAAATTTAAGAGAAAAAATAAAATAAAAATTGACACAGAAAATAAATTTAAAAGCACTCTTATTCAGATTCAAATTTACAACATGTGCTCACCAAGTTATCTCAGAAAATATTAGCACAGCTTTCGTCTATATTTCCCAAATCAAAAACCACGTCACTCAACAATAATGTTTAGTGTTTTGAACACAAATCCTACAAATCATACACTCCCAGGTAAAGGTTAGGAATTGTAATTCCAGTATAACTAACTAATTCAATGTTTTTTCTGATAATGGACCACCCAGTTCAGTTTTATTGAAATTAAAAACTTGATGGAAATGAATTGAACGGTCTTACATACTACGTTGCCAACAAAACATAGACAGGTCTTCATACTTTTCTGTGGTCATAAAAACAATATATGCAAATTAAACTTTACGTAAAGTAGTCATTTCAAATGAGGAGGAGAATTAACAACATAGTATTGGCTACTCTTCCAATAAAGTACAATCCACACAATAGTTGTCATTTGGCATGACACTCCTTAAAGAAACTTTCATACAAAATGTTCTCTTCTTCTGAGGAAAAAACATCTTTTTTTATCTATATTCTTTTATCTTTATTTTTCACCTACCTACTTTTCTGTTGGTGAAGTTCAGTATGGGTATCTCGGCATTGGTAAGCAAATCAATGAATCCATTATTTATCCCTACGTACCTTCATCAAATCCTGCTAGCAGATAGTTGAAAACTATTTTCTGTTTGTATATATATATATAAAGATACATTGTTTTCAAATATCTATTGATATATACTGTATAGCATTTGTATTACAGCAAATGCAACACTAGCACTGCCTAAATGGAACCAAAATTGGTAGTCACCTTTGCACTGACTTCTTTAAGGGAGCATTATGGGGTTCTCTCACAGGACCATAGCACTGGAAAACATTGGGGTTACACTTAGAAATCTTGTAGGCTCTTGTCCACAAGAACTAACTCGGGTGCCAGTAATGCATAGTCTGTACGAGGATGTCGGAAATAAAATTTCTTGGTTCTGTCCTGGAGGACTACAGTGGTAAATGAATTGCTCGGCTAGATTTTGGCCGCATCCTTATGGTTACAGAGTTGAAATAGAGTTGATTTTGTTCCAGTTAGTGCTTCACAAATATGGCACACACCAGCGTGTTCTCTGTAGATATATACATAGTTCTTTCTCTTGATATAATCACTAGGTAAGGGCACCAATAGGATGAAGGAGATATATGATCTATCATGAGTGCATAATACCACCACCTGTTTCATACAATTCAATTAAGAAAAAGGTAATGTGTAATTAGAAAAAGTCTAATTCTTTACTTTTGCAGCTATCTTTAGTACGTATTAAATATACAGTACGTGTGAATGCAAAAAAATCTATTTCAGTATCGCAATTATTTGTATTTTAAGTACTTTAATATCAAGGTAAGGGCAATGGCATGAGTCTTGTATGAAATGCTTTTTGTTCAGGTAATCTTATATTTTATATTAGATTGCTACTATTATGAATGGATCCAAATAAACAGTAGCACATGTCTCTACTTTTCATTTCGAAATTCTATAAGTAAACTATACAAATCTTCAAAATTGAGTTACTACATTTAAAAACTGGAAATCTATGCAAATATTTGCTAGCAGCTATGCATTTGTAATGTCTTCATAGAAATAGATTACTATGACTTTTTTGTTAAATATATTTATAAAATCAATATGTAATAAATATTTCAGTTTCGTAATTTATTCATTTATGGAGTGTCATTAGTCATTCTTAGTGAATTCACCCAGCAGTTTATTTTTAATGTCGTCTAACAAAGATTGATGACTAGGACTACACACTTATGTATGACTACAAAAGTGGCATAAGTAGGTAAATATAATGTATAACATCTGTATGATTACCAGTCTTTGAAAAGGTATAAAAAGCAATAAGTCAAAGAAATGAAGCTCTAGGTAAACTAGAAGATAATTAGAGGAGGGACGATAGACAAAACCGAAGAGGAAGGGACAGAAAAGGGAAAATAAAATTATATTGGAGAAGTGAAAACTATATTGCATAAACTTGTGTCTCTAAGCAAAATCTTACTTGACCAAGAGCCAGAAACAAGAGTGGATATTTGGCTTTCAAAGGGAGTGAATATTGTAAAGATCATAGTACTATAACAATTATGTTTGATCTTCATAGTTCAACAAGTTAATTTAATGAACAGCTAGCTTCAGAGAAGCACATAATGGCAATGAGGTAACGTAGTACACAACAAATATTGATAAATACAATAAGTAACAAGCATAACATACACAATACAGCGGTGGACGACTGCTCTGTAGAGGTGATATTTTAGTAAAGAGTTGAGATGGTTTAATCAGGTTAACTCACAATGCTTCTGTTCAATATTGTTCTTAGGTTTATGTTCCTAGGTCAATCGGCTGTGGAGAAAATACTCATGCGGCGCTCAACGCTAGTCTATTTAACAAGTACATGTCCTCTATCCTCATTAATTTATTACCCTTCAGTTCATATTACATTTCTTACTGTCAAATAGTGCATATTATTAGACAGACAATACAGTAGATTTGTATAGTAGTCTGATCTAAATATACAAGCTAACTTTGTATTATAATTATATTAATTTACAACATTATCTATCCAAAGTGGTAACAACTGTACCTGAAAGAAATACTTTCCTCATTGTTACATCCTAAAAAATTGACAACCATTGCTTCAAATGTGATATTTTGATAAGTTTAAGAAGCCTTTGATTTTAGTTATTCCATTAACACAAATCATAGTGATATTTATTAGGTGTTTTCTCAAAACAGACTTGCTTTTAAGGAAATGGAAGAAAAGAATCAAAACTACAAGAGATGTTCTCAACGCTATAATATAGGAATCAAATATATTATGACATTTATTATGCATTAAAGTTTTGTCTTTTTATCTCTTGAAATGAATATTTTATTTCACATTTTTAATATTTCAACCAGCATACCACATTGTATTTCTATTGCATACTAATGCAGTACAGTTGTCCACAAAGGTTATACATTATTTATACATATGTATATACAATTGTATATAACTTACATAGTTTTTCTTGGTGTAATCACATACTTTTTACCCATTGCTCACATTAGAATTAATTTGAAAGAGTAATAAAATATTTTTTAGAACAGTGCATTGTATTATGTTGCTTTGTTTTATTTCTAAAGAAGTCTACTTGACACAAATAAGAGGTGTTAAAGTTAGAGAGCCACTGATAAACCATGCTGAATTGTCTATATAACCAACATTTTGGTTAAATATAGGAGCAGTGCTTCATGTTTTTCTTTAAGAGTAAGGTCTAATAGGCAATGGTTCTATACGGGATATATTCACTAAAAGGTGAGATGAACATTTATTCTCACCAATTTAGTTATACATTGCGTAGGGACAATCCTGGTGAGTTTGTTTTGTGGCAGAAACTCACCAGGTTTATATCTGCATAAGGTATAGTTAAAATGATGAGATGCAATGGTCATCTCAACTCACATTTACTGAATAGACCCCATGAAATAGTAAACTGCATGAAATGCTGCTCTAAGAGCTACTCACAGAAGTCGATTCAATAAAAGGTTAGTTGAGGGGAGATGAACATATAATCTTACCATTTTAACTATAAATGGTGCTGATTTCAAACCAGGTGAGTTTTACCTGCAAAGCAAACACACCAGCTCCTGCAAATGTATATGTAAATTCGTGAGATTAAATGTTCAACTCAACTAAACTCACCTTTTAGTGAATAGACCCCATGTCCAGCTTTATGTGTTTATTTTTTTGCAATCAAGAGGATTGTTCAATAATAATTCATTATTGTTAATTTCCTAGCCACATTTATACACTAACATCACTTATTTCCCACTTTGCTATCTTTAATCTGATGTTTCATATGGTTTTCTTGCTCTAGTATAATGCTATATGTAGAATTATGGGGAGACTAACTGAATCGAATGTTTATCTGCCAACACACTTGATAAGGGTTATGTATAAAGGTAAATTGAGGGGGACATTTCTAAAAGTGGTGTTGTCAGCATGGAAAGTAATTATTTCTATGCATAACCCCCTATGTGTATGTATACATAACTAGAGACACTAACTTGCTGTAAGCTTAACAGGTGTAATAGTTTATCTTATGCTGTACTCAATGCCCTAGAACAATGCCCTGGAGAAATAAATACTCTTGCATGTTTATCTTGACACCAGTTTAATGGACACATTCATATATCCGTATACATTGATGTATAAACTTTCATGTTTAAGTAGTGTGCACATTATTCTACTATTGTTATATCACTATTAATAGCAAACATTATCTAAGGTCATAGACAGTAAATGCGCTGTTTTTGCATTTAATATACTGTATGTATGAAGTATGTATGTGCATTAACTTTTATATCTTTATTTTTAAACTAGTCTTGATTGATCAATGTTTAGCTTGTACCTTGCACAGGGTTGTTTGGGGCATTCCTTAAGAAGCTCTTGTACAGTTTCTTCCTTCTCTAGCGTGCCCCCCCCCCTTCTGTTTTTACTTACTTGTAAGTGTTTCAGTGCAGGTACTATTGGTAATAAGTTCATGAGCATGTGCAGTAACAACTTAATTAATTAGCTAGCAATTGCTAACCTCACTTGTTTGATAGCTTTGAACGTGGGGGTGGAACAATTGTGCAATGTCACTGCACATGTACAGTGGGCATCACCCTGTTTCTCCCTTAGAAACCACTAATTGGCTCCCAGAAGATGCTGGGGACTCCCATTTTTAGATGGAGCTACTGATGCCATAGTGGACTGTATTCCAATGAGAATGATTCGTAGAATGCATTCACGTTAAACCCCTTCCTTCAATATATATAATACATATATAAATGCAATATAAAAGAGAAGTGTACGCTCTAGGGAACATGCTCTTTCCTCTCCTGGCCATATAATCACTGTGATCACCAATTAGGTCGATCTTATGCCTCATGTGACATAGCCAAGTGACCCAATCTGTATGGGTGTTTACGCATGTCAAAGGCGCATTGCATCTTTGACATGAAGGGGTTAAAGGGACATTCCCACTAATATATGAAATGGGTTTATTTTATTTTGCAATGTTGTTTTCAGATATGTCTTTTTTCTTTTTATGTGAGTTTATTTTATTAAATATTTTACTAAACAAAGGTGACTGGGTGCCGCCATTTTGTGAAATATAGTGTTTTTGTGTGCCAACCCCCCCAGTGACTTCACAGCACTAGTATCTCACTTTGGGGGCTGAGGACAGAGATTGCAGTCTACAAGTCAGAATTGTGATCATACACTTGCATTGGATGGGAGGGTAATGTAACTATTACATCACAAGGGGGCGGAGTTATGACACTGTTTGATCTGGTCAGTCTCCTCTATTTGTGTTGGAAGGCAGGTAAAAAAAAAAAAAAGGTTGTGCACAGCCACCTAGTCCTGCCCACTAGTGATACACAGGAGAGCAGGGGTGTATCTTATGATACCATTATGTAGGCTCTGGCCACAGTTGTAAAGTAAGATTTACTGGAAGATTTTGGACAATGTTGCATCATGGATAAAATTCTCATTTTTACTTTTAAATGCAATTAATTCAAATATAGAAAAAAAACAGTGGCATATGTCTTATATATGTGTTTGTTTTAAACGCACAGGTAATCTAGTTACATCTTATGTAAGTGGTAGTGTCCCTTTAAAATATTGCAAAGCCCAAAAGTTGGAACAAATCAATTGATAGTGTCTGCTTTATTATGTATATAGCTGTACAGGTTTTTTTTTAGACTGGAGTTATCCTTTAAGATAACGTTTGGATTTATCATTAAATGAAGTGGGATTTTTCCCAGTAAAATACATTATTATTAGGAATATTCAAAAAAACTTCTGTATTACTAAGTAACAAAATGAAAAGACAATTTCAATGGCAGCCCCAGATTCAAAATACAAATTTTATGTATGTTTAATTTTTTTGTTGTTGTTTTTTATGTTTCCAAGTCAGCTATTTTTGGCCTTAAGTTTGAAATTCCATTCTCAATTCTCTCTTTATTGAGTAACCATTGCATTGCAGAACCTCACACCATACATTATTGTTCCAACTGTAAAAGGACAGTAATATGTTCTGCCAACCGCTTATCTTCTCAGTCCTGTTTATAGCATATACCCTAGGTACATTTTTGATACGTCCCTTGTCTTTGTAGTGAGAAAATGAATAATATTGTAGCATATTTTTTAATATTTTATTCATAAAAACAGATTTGTAATGATTTGTTAAAAACTGGTATCATGCAGTATAAGGTACAAGAAATTATCCATCGTCATTTTATCCTGTCAACTCCAGTCTATTTTAAAGCATTTGTGCAATAACATAATTGGAAATTGCCATTCAGCACAGCCTCTTCATTCATTTACAGTACATTTTTGTGTTGAAGAACAGAAACATAATTTATTTGTATTCACTTTTTAATGGGCCTTTTTATGTTTAGGGACTATAAAAAAGGAATTCATGAGGGAAACTATAGTATTATTGAAACAGAAAGTGTATTGTTTGTTTTCTGAACCTAACAAATAGCACACACTCATTATTCACAAGTAGTTTATAGACACACACTCACCTCTAACAATCCAATATGTTTCTTCCCCAGCTATTTCAAAATATTCCTACTAATATCTGTGTTTACATTATGTACAATTGTGTTATGCTTTTTAAAAAAAAAAAAAAAAATTTGATTAAGTGCTCCAAATTGACAGAATATAACACCGTAAAATGTGCAATGTAAGTAAGTGATTGAAAAATACTTGATAAGTGGGGTACATTTCTAACAATAAGATTTATTAGGTCACGTCACACTAGGCTGCCTATAAAATTTGAGGATAAATGGTCATATTGGCCTTTTTGTAAAAGAAAAAAGTTAAAAGTCTAGAAAGAGGTGCATGAGATGCCCACTTAATAGGAACTTCTCTTAAAATCACTCCTAATCTAAAGTATTGGATAATTACCGATTTTTAAAAAAATAAAATAAAACCTCACACACTTGCTTGGAATATATACAATCTACCCACAGTGAATGTAAATATATTCAGTATATTTGTGTATAAAGAAAATCATTGTAACAATATTTTTTTATACAAATATCCTAACATTATATTGTGATGTTGTTGTATCCTCTGATATCATGTGATGAACGTCAAATTGAATGGTACCTACTGTACATGATTCATTCACTTTAGTCACAGTATCCTTTTGATGTTCGTGCGTAATATTTTACTTCATTTTTATAAAGAGAAGCACAGTGATGACCGTTTAGCATTAAGATCATTATATATTCCTCCAATGTTTTTGGTAAAAAAAAAAAAAAACTGGATGAATTTTATATTAACATCACTTCAACATGAAGAACATCTAGATATTCTTGAAATCACCTTTATAATAAATAATGTGACCGCATACTCCCAAACTCTGCTTTATAAAATTCATCAAACAACTTCAACAAACCACAACATTTTAGAATTTTCTTTACAGGAGCAAAATTCACGTGCATTTTTAAGTCTTTACTCTAAGGAAAACTACTCTGGTAGCAAATTATAATGCGGGTAACACTGTGTCTCCACGTACAAATAGGCCTGCTACCTTCAAAATAAGGTATTAATAGGCTTTTTTTTAATTTTTGTTAGGTTGTGATACATATTCTACAGATGCTCAAATGGTGTTGAAGATCACTTAAATTTGGTTCTTAAAAGATACATACTTTCTTGAAAAATAGATCTATATTTAATTCCCAGGTCTAACTTTACCCTTTTATAAAACCTGGATGGCCTCTATCCATAAGTGTAATTTAATGTTTGTAGGACTATGAGAATGTTCATGTTTCTTTGTACAAATGAATTTGAATTAAACACAAGTCACTTCATTACAACTCCAAAATATGTTTTGGTATGCTATAGATTAGAGTCGTCTAAACTGCTTCATTATTAATCCCTTTTTTTTTTTTTTAGCGTAATGAAATGTTTTATATTTTTCTAGGAGACAGAAACTTAGATTGTTATTACTTATGGGATTACCACTACCTATATAAAAATGTTCACATATTAAACTGGGACAATATTTACTTTCACTCTCCTAGATTGGGGTTCTGTGTCTCTAGCTCTCTCCTCACAATGGATATCTGCATCTTATTTTGATTATGCAGTCTAATGGATGGTGCAATAAACAATACATTTCAACAGATATCAATGCCCTCCATGTGTTTCTTATTTACTTCGTTTTTTTTCCAGCTGTGACAGTGACAACTTTTCTCCCTATCTGCCATGGGAACAACTTATTACCACTGTTTGGGTGCACCCTATACTGTGTTGATAGACTCTCCACTGTATCTTCCAATGCATCCCTCATATTTTGTACTGTTTTAACAGCCATAGTAACCCAACTCTTCAACCTCTTTCTCACCAGTAGTACTCTTTTCCACCAGTAATGTGTTTCCATCCTCCTTCAGACATGCACTCACCTTTCTCATTTGACTCATTGATATACTTGACCTACCCACTTGACTCATTGAGAAATCATTCACATCTAAACCCAAAATACATTTAGCCATACTCAACCACTTGGATCTGTGTGTTTCCTTCAATACAGGTGAGCAAACCCTCTTTCTACCAGCTCTTCACTCCTTTGGCATCTGTGACTCAGCCCAACCCTAGATCAAATCATATGCCATTGACCACACTTTTAACATCTCCCACACCTGTACATGCTTTTCCCCATTACCTCTTCCTGATGGAATACCTCAAAGTTCATTTCTACCATTTTCTATCGATTTATCCTCTCCTGGAAAACTAAGCCATTGGGTTTCAGTAGGCTCTACATGCCTGATGATCTAAGGCCTCCCCAGACCTTTCACTGCCTCTACTATATGATATTGCTTCCCAGATGGTATCTTAATACTTAAAGCTTTGCATCTCAAATCAGGAATGGTAATGATTTTACCTTTCAATGCCACAATATATGCAATATCCCAAGCATGCTGCAATGGAGTTATACTTGACTCTACTGGAAAGGGAGTTATGTTTGTATGTATTTACATGTGTATTATTTTATTGTGGGGATGATTTGGTAATGTTTGTGTTTTTATTAACCTTTTTTAGGGTTGGAGACGTGAACTTTAACCTCTCCTAGGCACTGAAATGGTGTGCATGTAAATTCCTTATTAGGTTGTAATGTAAAATTCTTTTAGTAAAACAGGGTCGAAACAAAAGAAGATATGACCCTAGCCTTCCTGCAGTTTTTACAAAGCTGCATTTTCTGAATAGAGTATCTGTAGACAAATAGAGTTTAAATCTATATGCATTTAATGTTTTTTTTTTAATGAAATTTAATATGCATTTTAGAAAGAGGGTAGCTTGAAAAAAATATAAAAGACTTAAAGGTTTGTAATTCTTACAGAATGTTGTAGTAATTGTAATTCACTATCTCACCCTTCAGTACCAAAGCATATTTTTTGTAGAACAGAAACAACCTGTTATAGTTTTCATGCTTACATACAAAAAAAGTAAAATTATAGATTTGTATAAAATAACATACTAATTTGAATGTAACAATGAAACTTTAATGATTCATTGCCTGTCTGACTAATAATTATATTTGACCACTGAGAGAGTAGCTCAATGTAAAATTATTGGTGAGTTTGCTCTGTTGTATTTTCTGTGATGTTATTTTTCTTGTTATGTTTCCCGAAGTGTGGTAGCCCTCAGCAAAGTTAAAAGTTGAGCATGAAAACGGCAACTTGTTAGTGAGAATATTGTTGCCCTCTGAAAAACTACTTTAAAAATTGATAAAATTCAAAATGGATTATTATTTGAAGATGACACCCCCAACATCTTTCACATATATAGATTTAGCTAATTTTCCACATTATTACAATTTATGGTGTTTGTATACAATAAATATATATCTACGAGGCTTTTCCTGTCATACAGTAACAATATGTTGTGTCGGCCATGTATCAAGACCTTTATTTCAGAAGGTTTAGTCATATATTCCACTTAGTTCTTTGAAATGACACAAAATACTTCAGGTAGGCTGATACCACAGTTTAAATAAAATGTAACACAATTTTGGCGCAATGATATATGAAGTAAGAAAAATTACTGGCATCAGTGTAAATACGCCAGAACATAATACACCTAACCTGAATCCACTGTAACATTGGTTTTATTGTACTTTTTTTCTGTGGCACTGTATGGAACAAATTAAACACAACTGTGACAAATCATCCATCTTGTGACATAAAAGCTATTAACTAGATTTCAAGCCTGAAAGTCACTCAGTTCTGTGCATTACTAAAAAAAAAAATTCTTAATTAAAAAACCCCACAGAAATCTGGGTAAAACATAGTCCCAAATGGCGAGCGCAGGAACATGGCAGTTCCTATAGTTTTCTGAAGTGCTGTGCTGCAAAATGGTTCTGGCTCAGAACAGTAAAACCTTGGTTTCATAGCAGCTCCACACTGCTTCTGCACCTACTATGTACCATTGGATAAACATTTTAGTTCAGTTGCAGAAACAAAACCTTGGTAATACTGCATGTCTCACACCTGAGGGATCATTTGTAAAGGTGCTCTTTTTTTTCTCCTGTGCCTTGTATAGTCTGAGGGCCTAATCTGTAAGGAAGGCATTCAGCAATTGAGTAGATTTGTGGAAACTTGTGTATATTTCTCTTCAAATAATTCCTATGTGTGCCATCTTCTCTTTTTTTGTTTTTTTTTGTTGGTTTATATAATTTTTTTTCTTTTATTTTTAGGTTTTTACATGTGTATAAAGTGTACTAACCAATGTTCATAGGAGCCAAATACGTAGCATTGTGACTTGGAATTATAAAGTTCATCTTGTGTTATTTAATAATTTTCTTTCTCCATTTGTGCAAGTTTTAACACTCTCTCCTCTTGTTCTGTTGCTCGTAGAGTTTTGGGAAGAATTATTTTATTTGAGTCCTCTGAGTAAAGAAACATAAACTCCATAAATAAGGCTCCAGGTATGACTGTGCATCTCTCTCTCCCATGTAGCTCATGCTGGTTTAAATCAGATTCCCAGGATGAAATAGATAGAATTTCCATCATCTTGATTAAGAGCATATGTTATGTGTATCGCAAACGTTCAGTATCTGAATGTGCAGTTATGTCTCTCTTGAGAAATTAAAGGAGTAGTCCAAGAAGCCGTTCCCTTTCATTCCTACAGGCCCGAGACCATGACTTGGAAAGAAGGCTGCACGTGTCTGTGACGTGGACTGGCACTGGGGCTTACACACGGACTGGCACAGCTTGCATCCACACCCCCTATTGATGGCAAGTAGGCATGGTGTAGAATGGGTAGTTGTAAAGATAGTCGTCGTTGTATACTGTAAATAAAAGCAAATGTAGATTATGTTGCGCATTATACATCTTTTTATACCTAAATATCATATCTTTGCTTATCAACGGCTTTTAACGCAAAATTTTCTATTGCTATTCAAATTTACTCAGGTCGTTGAATTCAGCCTTGTATGCATATTTATATGTAAATACATACATATAAATACATTGAAAGATATTTGGGAGGAATTATCACCGTGTCCATAAAATACTGCACTATATTGTCTTTTGTGCTCTTGAATGTTTCTGTACATGAGGAGATTGCATTTTTTTCCAAAATATATTTCATGTAAAAGAAGTAATTTGAAGTTTCAACACAGGTTGCGCACCCTCACAAGTCATTTACCGTTGTTTGCTTATTGGTGTATGAGGCAAATAATTAAATTGGAGAGTCAACATTAAAAACACCTTTTGTCCCACTACAAACACTGAAACAGTTGGAGACTAGGGCTTGTAATTATGTCTTTTACAGATCAAGATTAGTGCTAATACATATTCTAATTGCTTATGTCAACACTGTTAGAGTGTTGACATAACTGAACATTATTGAAGAAGTTTGTTTATAGTTATTTCGTTGGTGTAAACTATAGACCTTCCTCATTTTTTTATTTTTTTTATTTATATTTATAGTTTATATTTCCAGAATTAAAACAATATAATGTAGAATAGAAATATGTAAAATCCTCTCCACGACAAAAAGAAAGTTTCAGAACTGTATGATCCCAGGGTGGAAAAACAGACAGCTGTGCACAGACATTTCCTCTGAGGAAGCCATTATCACAGGTGAAACACGTCAGGTGGTTCTCAGAGGACATGCCAAGTGTAAAAAGCTACAACTCCAATAGGTTGTAAATACTTTTGTATAAATGATTGAACTTTGCACATTTGTCACTGGCTTGACAAAGACCCAGGGGGTTTGAAAGGCTGCTGTGAATGTTGGATTAAAAACTTCACCTCACTCAAGTACTGAGCATCATGTCCTGGCTTGTGCACTTTGTGAGTGCTGTTTTCCAATTATCTCTGTACAACTCAAAAGGTATCCTGTTTGATGTGTTCTCTTATCATTGTTTAATATTATGTAAATGTATTTACAATGTATGGATTTTAAATCTGTATCATAAAATTAAACTGTAACTGAATATTACATTCGAAATTTATATTTCTTAGGGACTTTCTAAAACTTTATGTGTTAGTGCTCCCGTCATCATTAACTATTGTTTCAAATAGACTCCACTAGAATAATTATTTTCTGACTTGCTCCGGAAGGTAAATACAGACCCTTGTTCCCAATGCATTTTCAACATCAAGTTTTCTTGCTGAATTCAAGAAACATTCTATCTATTGTCACAACTTGGAAGACTATCTCAAGTGACTCCATGAGCAGACATCAGTGGACCCAATGACTATATAATGTTTCAAACAGAAATACCATACGCCTCAGCAATGAATCACCTTTGTTTACTTAAGTAACAAACAAAAAGCATTGTTGACTACCCCTTAACCCCTTAGTAACAAGACATTTTGACCTTGACTTTCCCTTGGTGACAATGATTGACTGTTTTTACATTTCTGGGGTGATTGTATTTAGCTGTTATTTTCTTCTCTCTCTCATAATGTACACACACAAATTATATGTTGTTTTTATCGTCATAAGAAGGGCTTTCATTAGATACCATTATGTTCATCATATCTTAAAATTTACTACAAAAAAAATCATAAAAAATTTAGAAAATAAACAACACTTTTTCTAACTTTGACCGTTGATCGCGAAAACCACTCGTTTCAGGCACGTCCATTGTCAGGAACACAGTTCCTGACAGGACATGCCTGACACATCCATTGTCGAGAAGGGGTTAATAGTGCAGGTCTGAATTTACCTATAAGTGACGTTTGTTAGTCAGGTCATGAAATAGACATTCGTTTGTGTGAATACAATTAATTGTTTAGAGAAATGTATCATTAACACTGCAGATTCCACTATGTGGAATGATTATAACAGATATTTTAAGGTATATCGCACTTAGGTGTGGCAAACTATAAGGATCAACCTCCAGCTGTTGATGAATTAAGTCTATGGATCTCTGTCATCTTGGCACTGAGGGATATAGCCTGTCAGTAGCTGCACTTTGACACTCCTGACTTGTGCTATTTTTAAAAGTTGATTCATTTAAATTGTTCCAGTTTTATCATCATTATTATTATTATTTATACTTACTGTTCTGGAGAATTTATGTCTTCTATAGTATCTTTACTTGTTCTAGAAGATTCTATTGTGTTCCACTGTGGAGGAGCATTTTGATCATGGTGATTTTTTAAAACAGCCTTTTCACCATCTGCATGTAAGAATGAATATATTTAAATTCCAAATTATCAATATAATACACTAAAATAAACATTAATCTGTCATTAACACATCAAATACATAAACATATACAAGTACATTGCGTAACGGTAGCTTTCTATGTCAAACTATTAAAAAAAAAGTATCCAACTTTGACCTAATTCTGGAAAACATTCCTATTCATTTTGTATTACAATAGAAATACTTCCAAAAAAATAAATTCTAAGGGGTTTATCTACTATTTAAAAACTACTACCTAGAGGGACACTCTAGGCATCAATGTGATGTCATAAGCAGAAGACACCCCAGACAAACCTAAAACAAAAATTGTGTGTGCAATTTTATTAAATGTACAGATTAAATGCCAAATTTATGTTTCTTGATTTACAGATTCTTTCTTCCAACTCTACAATGCAGTGTAGCATTTTGGGGGTTTTCTGATATTTTTGCCGCATGCACCTTATTTGGATTTTAAATTGATCACTGGTCTCTTATAATAAAAATTGTATTTACCAAAATCTAATACAACATTTCATATAGGTGATATACAGCACACTTACATATACACTCTCCTTTTGATTACAGTAAAGGATACAGTTTGTTTAATAACTATGTGCTTGTCATTCTCACAGCTGAAGGATAATTTAATTCATTCATTCTCTTTATATTTCATATGCCTTAGAACCAACCCATAAAGGGCATCAATGTCATGTTTTGACAATTATAAAACTGACATTCTAAATGTTCGTCTTAAAATAACATGTTAGTTCATTGCCTATAAGATAGGCAACTTAATAATTCATGGCCAACAGCGGCAATGTCAAACCCAATGAATCATTTCCTTAAGGGATTTTTTTACAAAGTTTAACTCGGAAATGGGTTTCAACTTTCGTGTAGTTCTCTCCTCATTCCGATCATCAAGAACCCTTAAATCTTTATTACAGGCATAGGGGAATTTAAACTGAAGTTTCGACCTGTGGCTTTTGCAATTTGTTCTTTAAACATGACAGAATATAAATATACTTGCTAAATTGAATAATTCACCGACCTCATGGGCTAATGTCACACATTTACTGAAGCTCCATCTCTTTTTGGCGCTTGGTATGATTGATCTCATAATAAATGGATTTGTTCAGTAGCATAGAAGATAATCCTCCTCCTCTGTTGCTTTCATTAACATTCAACAGTTTTTTCTTGTATCTTGGACATTTGGACAAACAGGCTACAAAGCAAAGTTTGGTTCTGTTGCGCTTTTACACCATGCTTTTATTCAGCGATTAATGACAGAATATCTATTGAATTGTGCATTATCATGACACTGTCAAAATGTGTTTCAAAGCTTCCAACAAGTGTACATTCTTATAGTAACATTTTTATGGAGTATTTTCTCTCTCCTGCTTGTGCAGAATTAAATATTTACTAGTGTAAGATAATGCAGAAGGTGTAGAAAGGACCCAGCTATACTAAATTACCCAAATAAATTTGACTCTAAGTGTATCATTAATTTGCTCTTTAAAGCTGATATCTACAAACCAGGTATTGCAATAAAAGAAATATATCACATCAATACTAGTGTTGAGCGAACCCGAACCGCACTGTTCGGGTTCGTACCGAGCATTACGGTTTTTGGACCCCGGAACTATATGTTCGTGTTGGAGTTCGGGGTTCGGCAGGGCCAGCACCACCTGTAAGGCGACCTAGGCAGCTGCCTAGGGCGCAACTTAGCAGGGGGCGCCGGAACCGTGAAAAAAAAAATCCTCCCCCTTACTTACCTCTTCGCTGCTGCTCTGTCTCCCGGTGCAGGTCCGTGACTGTGAGGGAAGCGTTGTGCACTCCCCTCCAGCTGATGCGGATTCAATAAAGTTTGTTTAAACTTTTTTTTAAAACAAACTTTATTGAATGCGCATTGGCTGGACGGGAATGCACAACGCTTCCCTCACAGCCACGGACCTGCAGCACCGGGAGACAGAGCAGCAGTGAGGAGGTAATTAAGGGGTAAGGGGGGAGGAAGAGGGTTGCTAAATCCTGGCACATTGAGAGGCATAATCCTGGCATATTGAGGAGCAAAATATTGGCATATTGTGTGGTAAAATCCTGGCATATTGAGTGGCATAATAATCCTGGCATATTGAGTGGCATAATAATCCTGGCATATTGAGTGGCATAATAATCCTGGCATATTGAGTGTCATAATAATCCCGGCATATTGAGGGGCATAATCCTGGCATATTGTGTGGGAAAATCCTGGCATATTGAGAGGCATAATAATCCTGGCATATTGGGTGGCTAAGTCCGGGCACATTGAGAGGCATAATCCTGGCATATTGAGGGGCATAATCCTACAGCGATTATTCAAATTACAGTGATTATTTTAGTGGGTGCTATACTACATATTTGTACCCTGCCCTGAGCCCAGTGCCACAGAGAGTGCAGTGCACTTGCAACTGCATGTGTGCCAGGCACATGACTTTAATCCTGTTCTGTAAGCTCAGTGGGCAACATCTAGGCATTTTTAAATACTGCAATTTGTTGGTGTTAAATATTACATTTGCGTCCTGCACTTAGTATAAACTGAAAGAGAATACCCTGCACTCCAACCCTCTCTCAAATGAATAATTCTGTTGATCCTCCTGGCAGCCATGTTTTAGATTTAGATTTATGTTCTTCCAAAGCTAAAATCAAAGATTCCATCTAGTGCTATTTTATGGCTCAGCTGTATTTGTAATTTGGATGTATTTTATGTTATTTTAAGTTATATCCCTATCCACATTTTCTTTTTTAGAGGCATTTTAGTGGGCAAAAGTTTGTGTCCCCATTGACTTCAATGGGGTTCGGGTTCGGGGTCAAGTTCGAGCACGGACCCGGACATTTTTTCGAAGTTCGGCCGAACCTGCCGAACCCGAACATCCAGGTGTCCGCTCAACTCTAATCAATACATACACAAAGATGGGAAGAACAATAAAGGGGGGGGGGTGGTGAATGTGCACCTTGATTCTCAGGGGGAAATAAAAAAAATAAAAATGTATACTGTGGGGGTGGGTTGGACTTTGAATGGGTGAGGGCGGGGCAGAGAGCATATAAAGCAATAAATATAAAACTGTAAGTGATGCAGAAGTATCAAGATACTTAGTACTTAAAGCAATATGGTGCAACTATGGTAGACCCACTGGAATATCAACTAGGACCCAGAGATATTTTGGGAGTCGAGGTGCGGAACCGCATAGAGTAACCATCTGTCCCACACTTCAGCGTTCTGTTTGATGCAATGGAGTCGATAGGCAGCTCTTGCTTCGGACAAACTCCATTTCATCCCTGAGTTGGGTAATTGTAGGGGCGGTTTGTCGATTTCCCCCTTTAGTAGCAGTAGGGGAAGTCATGAACTGATGCAATTTGGTTATACCGCTGTGGAGCGGTTGTATTTGTAGACCTCTAAGGACGTCTCTTACACGAAAGTAGGTAAATTGTTCTGGATCAGATAAAAGGAATTTGCTTTGTAGATGTGCAAAAGAGACGACAGAAGAATCTTTGAGTAGCTGTGAAACAGATGTGATCCCTTTCTTGGTCCATGACATAAGTTGAAGGGCGCTAGAAAAGAGAAAGCATGGTGATGGGAGCAAATCTCATCGTTTCATGCGTAGGGAGCAGGGAGCCTATGCGTCTTCTCCATGTGAGTAGAGCGCATTTAGTGCTGGGAAGTGGAGATTGCAGCTTAGGCCACGCTGGGTCTGGCAGCCAGAGGAGGTCACGTATTCGATATGGTTTAGTGTAGTGGGATTCCAGATCTAACCACAGAGGAGGTTCAGGGGATTTAAACGCAGTTAGCAATTGTGCCAAGACTGTGGCCATGTAGTAGATTTGTATGTCAGGAACCCCTAGCCTGCCCGTGGATTTCAGCAGTCGCAGTGTCGTGGCTGCTATTCTGGGTCGTTTGTGGTTCCAAATAAAATTAGTGAATTCAGATTGATAGAGTCGAAGAAGTGAAGCTGGGACAGGTACAGGAAGAGTGCGAAAGAAATACATTAATTTGGGCAGTACTGACATTTTTGCCGCAGCAATGCGACCTAGCCAGGAAATTTCGAATTTGGTCCATGTATGTAGGTCTGAATTAAGGAGGGGCCACAATTTGTCATAGTTGAAATGTAATAGAGCGTGAAACGTCTTAGTTATTCGTACTCCTAAGTATAGGAAAAAGTCTTTCCTCCAATCAAAATCATACATTTGTTTAAGTGAGTCTAAAGTATCCTTGGTAATATTAATAGGTAAGGCTTGGGGTTTAGTTGCATTATTTTTGTAATATGAGACTAGGCCATAATTGGAAACCAGTTGGAGAAGCGGTGGTAGGGTGTATATAGGGTCGGTAAGGGTGACAATGATGTCATCGGAAAATAATTTCAATTTGTGATTTGTGTGGGACACTGTGGGAAACCTTGAATATCTAGATGGCATCTGATCGCCGTGGCCAGAGGTTCAAATGTCAAGTCGAAAATCAGTGGCGAAAGGGGGCAGCCTTGTCGAGTGCCATTGGTGAGGTGGAAGGCGTCTGAGTAGAAACCCGAATACAAAACTCTAGCAGTAGGTTTGTCATATAGGGCTTTTATTGCTCTAACAAAAGTGCAGGGAAAATCAAATGTCTCTAAAGTCGTCAAAAAATAGGTCCAGTTTATTCGGTCAAATGCTTTTTCCGCGTCCAAGGAGAGCAGGAGAAGGTCTTGTTTAGTAGATGAGGTAGAGGAGATTAAATCAATTATAATTCTCTTATTACCTGGAGCTTGTCTGTTGGGGATAAAGCCTGCTGGATTTTGATGAATTAATGAGGGGAGGTGAACATTCAGTCTGTTTGCCAAAATTTTGGCATACAGTTTGATGTCCGTATTTAGGAGGGAAATAGGGCGGTAGTTGGCGCAGTCAGTCGCGGATTTGCCTGGCTTGGGGATTGTGATGATAGAGGCCTCGAGCATTTCCTGCGGTGCATGTCCACAGTCAAAGTTAAACACCGTGGTCAGATATGGAGCAAGAATATGTCGGAAAGCCAGATAGTAGTCGTTAGGGAACCCATCTGGTCCTGGGGATTTCATTGGTTTAAGGGATTTGATTGCACGTAGCATTTCTAGTTGGGAGATTGCTTTAGAGAAGTCAGATTTGGCATCATTTGAAAGTGTTGGTAACTTTAAATTAGTTAGGAAAGTCTGAATTTCTTCTTGGGTGGGAGTATGGGTGGTTTTGTCCAGATTGTATAGTTTAGAATAAAATGTGGCAAATTGGTTGGCGATATGCTTTGGATTGCCGATCATGGAACCAGTCGGGGAGTATAAATGGGACATTTTTGTCATCAGTTGCAGTTTGCGGGCTAGCAGCCTGTCCGCTTTGTTACCTTTAGCATAATACACCTGTTTTAAAGCCCTCAGTGAGTGGGCAATTTTATCATGTAGTAGTATGTTAAGTTCGTCCTTGGCTGTACTGATTTGTTTAGCCAGCAGTGGGGTAGAATATCGTTTGTTAGCTTTATCTAGTTTAGCGAGTTTGTCTGTCAGTTCTTTTAGTTTAGTCTCCCATAACCTCTTTGCCTTAAAGGACTCCCCTCATGTATGCTTTATGTGCCAGCCAAACAGAAGTTATAGAAGAGTCTGGTATATCGTTCAATCTGAAGTACTCCGTTAGGGTGTGGGATAGTGTGTCTAGGAGGGTCACGTCAGATAGGACCGAAGCATTCATTCTCCATCTCCCTGCTCCCCTTAGAGGAGGGGAGATAGGGAAGGAAGCCCTGACAGGAGCATGGTCTTACCATGTGATTAACCCTATATCGGAGCTCATAATATGCTGCAAAGTGTATTTGTCTGTAAGAATAAGGTAAATTCTTGTGTATACGTTGTGTACAGCTGAGTGAAACGTGTAGTCTCTATCTGTTTCATTCATTATTCCTCACACATCCTGAAACTCGGATTCTAAAAGGAGTTGGCGGAGGGGGGTTGGGCAGGTGTGATTCCGGGCTGATAGTGCCTTTCCAGATGTGGATGTGGTATCTAGTGTTCTGTCGGGAATCATTAAATTCACCACAGATAAACAATCTGACAGGATTTAGGGCAGTAATTCGTTCAAAGCATTTCCTAAGAAAGGGAAGTTGGGCTGAATTTGGGGTGTATATATTCGCTATAGTAATTGGTTCTTGATCTAGCTTACCTTTGATGATCAATAGTCACCCTTGCGTATCAACATATTTGTACTGCAGTTCAAAAATGCAATCTTTATGAATGAGAGTAGAAACTCCTTTAGTTTTACTGTCCGCCATAGCGGAGTAATGGGTAGGATACATGGAGAACATAAAGGTGGGCGCTGTGCCTCTAGCAAAATGCGTTTCTTGGAAACAGACAAATGTAGCTTTGGAAAGTGTCGCCTCCCTTAGGGCTAGTTTACGTTTTTCCGGGGTATTGAGGCCCTTAACATTAAGGGACATTATTGTGATGGCCATATCAGAGTGGATAGATTCTGAGTGTTCGGTGACATGACGTACCTTAATTCTAAGATGGTGTGGACTGATATCGCATCTGCGACCTCCTCTGGCTCCCTTAGGTGACCTCCAACAGTGGTCTGTGGGTTCTTGGCATGGACAGAAAAAATGATTGTAGGTAAGGTGGTGTCCGAACGTTCTGAACATTACAATAGGTTTAAGGATCAACGGCCCAGCAGTCCTGCGTGGGTTCATCAGGGTATAGGCAATCATTCCTAAACCGCTTCTGTGCTTGTCTCAGGGTATAGACGGTCTTCCGGTGGAATGGGACCCATAGTTTGGCTCTGGGTCTTTCAAATTTAAGTAAAGGGTCTAGAAGAGTGGTGCAAAAATAGAGAATACTCTGCTCCAGTGGGGTACACAACAACAAACAACAGACATAAAAAACACATAGTGAGGCGTCAAACTGCCTCCCTGTGGGGGTGGGCTACACCCCCGTCAACAACAGGGGTGGAGTGGCACCCCAAAATGTGGAACCAGAAAAATAAAAGTAAAACGTTTTCTTGGGGGGTTGATAGGACACAGCGAGTAAACAGCCCACACCGGGTGAGGCCTAATATGATAGAAAAATACTATATGGGGTGAGCTCCTAAAAGAAGGAGGGAGGGATTCTCCCCTGCTATAGGGCTTTCAAAATAAAGCAAAAACAGCACAGGTGGATCAAGAGGCCGGTAAAGCCAAGTCCAGACCTGAAATGTTTATATGTTTATGAGTCAATCCAGGTGAAATTAAGTATTTTGTTCTAGGCGACGGAGTCCTCATGTCGAAGGGGACAAAACACTTGCTGCAGTCAGGCTCATTTAACTGACCAGTCCTTAAGCAGCCTGATTGGTAAGCAATGCCCTGTTGTCGCAGGATGGAGGTGACTGGTTGGAACTCGAGTCTCCTGGCTAGCGTGTGGGCAGACAGGTCCGCAAACACGGTTAGTTTAGGGAAGGCTTCCAGTGGTTCCTTCATTTTTCTGGAGGCTTGCATGATGCGTTCCTTGGCCTGATAAAAATGGACACGGGTGATCACATCTCTGGAGACGTTAGACGGTACGTTTCTTGGCTTCGGCAAGCGGTGAGTTCTATGCAGGGTAAGTTCTAGATCCGTCAAATCAGGCACCAGTGCTTTAAAGAAACCCGTGATTTAGGCCTGGAGATCATTTAGTTGGACCGACTCATCAACACCTCGTATTCTGACATTGTTACGTCGATTCAATGCTGCAAATTTAGCTTTAAGTGCTTCATGATCGTCTTCCAAGCTAGCCAGCTTGTCTGCCAGGTTGTTGTGGGCATCAGAGAATTCTTCCATCTTATCTTCAAGCTGGGAAGTTCTTTCTCCTACTGCCTGAACTTCAGAGTATATGCCTTTAATCATACCTTTCATGTCAGCTTGTAGTGAGGTGCGGAGCTCTGGCAGTAGCTTTTTTAGCGTTTATTCGGACAGAGTAGCTGCTGGATTCTCATCCAGAGGTCTATCAGCTGCTGGGGAGGATTCTCTGGATCTGCAGGTTTCGTGCCCCTTTTCTGCCGCAGTTTTCCTTGGCGTGAAGAAAGAGTCTCTCTGACCCTTTTGTCTGTCCCTCTGCTTGCCAGATCTCGCTGCCATCCTCAAATGGTAGGTGTCCGCTGTAGGTTTTGTGTGGTTATTCTGTGTAACGCTGTTATAACCACCCACTAGTCGCTTTAGAAGGCCTCAGGGTGTTGGAGCTATTCCCTCATCTTCCTCGGCTGCGAGACCACGCCCCCTCTTTGCATCTCTGTGCTTTGAGCTCTTTGTGTGAAGGAGGTCTCCAACTATGGCTTTTTAACAATAAAGGGCTATTTTTATGGCCTAGATAGAAACATAGTTGGAAACATTGGTGGCACAATGGTCTGAAACAGGGCTGTCTTTAATGTTATAGGAACCTAGGGCAAACATCTATGTTTGGTCCACCTATATTTTACCAGCCTTAAAAGCATCATATACATGACCCCTCTGGTTGGTTTGACATGAACCATTGTAAAATTGCATTTGCACTATAAATGATTTCAGTATTGTGGTATATTGTCCACACAAATTATACCTTATAATGCTTCCTAGGCCATATATGCCACCCAAACAATGAAATATGTACACAAAACCGCATTCCATACCTCCCAACATTGCCAACCGGCAAATAATGACACATACACAGAAGCGCTTGGTGTCCTGCAATGACTTCAGAAGCCAGGATCGCTACTGCGCGAGCGCACATTACTGCTCATGAGCAGTAAGCATTCTCCGGTGAATGTAATGCGGTCCTGAGTCCTGCTGTTCCACTGAGCTCTACCTCTGTCCCAAAAACTGGGAAAGAGGTAGAGCTTGGCAGGACATGCAAAGCCCTACCAATGTGCAGTACTGTCCGGCCTTCACCAGGTCAAGTAGGAGTGTCAGTTCATGGATAGATGAGGTGGTTGCATGTTACTATTCATTGTGCTGGGTTGAGTACAGATATTGAAACAAAGAATTAAGGAGTATAATAAGGACTGTAGCAAAGACAAAATGGGATTTTAGCAAGGAACTGTAGTGTAGGAAAGGGGTTATAGCAGGAACTGCAGTTTAGACAAACACAAGTGTTGAGGCCTTCGGTAAGGGTCCTGAAAAGGGCAACTAAGCAGGAAAACCCTAGCAAACAAAACGGAGGGTCGCCTCTAGAGATGGAAGGAGTTATATGAGCACATAAATGAGGACTTTTAAATGCATGTGTCAGGAGGTCCAGGTAGAACCCTGACAAGTACAGACTAATTCCTCACTCCAATGTGGCAACACACTGTGCACCACATTTCTAATTGGTGCTAATCAGACACTGCCAACACCATATAGTCACATAGTGAGTAGGGAGTGGGCAAAGCTACTCTCCTAGCCTGGAGAGAATGGGGCTAGGGAGTGAGTAAACCTATGAGAGACACACATAGGTTTACTTTTGGATCTGCTTAAGGGATGAGGCATTCAGGTGACACATGCAGCCAATCAGAGGGTTGCTCACCCCACTCATCTGATTGGCACCTATCAGGTCGGTGGGTCTCTGACTTGGCAGTGCTTATTCCCAGTTGTATATATTTTTCAAACTTTCATATTTTCTGTTTCCTTATTTATGTACATATTATCAGATGGGTGAACTCATGATGACTCGCTGATTTTCACTAAAAGGCTCTGGGCTACAGGTCTTTGTGGGGGCAGAGCATGACAGTTGTTGTCAGTGTGAGTTTAGAACTATATAAATGGAAAGCAAAGATAGATGGCATATGCTTTGCTATATTGATTAGTTAAAGTAAGAATGATGTATACATCATTTAGGCTATGACTGCAACACTCCCCCCTACCCCAAATACTGAATGATGGAAACAGAGTATTAAACATGTCACTACATTATACAGATAGCATTGGTCACAGCATTTGCACATTAATTACTATACAAAATGTCTACAGGCTGTAGATATAGTTTTCTTCCACTAGATGGAGATGATTTCAAAATTACTAATAAAAGTGAATTGTATTTATTCGAAAGGAAGATTAATAAAAAAGTATATACAGGGGATGTACAAAATAATGAAAATACAAACAATATATTAATATCAAGGACATCATAAGGAATAGGGCCTGTTTTTGCTTTAGGACAAATTCAGTCCTTGGAATGCTGTAATACAGGTCCTGAACTGTGTGTAGTGGGATATTGCATCATTCTTCAAGAAGAAAAGTCCACAATTATTTGAAGGACAAAGGAGAGGGAATTTTACCTCACATTGTGAATGTTCTATAATGTTTAGCTCTGGTGGCTAGGGAATCATTTTTGAATTTGTTTTGCTGTTTTGTATTATCATCTTGGCATATGGGAACATTGCAATGGTAAAATGTTTGTTGCATATGTGATGGGGCATATGTAATGGGGCTAAATCTCCAATGTTATCATCTTAGATCAGTTGTTTTAAGTAGCTTTACTGCAAACTATAGCTTTAAGAGAGCTGTAAGCTGTTTAATGAGTGTGTGCTGATGCTTTTGTGCATTATTTATAACTACTCAGTTCAACACCAAACCTTTGCATCTAGAGATCCCACTGAAACCGTCCTGCTGTTTTTGCACTACAACTATCATCATCCTCTGCCCTGCAAAAAGCTAGTGGGGATTTAGTAGATTTGTAGCAGCAGCAACTGTAGGGTCACATTTAGATGCCAAGGCCTATGTTTTGCAGATGTTAGTGTTTTGTTTAAACTGTACCTGTCATGTATGTGTCAAATGAGAATGTGGTGGCTAACAAACAGAAATTAAATGAATTAAGTCCCTATACAGTAATTTAAGAAATACAATGTATTAGTTTGCAGGTTCTGCTAGCATTAAACATGCTTAGAGAGAATGCTCCATTAGTATCTTCGATAATTGCATTATTAATAGAACTTAGTTTACATTTTCTAGGTCTTACGATCCACTAATATTCCACAGCACGTACCACATATGTTTTAGATGCATATATTTTAGAAATAAAAATAATAATACAATTATCTTTATGCATATATGTATATATGTTATAGTCCTATACCAAAAATGTCTTTCCAGGTAATGATTTTTCACAAATAATAATTTTTTATGCTTAATTCTCTGTGAAATTGAACTGCTTGTCTTTAATGCTATTTTTAAGGATTTTCCAGCATTATTTGTGCCCATGGATCCTCTACATTGAATGTATATAATTGTAAGGCTATGGAGTCCATTTTGAATCAAATTTGAAGCCATGGGATTTTTTTTTCAGATTCTTTCTAAAAATGCTAATCTTTGCCAGTGTATGCCTGTGTTACGGTAAATCTCTATCTGTATTTCAACATCAGTAATTGTTTACTTGTACACAGTTGTGTCAAAAGCCTCTCGACATGTGTCTAAGTTGTCTTGACAAATTTACTAGAGATCTAAACCATTCTCACAATAACTGGGCCACAGTGTACAAAACTACAATGCTCACCATCTCCAAAGGATGACAGGCAGTTCTTTTTTTATTAAAAAAAAGTAACTGCATGAACAACAACAATAAAAATACAATAATACAATAAGTTAATCAACTAAATTAACTAGTTTTTATTTCATTGTTTTTTTTTATCTTTTTTTTTTATTTATTTTTTACAAATTTCAATGCTAGGGCAAGGTTTTAAGAGTGGAGCAATAACCCAGGAAACTAATCAAATGTTCTTGTTGCTTAGACCACTTTTAGAACTATTGTTCCTGTTTTGAGTTTTCTATAACGCTTATGTTTTTTAGAATAAAATATTTGACATTACATAGTAACATTTAGGTTGAAAAAAGACATACATTAAATTGCTCTGTTTTTTTAATTAAGATAATTTTTAATTGATTGAAGTGAATTGTTTCTTCCTACCTTTGCTGTCTGTGAAATTTCGTATACTGAGAATATCATTTAAGTCCTGGTAGTGGTTCTGTTTGATATATGTGGTTTTTTCAGGTGTGTCTTGAAGTTGCATTGTTACCTCTTCAAGGTCTTTGTCCAGCTAAAAAACAAAAAGCCACAACAATTTCACAGTATTCTTAATAATCCAAATCTATATTGCGCATTGCTCTATAATGTAATTCATATTTTGACCAAAAACATTGCTCCCATCAAGCACATGTAGTTCTCGTGTTCTCATCTTTCGGCATTCAAGTACTTCATATTCTAGAGTAATTTATAAATGTTTTTTTTTTTTTTTATGTGTTTATGATATAGTATATACCAGGGGTGTCCAACATTCAGCACATGGGCCAAGTTTGATTGTAAGTTGTGGCCCAACTGACTTAACTTCCCATATTCTCATTTGCCTTATGAATGTGTTTTTTTGTTTGAATAAAGTGCATTTTAAACTTGTTTTGAACAGCATTTGTCTTGCTGCTAAATAACCAGTTATTTTTTCCATTACATAATTAAAAAAAATGTTATGGAGCAAAATTAATGAAATATCAATTTCTCCTGAGGAAGTTGGTGAAATGCGTAGAGAGGATTGGACTATACCCAGCACCCTGCTTTGGAACTTTGTGGGTCTTTGTAGAAACGTGCATTGTCACTTTGTTGTATAGCCCACTGGGTGGGCCACAGTATCTTGTAAGTTGCTTCAATGAAGGAGGATTTTATTTTTAAATGCTATACTGCTCTTAATGCATTTTATATTTCTCATACAGAGCCACATAGGATCCATGGAGTCAAGATTGAACTACTGTCCGATTTGATGCCTGACTACAATATTGGTTTGTGAGTGTATTACCATTAATTACACTATGATGTTCTTTCTATTATCATTTTTTTATGTGACACAGCGCTACATATATACCCATTTTTTACTTAAAAGTACAGTGAGGAGTACTTAGAAGCAGTAGCGTGTTCATGTATGAGCATATTATTTTAATCATTTAAGTGTTAGGCTTCTACTTTTTCTTTGCAATAATACAAAGCTAACAGGTCCACTTTGTCACCTCATTACATCCAGCTAACATTACACATACTATGAAAAATGCCATTATATAATAGTTGTTGTTCGTACTATAGTTAATCTCTTATATAAACCTTTCTTCATAGTTAAAAAGGCTTTGATTTTCCACACTGATTATTTAATGTTAAATAATCATGTCTTTTGAATTCCCTTAATTACTGGAAGAAATATCATAAAAAAATTGTATCAAACTAAGATCTGTGACGTTAAATTAACTACTAATATTTATCAAGTACGACCAATGCAAACAAAAACCTTCTATTTCTACCATTCAAATGTTAAGAGACACACAAGAGTCTACACAATGCACACTGATCTGTTAAGAAATGGATTTACATTGGGCATATTACCCATACTAAAGGGGCCATTTGGGACATTTAGAAACTAAATCTTTTAAGCCCGTCGGTTCAGGAGAATTTTAACTTGAAAACTACAGGCTTTTTGGCTACACCATTTGCAGCAATCAGCTCCAAAACATTATTTAAGAAGACAAATGGAAATATAGAAAAAAAATAACCCCAAAAATAGGGCCTAATAATAAAATGGTTCCCTGTCCCCAGTGAGGGATAGATGCATAATGAAATCCCTGCTCTGAGAGTAGGGATTTTATTTGAAGAAAAACTGGCTTCTGATTCCTTTAATCCCAGCTTCCCCGTTGACTGGGTTTTTGCAAAATACCCAATCTTGGGATTGAAGGCAACTGATTGGCTGACAAAGTTAGTCAAAGCAGGGATTTCATTATGCATATATCCCCAGCCAGGGGGGATTTGTATTTTTTTTGGTGGCCCCTACCTGTGGGCCAGAAGATGAGGATCGAGGGCATTGAGGATCTTCCGCTGGAACCTGGATGCAGGTAATCATTTGTATTTTATAGGGCCCCCTTTGGGTTTGATCTTCACTGCCCACCGCCCTGGCACACAAAGGCTGATTTTTATTACCGGTGAATGGGCAAGGTAGAGGCAGGGGCTAGGTAGGGTAATTTTTATATAAATGTTATAGGGTTTAGGGGTCATGGATTTGTTGTGGGGTCTTGTCAAGCCTCGGGACACCAACAGGGGGCATAATATATTTTATAATGGGATGTGGGGCAATCATAAATCCCCAGACCCAACATTAACCCAAAGAATAGTACTATGCCTATATCTGTCGTGAAGCCAGATTTGAGCGAAACACGTTAGAAGGAGGTCAGATATCTGTTCTATGTGGACTGTGTTCTTTTTCTGGACATTTATTATATTAATGTAAGATCTTGATTTTTTAAAATTACATAATAACTATACTTTGCTGTCTTTTTGGTTTCATGTGCACCCACTTTTTCATTCCTTTCATGTTCATCTATGAATTTATCCTTTATGACATCCTTTCTGATTAAGTGCTGAGATTTTGGTGGACTTGTGACAGACACAATGCACTGCCTTTCTAAATGATGTGTGATTTCACTGTCCAAATTTTTAAATTAAAAACATAAAACATTATGTACAAAAAAATGTAATCACTAAAAACTGATTATTAACGGTCAAGATGTAATACCTAGGAAAATCTAATTATTAACTACCTGTGACATTACCAAACACAGGGGAAAATAATGCAGCTTTTAACACTTATTTACTCACAGTAAAATATTTCAAATAGATTTATCAATGGCTGTTCCCCTCCTCCCTTATGTGATTAAAAAAAATATGTTCCGTTCGTCTGTGAAACTCATTCATCAAGTAATAGATACCGTAGACATTATGATGAATGAGGCTCAGTTAAAGATGTGGAATTAATTTTTATTTTAAGATGTGAATACAATTTTTCCTCCTTGTAGTATATGCTTGGGAGCTTTAAGGTTGGCTTCATATTTTAAAAGGGTTTTTGTTTGCCTAATAAAATAATAATAATACAATATTTAGATACCTCTGTTATTTTCATTCTTAAACGATGGTTCTCTGACTGCAGCCCTTCTAACCGAGATGTGCTGGCTTGATTCACACTAGTGACCGATGTTGATGTCTTGGAGTCTTCTTTCTTTTGGTTGTGTGTGAACTGAAATCTTCTATTTTGAGTTGCTGCATCAGGATTTGTCCTCAGAGTAATTAACTAAGATAGAAATATAGTTTATAGCATTACTATCTTTATACATTGTTTTTAAAGATACCAAAACTACAAAAATTAGAATACATTCTCATTGTGAGAATCTGTTGTATCCCATGTTTTTTTCACAAACATAAGTTTTAAATAACTATGACCATGTTATATTAAGCATTCCTGCTATGATCTCCACACTTTCGTAGGCAGTTCAATACATTTCTATAGTGCTGGTGTTGAGAATCAATAGTACTACTTTGGAAAGTACCTTACAATTTGTTTCCAGATTTCATTAACAACTGAATAATAATACAGAGCATAAACATTTCAACATTGCACTTAAATGATCCAGAAACCGAAGCCATCTACTAGAAAGCATCAAACATAGCAACATATTCAAATAATCTAATTTCATTTACTATCTATTAATTTGTATCGCTACTTGCAGAAAGTTGCTACCTCCCAATTCAAGTACGTGTACCAATATATATAAGACAAGCAGCAGAGCACCAATGATTGATAGAACAACGCTTAGAACATAATCAAATATCAAATCAATAACGTTATCCTTATCCACACAACATTGTGAATTTTTAAATGCATCAAAAGCTTAGCGTATTTTTATGATTTTTTTTTATACATATGGTGTATATATTTATATATATGTTGCTATTAATGTTGTTACATTGTGTATATACACCAAACAGCCATAAAATGACCAATATTGTGTAGGTACCCTTTTGCTGCCAAAACAGCCCTGAGCCATTGAGGAATGTGTTTCAATGAAAGGGTGTACATTGTCTGCAACAATGTTTAGGTAGGTGGTCCATGTCAAAGTAACATCCCTATGAATTCCAGCAGAACATTGGCCAAACCATCCGCCGACTTGCCTTCTTCCCGTAGTACATCCTGGTGCCATGTGTTCTCCGGGTAAGTGATGCACATTCACCCGGCCATCCTTGTGATGTAAAAGAGAATGTGAATCATCAGACCAGGCCAGTAATTTAAGCTACAATAGCTAGTCTGTAGGATTGGACCACAAGAGCCAGCCTTTGCTCCCCACGTGCATCAATGAGCCTTGGCCACCCATGACCCTGTTGCCGGTCCACCAATATTCCTTCCTTGGACCACCTAACCACTGCAGACCGGGAACACCCCACAAAAGCTGCAGTTTTGGAAATGCTCTGACCCAGTCATCTAGCCATCACAATTTGGGCCTTGTCAAAGTTACCCCGATCCTTACATTTGCCCATTTTTCCTGCTTGTAACACATTAACTTTGTGGACAAAATGTGCTACCTAATATATCCCACCCACTGCCATGATAACATATTATCAGTGTTATTCACTTAACCTGTCAGTGGTCATAATGTAATGGCTGATCAGTGTATATTTTATAAATGAAAATTTTTATACTTTAACAAAAAAAAAAAAAATATATATATATACATACATACATACATACATACATACATATACACACATGTAAATGTTGGCATTAATGTTGTTACATGTATATATATATATATATATATATATATATATATATATATATATACAAAATCCAAAGATCAGCGCACTCACCTCAAAGCAGGTAGGAGAAAAACTCTTAAAGCTATAGTTTTAAATAAAGTTACTTAAAAACACCTGTCTTACTAAGATAACAAAATTGGAGATTTAGTCACATATATGGCCATATTATGCTAAGCCCACCACTACGTCAAAGTACTCCAATATTGGTGGGTCCTAACACTAAATACTGTTGCTTCTGGGGCTTAATCTCTTTATATGTATTACTTACCAGGGACCAAAAGGCAACAGTATTTAGTGTTAGGACCCACCAATATTGGAGTACTTTGACGTAGTGGTGGGCTTAGTATAATATGGCCATATATGTGACTAAATCTCCAATTTTGTTATCTTAGTAAGACAGGTGTTTTTAAGTAGCTTTATTTAAAACTATAGCTTTAAGAGTTTTTCTCCTACCTGCTTTGAGGTGAGTGCGCTGATCTTTGGATTTTGTATAAATATTTGGTCTCAGCAGCACCCCGTATAATATATGCTAGTTTAGGTGAGTGCATTCAGTTTGGATTTGTTTGTATAGTTGATGCTATGACCAGGCCTCTGGTTTAGCACCCCTCCCCATCACAGGTGCTCCATAAGTGGTGTCCTGACCTATAAATTGCAGGAGTGTCTCTGTATTATACAATAGGAAGGCCTTTTGGTCCCTGGTAAGTAATACATATAAAGAGATTAAGCCCCAGAAGCAACAGTATTTAGTGTTAAGACCCACCAATATTGGAGTACTTTGACGTAGTGGTGGGCTTAGCATAATATGGCCATATATGTGACTAAATCTCCAATTTTGTTATCTTAGTAAGACAGGTGTTTTTAAGTAGCTTTATTTAAAACTATAGCTTTAAGAGTTTTTCTCCTACCTGCTTTGAGGTGAGTGCGCTGATCTTTGGATTTTGTATAAATATTTGGTCTCAGCAGCACCCCATATAATATATGCTAGTTTAGGTGAGTGCATTCAGTTTGGATTTGTTTATATATATATATATATATATATATATATATATATATATATATAATCCAAAAATATTCATTTTTGGGGGGTTTTGGAAGTCACTGCTTGTTTTTGCTGGGTACTAAGAAAAAATACCCAGTCTGCAAATTAAGGGGCACGGGTGGGGCCATTTAAAATAATTGTGGCTCATTAGTCAGGCGTCAGTGCCATCCTAAGCTCGCAGCTGTGCTAGTTCACCATGTAAATTAGCGGAACATTGATTGCTTTTTATTAGATTAGTGCAGCTTAATGAATAGGGAGTGTTGCTAATTATTCTTCAGTGTTATGGGCAGTTTCCATTTTTCCATATGAGTGAAAACATGCCAACCTAAAGAAAAACATAGCTACAGCTAGGCTTCAACAGTCCCCTAACAAGGATGGGCAGACTCATGCACAGAAACAGCTGGATGGGACATGTGTGCAACTGCACATTAAGTCCACTCAGTTTATGAAGCTACTATTAACTACAAAATCACATGATAATCCTCTTGCAAAATGTGTAATCCACAAACAGCCTTGTTCAGAACAGGCAAGGAAAATAACAGAGATAAGAACAAAGAATAGGAAATTAAGGTGGTGTGTGCAGGAAAATACAAAAGTTATCCTTACATATTTTACTGGAATTATAGTTTTCTTATGATATGCCATGTCACATAGTTTTGAAAAACAGAGACGCTAACGCAGGAATTAAAATACAATTCGACATAGCATTTGGTAGGTAGGTAGTGAAACCCCATAATATGCAACACTACATATGACACAAGCAATTAACCTTAACGAGTATCAGAAGGGGTGTGAACATTTGGTAGGTAGGTAGTGAAACCCCATAATATGCAACACTACATATGACACAAGCAATTAACCTTAACGAGTATCAGAAGGTGTGTGAACTGTTTATCTTTTGCACTTAAAGGGTTAAACCGTCAAGAGATTAAACCCTTATTATTGTGTAAAACATAAATAGTGCAGGTATTGGTAAGTAATACATAGGCCAAATGTATAAAAAGATGTAGAGATTGATTCATCAAACCTTAATTCCACTTTACATGATAAGTAATACAGAATCTTAGCTGCATTTTATAAATCTAGGTCAAAAGGAGTGAACCTTGTGTGCACTGATGGCTTTTGTGCATCTTCTTGTATGTTGGGCAATGCACTGCCTTATTGTCTTCTCAAGCATTATTTTCCAGCATAGCATAACAATTGAAAAGCTTTTTTTGTACGCTTAGGTATAGCAAACAAATAGCAGAAATTGTAATGTCATTTTGTTCACACAATGTATTACAATTACACAAAAGGTCCAACATTCACAGTGTTGGCTGGTTGACAATCTAGATTCTAACGTTACATTATAATTAACTGTAGCTCCATACCTGTCCATTACACATATTTCCTTACTTTGCTAACGACTGAACCAATTAGGCTTCTTAACATGTGAACAACTGTGACAAAAATGAATTTCACAATTAAATGTAATAAAATAAAAATTTTGGGTAACTTTTCTACATTCCAAACCTAGGCAATGTTTCATTAGTAATCAATGGAGTTTAGTAACAGTTTTCCAATTCTCTTGTCCCCTGTTCTTTTTTTATTCTATTCTAGTTTATGTATATTAATTCACTATTCTTTATTCGTATCACACTTTGAATCATGTCCAGTACCATTAGACAGGCAGGACAATCCGTGAAACTTTTCATCTTCTTGGTCCATTGATGTTTTTTTATTGTAATTAAGTAATTTTGATTTTAACACAATACATCATATATTAGAAAGATCCTGTAGTGTTCAAAGGTCAGCTTAAAACGGTTTCTTTTAAACTTCTGACTGAAACCAGAAAATCTGAACATCTGATGTACAGTTTCAAATATTATGTTATAGGTTTATCTATATAACTTTATAAAATTGAACTACATTGATTAACAACTACATCTACACAGCAAAATAAAGCAGTACTACCTAACAATGTGTGATGTAGTTTGTAAGCCCATTAGACAGCTCCCCTCACCTTTTGTTTAACAATATCTGATGTGTCAAATCCCTATAGTTTGTATAATGTGTTTATATCCGTGTATAGTTGTGGGAATTTAATGACACTTCACCAATAAAATATTTATATGAGCATATTAGCATTATACATTTAAATGGGTACCATTGTATAATACATGCTTTCCAAAACATACTTCAAACTTGCAGATGAGAGAAATTATACAGTGTATAAATATAAATCAAAATCACAGAAAAAAAGCCTAATAATTAAAGTATAATATGCATAAATTATTTGCTACAGAATACATTTATTATGTATAATGGCAATTGTACCTTCTTTTCATCCACGATACATTTGTGAACATTTGTACTAATGTTTGGTAGAGGTTCTGTGACATATTTCAGGTGCTGAAAACTGTTTAAATTTATACATAGGTTGTGCAGGAGCTACTGGTAAGGGGATGGGACACTTCATCGCGGCTGCTTCCGTGCAGCTGCTTCACCGCTGACTCTGCACCGCAAGACAGCTCATCGCTGGAGATTTCATCGCGGGACATCTCATCGCTAAAGGTAAGTATTTTAGCTATTTTAGTTTATTTTAGTAAGGGTAGTTAGAATTAGGTTTTAGGGGGTTAGAATTAGGTTTTAGGGGGGTTAGAATTGGGGTTTAGGGGGTTAATTTTAGTATTGGGGTTTAGGGGGTTAATTTTCGTATTAGGGTTCGAGGGTTAGTATTAGGGCTCGAGTGTTAGTATTAGGGTTTAGGGGGTTAGTATTAGGGTTCGGGGGTTAGTATTAAGGTTTAGGGGGTTCAATTTAGTATTAGGGTTCGGGGGTTAGTATTAGGGTTTAGGGGGTTAGTATTAGGGGTCAGGGGTTAGTATTAGGGTTTAGGGGGTTAGTATTAGGGTTTAGCGGTCGGGGGTTAGTATTAGGTTTCCGGGGTTAGTATAAGTGTCGGGGGTTAATTTTAGTATTGGGGTTAATTTTAGTTTTGGGGTTTGGGAATCATTTATTAGGGGGGGTTATTTTCTTTTTACTTTTACATTTGCAAGAGCTGACAGTTCAGCGCTGAACTGTCAGCTCTTACATAGCCTATTCTTCATTGCTGACAGTTCAGCGTTCTAACTGCCGCGCAGAACTGTCAGCGAAGAAGATGCGGCGAAGAAGTGTCCTAGACCGATCTGGTAATGTGGGACTGGCGCACATATTTCTCCTTGTACACTGTGGCAAATGGCAATCTCACCACTATTAGTCGCTATCAATCTGTGATGTCTTCTTATAACCATAGCCATTATTGGTTCCCCTTTAAATATTTAAAATAAAATGCTACCCAACTTACCTTTGGCACAAAGACGAGACATAGAGTAATTGTACTGCAGAATATGATGACTAAAGCCACAATACAGAATTGGACATTGGGTTGATCTTTGGTGAGAAAAGAGACTGCCGCTCCAATTATACACATGATCCCCACGTTGTACACACTCATTCCAATATACTTGCTGTCATTCAGTGCTGGTATGCTGACATTCCGGGTCTCCCATGCCAAAAAGCAACCAAACAGCTGGTTTAAAGAAAACAAATAGTTTACAAGTACATTCTTTAACTTTCTTAATGAACAGTAACTTAATTTACCTTGGGATATCTAGCAGGGATGACATTTCACAAATGGATTGCAAAGGTGGCACAGTACCACAATTTAATTCACCGAGCTCTTCAGAATGACCTATGGCTAGGGGCTTCATTTTATACCCCTGTGCCCATTGGTCTGATTGAAACACCTGAATTAAATAATTAAGAGATGTGTCCCCATACTTGTGTCTATATCGGGTATATTCTGACATCCATATATCTTATCAATATATTTTCTCATTTCTAGATTTCTAATTTGAGTAAGGCATTCTATGGTTTAATTATTAATAGATTGTGTATAATATTAGTATGGTTATTTAACTTTGTCCATCCCATATTGTTACCTGGTTCTGTATACCCTTAAAGTAAATTTCATTTGCATCAGCATTTAACCTTTTTATGACGTTGGTAGTAATGTTACAATGAAGCTGATTATGCAGGACGAACATGAAAAGCAGAACTGTATATTAGAAAAAAATAGCACTGTAAGTTCAATTTGTAATATTTACAAATATCCTTGACGGCAATTACGATTTGTCATGTAGCGCATACTCTTTATCTGTAGAGAGGAAGAAGCAGCTTACATCCTGCTGAATAAGGTCATATACTGCATATGATGTGTCAAGATATGAAGAGTTTCAAATATATTTGTAAATAATACAAAATACCTTTTCATATTAAAAGAATCTCACAGTCAAACAACCCCCTCTGGTAGGTGTTACATGAATAATATCTACTATTTTAGAGTTACAGTAACATTTGCTCCTATAAAATTCTATACATAATTAAATATATAATAACAATGTCAACATGAATACAATTGTTTAAATAGGCACGGTTTACCATAAGTAGGCCTTTGTAGGCATAGACAATTCCAAGCCAGATGGTCATGTGCGTGTTCTCACAATGTTCCAGGAATGGGAGAATTGCAATATCTCTTCCTGCAGGGTCAGGCTGAAAAGAGAGGAATAGCGAATTCTATTAAATATGGCATTTAAATCATAATTATTCGTTAGTATTGTTCAAAAAACAATAATTATTTGTAAGGATGAAAAAATCTAAACATAAAAAAAGGAGTCCTATGCATCTATTTCGGTTTAGAATGCCAATAGCACGAATGGACGAATGGACGAATGATTTTCGTTTATTAACCATTCGTTCATTCGGATTTTGTTAGTTAACATTTTCGTTATTCGTTTTTCGGACGAATGGACGAAAATGCTATTTTCGTCCGAAAATGCTATTTTCGTCCGAAAATGCTATTTTCGTCTGAAAACGAATGCACATGTCTAATACAGATGAGGTAGTCCACTATGCATTACATTTTTTTTTTATTATTTTAAATTGTTTTTACAAAAACTGATTAGACGGCATCAATTTTTGCTGACTAAGTTCTTCACTCTTATATATCAACGTAAAAGTGACTTGTTATCAAACTTTTGTATATAATTATATTTATAATAAATACAGTGTTTATAATATACAAAACGGTAAACAATGGTGTGTATATATATATATATATATATATATATATATCAACTCAATGTCCGCTGACATTCAGGACCAAATTGAGCATCCAAAGTCTGTAAGAATTCGGGGGATAGAGACTAATTTCAGGACACAATTCGGTAGTCCTGCCAAACAAAAATGACTCAGTGGGGCACAAAAATTATCATGATAAAAAAAAGAGGCTGTGAGTCAGCCAAATGGCTCTCAGACCCCTGTTATACATATGGGGGGTGCAGGCACCTGACACCCCTATGAAAAATGAGCCTTGGAACTAGGTACATTCTCCCATCTGCAGATAAAAGACATTGGGGGCCCCCCTATGAGGAACGGGGTGGGGAGCTGCATCTATACAAAACATTCAGGGCCAAGGCTCTGAATATAATTCATATAATTACATTTGTTTTAAAAACTTTTCCCCAGCTCTCAAACCCCCCCTCAAAACCAAAATCTTTCCTAGCGAAATTCCAGATTTTAACTATAATTTTTTTTTTGGGTGGCCTCTTACCCTAGGCCGAAGATGAGAACACAAGAATCATTTGTGATATTTGCGTCCATCCAGTCCTTGGTTGTTTCTCCAGCTCTCCTTGCCCAGAAACAACCCATTTATAAAAATAAAAGCACTAAAAATCTCCACCATCTTATAAGTAGCAAAAGGTACATTTGGGGCATATAAAAAAAGTGGAACCACTGTTGTACAAATGGTGACATCTTTTACATTTTTGTTTGCTTTATGCATCCCACAATATGTATTAACTTTGTTCTTTCATGGTTTCTATATTTACTTTTTGTAATATCTCTGATGTTCTAGAAAGAAAAAAAACCTAAAATCATTTGTTGTATTTTAATTAACTGCCTTTGTGAAAGAAATAATGCTTTATTAAGGCACATGTGCATCTATAAACTAGACTATAAATCTCACTAAAGGATGCTATGACAGCAAGAATTTATTTTCTGACAAACTATTTTTTGAGTTTCAGTTACTGCAGACTAATCTCTTTAGTGCTTAAGGGGCTGGCAATATACTCAAATGTGCTTCTGATCCGCAAGCCCTGCAGGGCTTAATCAAAGTTTATACATTCTTTGCTGGATTTGTGGATATAACTGTTCCCCTAAATACAGTGAAATTTCTCTGATGTATTACACAGATGGATTTCACAACAGACAAGGTGCTGTGCTGCTGATTTTATCTAAATCTAAATGTAATAATGCAAAATGGGTATGTTTCTTGTTCTGTACATGTTCTGTACACAATATAGTCTCAATCAAAACTCGGAATATGAATGAATAGTATGTTAATAAAGTAATAAATGATCTGGAGGAAAATGCAGAAGTGCGGAAGACCAATCTCTGCAGCACACACAGCCAGGAGCTACTGTTTGGGTGGTTCCTGTGAGATGCATGCGAAGGGGAGGAGGATTTATAAAGATTGTCATGCCTACCTGCATCGGGGTCCCTGTCTGGCGCAATCATGCCCCAAACAACATCCACAATGGTGGATATGATACAAGCCTCAACCAAGATGGTGGACACAATCTCCACCACCTGCCTCCTCCAAGATGGCAATTCTCAGTCACAGCCCTATCAAACTCCAGACACTCCCATATGGGCTTAACCCCTTAGTGACATGACTTTTTTGGCTTGTCCGACGCTTGGTGACATGGGCTGTTTTAACATTTCTGAGGTGTTTGTGGTTTGCTGTAATTTATTTCTGTCTCATTTAGTGTACCCGCACAAACTATATATCGTTTTTATCGTTATAAGAAGGGCTTTCTTTTGATACCATTATTTTGATAATAGCATATCATTTGATGTAAAAAAAAAAAAAAAAAATATGGCAAAAAAATGATTTTTTTTTTTTATGACTTTTATTTGAAAAATCGTATACTCATGTACAAGAGACAACAAAAAAAACACTGCTAAATAGTTTCTAATATATGTCCTGAGTTCAGAAATAGCCCATGTTTTATGTTTTTGTGCTTTTTTATTCATGTTACAGGGCCAGAACTATAAGTAGTGCAAAGCTATTTTAAAATCCTTTTTTTTTTTCAAAATTAGCGATAGTGACATTGTAACACTGATTTCTGTACTAAATCCATGAATGACCCCCAACATGTACATATTTTTGAAAACTAGACCACTGAGGGCATTTAACTTGGGGTATTTTGACACATTTCATGTAGCCATTTTTCCACCAATATTTGCCAAAGTTTGCAGCAAAAAATCATTTTTTTTAATTTTTCACATAGATTGCAATTTAGGTAAACATTACCTTAAAATGTGAAGAGGCATTTCCAAATAACACCTCAATATGTGTTCAGCAACATCTCCTGAGTACAGGCATACCACCCAGGCATAGGTTTGTTGGTTTGTTTTGGGGCTAAAAGGCCACATTTAGGGGGTGCGCATTTTGGTTTTCCCACTTGGGCTCAAGTTTTCTGCATGTCAGAATTCCATGTCCCATTTGGGACATTTTTGAAGCCAGAAAGTGTATTCTACCCCACAAATCCATATATATTTTAAAACTAGACACCCTAGGGTATTTCAAATGGTAGTATTTTAACACTTTCCATGCACTAATTATACTACCAGCCTATGTCAATGTTTTGGGTTGTAATTTTTTTTCACATACATTGTACTTTGGGCATGGATTCACAGATCCTGTTATAGGTCAGTGCCAAACAACACCTCAATATGTGTTCAGCAACATCTCCTGAGTACAGGGATACCACCCATGTAAAGGTTGGTTAGATTATTTGGGGGTTAAAAGGCCACATTTGAGAGGTGCGCTTTTTGGTTTTTCAACTTGGAATTCTGACATACAGAAAACCTGCGGCCATGTTCCATTTGGGACATTTGTGAAGCCAGAATCTGTATTTTACCCCACAAAACCATACATTTTAGCAAACTACACACCCTAGGGTATTTCAAATGATAGTATTTTAACACTTTCCATGCACTAATTCTATTACCAGCCTTTGTCAAATTTTAGGTTAGTAATTTTTTAATGTTTTGTTTCCACATACATTGTACTTTGAGCATGAATTCACAGATCCTGTTATGTGTCAGTGCAAAACAACACCCCAATATGTGTTCAGTAACATCTCCTGAGTACAGGGATACCACCCATGCATAGGTTTGTTGGGTTGTTTGGGGGCTAAAAGGCCACGTTTAGGGGGGTTGCATTTCCAACTTGGAATTTTGACATGTAGTCAGCCTGCGCCCATGTTCCATGTGGGACACTCTTGAAGCCTGTCAAAGTATTTTACCCCATCAAACCATATATTTTGGAAAACTAGACATCCTAGGGTATTTAAAATTGTGGTATTTTAACACTTCCCAAGTACTAATTCTACCACCAACCTATGTCAAAGGGTTGGGATGTCATTTTTTTCCCCACACACATTGTAGTTCAGGCAGGAATTTTCAGATTCTGGTATTTGCCACTGCCAACCAACACCTCAATATGTGTTCAACAACATCTCCTGAGTACAAGGATACCCCCCATGCATAGGTTTGTGTTTTGTCTAGAAGGCAACATTTGTGAGGTGCGCATCTCAAAATTCCAACTTGGAATTTTGACATGTAGTCAACCTGCGTCCGTGTCCTATATGGGATATATCTTTGAAGCCAGCCAATGTAATTTACCCCCACCAAACCATATAATTTTTAACGGTAGACACCCATCACTCCTTGTGGCAAGGGCTCAGCAGCCACCGATACATCACTAGATGATGTATCAGAAAGCTGACCAGGATCAAAATCGAACCCTGAGTCTGCGGCCTCAGAATCAGTGCGTAAGCAGTGATCTCGAGCAAAGAAGGGGTTAATAGCTCTTAGAAGAGCCTATCTAGTACTGTAATACATTACAGTACAAAGTAATTAATCCATAAAACAGTGCAGACAGCAAAACATACTGTTGCTGTGCAAGATTACTGCTTATACAGTGATGAATGGCAGGGAAGGGGTTAATACACAGTGAAAGACTTTCATAAAACCTGCCAATTTTATAAAATGTTATTTTATATCACTAATACTGATCTGTCTCTTTCCGTCACAAAAATGTAAGTGAGGAGAGGGAGGCAGATCAATATTTGTGAATATGATCCGACCAATTTTGATCTGACCAGGGCGAATGGTGAACTTAATTTAGAAATCACCAAACCGCCTTTGCCACTAATTCGCTGTTAAATGCGCTGATGTGCACGATCGCTTCGTGCACATCTCAGCAGAACATCCCCACTGCCTGTCAGTGTGCCTGGCAGTCACTGATTGCCTCTGTGAAGAGGCAATCGTGTGACAGCCAGAGAGCACAGGAAGCAGGTACTTCCTGCCTCCTGTGCTCTTGCCCTTAGAAGGGCAGCGCCATCTTGGTCACTCAGTGACCAAGATCGTGCATTTTTTTTTTTGTGTTCCTGATTGCCTCGACTTGCGAGGCAATCAGAAACACTTTCTGAGCATAGGAAGCGAACAATTTGCTTCCTACGCTCGTTTTTTTAATGCACGTGTTTTAAAGGCTCTGTGCCTTTAAAACCGGCATTTCGATCGCTCTCCGGAGAGATCGAAATGCCGACGGGCATTTTTTTTAGTATTGTACGATGCTTCCATACGGAAGCATCGTTACAATGCCGCTTGATCACTGAAAGCGGAAAAACTCCGCTTTCAGTGCTCGTTTTGACACAGGACGGACTAGGTCCGTCCTGTGTCACAAACGCCTCGGCACACAACTACAAGGGGTTAACAAAACAATCATTCCAAACACCACAGTGGGAAGACAGGACCACACCCCCTTCTCCTCCTATTGGTGCATGGTCATTAATGGGGCGTGGCCTCCCAGAGTCACTTCAAATCCATGGCAACAGGATAACCTGTGCTGAATCTCCCACTAATTTAAGTAGAACACACCCTATATAAACCCTCTCTGCAAAACCATAATTGCTTCCTGATTAATGAAGCTGCCAGTACTCAAGTACTCCTTGCTACTGTGCCTTATCCTCTGCTATTCTGATAACCTGTGTTATTGATCCCTGCTTGGATACCGACTACAAGTTTGCCACTGACCCCGACCTCTGCTCCGCCTGACCAAGCCTCCTGCCTCATCCCTGTGTACCTCACCTTTGGATTATTTTTGGTTGCCCTTGTGCAACCAAATAAGTGGGTGTTTCAAATGTGAGCGGACTATCTCCTGCAGCTGGACTCCTCCATAAGGTAAAGGATCCTCGCCTGACACTGACTCTACAATATAGATAATGTATTAAATGCTCTCAACCACATATAACGTGTATAAGGATATATTTTGTCCTAAAAATTTTAGAGCAAAAAATGGTGGTCCTCTTAAATACGGGCAAAACTGGTTGTGGAATTGATAGTGGCGGGTTAGGAGTGGCAATTGCATCCCCACCTAATTGCGCTGCGTTTTCCAATTCTCATGGCAGCGGGGTCACATGACCTTGCACAGACTATGAAAGCTGCCACTCATTACAGCCTGCATCACTCAGCCCTGTGACTCTGGGAGCAGCTCTAGATGGATTTGAAACATCTCCCTAGACTAAGTGGGTGCTGGGCCAAGTCATGCGAGTGCAACAGTGGGTTTTGGCGCAAGTCCTGATTACAAAGTGGGTTTGGGGGCAGTTCTCGAGTGCACAGTGGGTTTGGTGGCAATTCCTGAGTGTAGAGTGGGTTTGGGTTACATGCAAAGTGTGTCCTTTTATTTTTTTATTATGAACATGTTATGATCCATGAATAACTTCATCAAAGAAGATTACAAAAATTACAACTTAATTGTGCGTTCAAAAAAGTAGGGCTCGTCTTATACATGGGAAAATATTGTAAGCTTACTAAATCATTTTGTATTTCATTCAACCCAGATTTTCATGCTGCTCTACTATTGTTCAAGAGAACTTGTTAATGCATATCATAATATTTTTGGAGAAACACAGTAAATAGTAACAGGTTAGCAGAAAGCCAGGCAGCAATCACAGTGGACAACGCATGAGTTCCAGTGGAGAAGGATGGATAATGTCTCTTGAAAGGAGAAGCATGAAATGTCAACTCTGGAGAAAATCTAAGAGGATGACCCTGCAGACAATTCCATTTCAAGTATAGTGCTAGAGCTAAGAGACCCAGATCAAAGATAAGTATAAGGATCATACTTTATTTGTAGGTCTTTTTTTTGTTGTTGCTGTTATTCCACACTGCAGCACTTTGACAAGACAAAGGAAGAAGGTTCTATATTTGAGCTATTTCAGTAACATAACCCAGAAATTCTAGTTCTATGGACACATTAAGGTCAATTTATACCGATTTTGTCGGTATAAATTTGTCCTGAACTGGATTCGGGTTGGGCACTTTACCCAAATTTCACAAAGCTCCAAAATGCGGTTACCCAACTTGACCCTTTGTGTGTATACTCCTAAGTATACGATGATGTATACAGTACTTGGATTCAGTCAGTTCCCACCAGCTCTGGAGAACCTGTAAAATTTGGAAATGGCTGTGGAGCTTTATGGGCTAATCATCATGTCCTTGACTGGACTGGATATGCTGGAGTGGAGGTGGCAGGACAATCTTTCTCTGAGTAATGGGAGAGTACGCAGAGGAAAGCTGTCAAACTAAATCTGTGCAGCAGTGTGGTCCTATATTATACCTGTGAGCAGCACGGAATGAGGTTAGTATCTGATTATGCATGCACTGCTCCAGATTGGCTTTATATACATAGATTATGCATGCACTGCTCCAAATTGGCCTAATATACAAAGATTATGTTTTACTGTTGCAGATTGGCTTCATATACAAAGATTATGTATACACTGAGCCAGATTGGCTTAATATACAACAATTATGCATACAATGCTCAATATTGGCTTACTATACAACCATCATGTTTTACTGCTGCAAATTGGCTTCTTATACAAAGATTATGCATATATTGCTCCAGATTGGCTTCATATACAAATATTATGCATTTACCTCTCCAGATTGGTTTCATATACAAAGTTTTTATATATATACTGCTCCAGATTGGCTTTATATACAAAGTTTATGTTTATACTGCTCAAGATTGGCTTCATATATAACATTTATGTATATCCTGCTCCAGATTAGCTTCATATACACAGTTTATGCATTTACCACTCCAGATTGGCTTCATATACAAAGATTATGTTTTACTGCTGGAGAGAGGCATCATATACAAATGTTATGCATTGGCTGCATATGCAAAGAGAACTGGTTTTAATTTCTAAATCCAACTATTGTATGTATAGTAATATCAACTGCATTGCTCTGTTCCATCAGCATGTATTTTGGCCATCGTACACAACATGCTTCAAACCTTAGCATCAATACTTTGGAATATTCAGAAAATAATTGCAGGTAAATGTAATGATATATGCATAATTAATTTTTTTTATTAGTTATGTTGTTTTAAGAAGTTGACCATGTTCAGTAGTGTTACATACTCAGTGGTGTCATGTGCCTGAATTTGATCAAACATGTTTCTGTGCAGTGGTCTGGCATCTGACAGTAAGTAAGCTAATGCATGATCCTGAGAGTTTAACAAGCCACAAGTAAAGCTGACTATATGAAGACTTAAGTGTATGCATTTATTATGATAACAGAACACAGAACAGTATTCACAATATTCTAGAAGACTGCACTACAGATAATCACCAAACAGATAAAACACAGATGATTTAGTAATCCCTTTCAATGCCATACAGAAATAGCGAACATAAAAAAAAGTTATTGGGTTTTAAAAGAAGGCCAGTGCCTACATTTCTTGACAGTATCAGATCATTCTACTACTATTCCAATCTTTTTCACTCTCGATTAATCAGCCTAGAGAAACCGGTGCCTGCTAGTTACAATTGAAATGCACCAGTAACTTCAATGACTCCATTTGATTAAAATAGGTCGTTCTCTTCCTAATTTCCATGTTTTGGATTCATGAAAATGTTCAATGGATTTTTAGCAAAAGCAAAATAATAAATTAAATATTTTTTGTCTTATTAATGACATTAATTTGTAACATTTACTACTTTGTGATAATAGTTCATGAAGAGAACATTTTACTGGACAAGTAATCTGCTGCATTCATCTCTCGTACAACCGGCTATAAATATTATTGCATAATTAATGATGCACACAACTGCAGACGCTGTGTACACCTGCAAGAAAAAAGAATGTTGCAGGAATTCTGGGAGAGCTTTGCAAGGCCCGTGATGAATTCACAGGGGGAGTTAATGAGCCCACTTGATATCTAGACTGTTCAGCAGCACAGCATAAACACTCTGTAGGGGATAATAAAGACAGTGAGCCATAACCCTGGAGTGAATGCATTCACATCAAGATAGATGGCTTACCGGTACACTGAAAGCAGAATGCCTTTCCATCAGTAATGGACCTGATCAAGACGAGATTGTACTTAACCTCCAAACTAACACAGAGCTGCTTTTAAAGCTATTACTGCATATATAGCATAATATACAACATGTAGTCACATGGCTTATGCATCTGTATCTAAAATAAAACCTAACATGCTGGTTTTACATTCATTTTATCTAGAAGTTCAAGAAAATCTAGAAAAAGAAAATTCTACACAGTCAGGAAGACAGACAGATATAGTGTAGATGACAAATAAAATATACAATGTGTTGCATTCAGGTTAAATAAATGTAGCAGTGTCTAGCAGCAATGCTAATAAACCTATTTGGCAGCAGTTTGATAACTTCACACCAGCAATTTCTCCAGACTCAAGACCATTATTTGGAATTAGGACAAAAACAGCTGAGACCACAGTGGGCATTTTCACAGCATATTTTTCAGTTTGCAACTTACTGAGTCTTTTAGAGAAACATAAACACACAGACAGTAAGTATGAAGGAGCAACTGCACAGACACACATAACAATACCGAGATACAAGGGTCTATTCAATAAAAAGAGAACTGCTCAGCATTGATATGGGAATTTCAAACTTTAGGCCAATGTACAAGAGTACATTTTAGTGGCAGTCCTAGACTTAAAATACAAATGTTCTGTATATTAGACATGTTTAAAACTAAAATTTTCGTTTCGTGTTTGTCCATTCGGACGAAAATGTTATTTATTTAGTCTAAAACGAATTTCGTTCATTACTGCATTCGTTTCAGATGAAAACTCCCATTGAGATCCGTTGGTTGGCATCTACCCTGGATAAATATTACCTACGCTGTTGACCTTAAAGATACTTGTAAGTGGAAACTGGGCTGTAAAGCTCTCTAACAATATATATATACTATTCAGGCTATTCACTAAAAATGAACTGAGAAGTGGTTTGCAAAATTCAAAAATTAATAGTGACGTTGCAAAGTAGGAGACTTTTTCCAATGCAACTATTCATTTCTGATTTTTGCAAATCAATTGTCAGTTCATTTATACCCCTGCAGAAGCCCCCAAAGTAAAAACATGTACAGGCATACCCCACTTTAAGGACACTCATGAGTAAGGACATTGTTACAATGCAACCATGCCTGTTGATTGACTCTCGCGTTTCTATTTTAATGACGAAGAGGCTACGCTACCCTACAATACTCTAAGGTGCTTCTCCTTGTGTAACCATCACAGGCTTGGGTTATGTCCATCCTATTAATTAAGTAATATGCATGTAGACTGTATAAGGTAAGTGAAAAAAGTTAGTGCTTCACTTTAACCACCTTTTCATTTTACATACATGCTCTGGACCCATTGTGTATGTTAATGTGGGGTAACCCTAATGTTTGGGATGACCGTGCAAGACATACTTTATAGCTGGGACTTCAGTGACATATTGAAATATCAGCTAGCTACAAATATGAGAATAAAGGTTTCTATCATATGTGATAATAATAAGTTCATGTGGACATGATATATTAATTCCATTAATTTGCTTGTGCTAACAAAAGATGCCATTATATATTGGTAATTAACTAAAATATCTCTGAGGCTGGCTTCTTCAATTTACAATATGATCAAATTGAACATGTGTGTTTGTTTCGTCACATTTATGCTGTGCCTCAATTCCCCACACTTAACCTTAATGGTTCCAAAGATTAAAATATAAGTGGCTCTAATAACATCACCTCAATGTGAATATGCTACAGTCAGCTTCAATTCACAGCACTTCACAAGATGTAGTGCCAAAGGCAGTTTGGTATTGGACATTAGCAGTGGATGTGGATATAAATGGAAATCATTTTTTTACCTATCCAATATATTTTTCAGACTTGCGGATAACTACTTGTATTTCAGAACAAAAGATGGATTTATTTTGAGCGTGTAAGGGTTAGGAAAATGTTGAGGACCATTTGATCCTCCATCATTTTGAGCTTCCATTTTATTTACATCTAATTTATTTATATAGCACCAACAATTTATGTGGCTCTGGGTACAGAGCATAGAAGGGAACTACATACTACCTTAGATGAACTACGACAGACTGATATGTCAGGTAAAGAACGCTGCTTTCAAATTTTCAATCTACAGGGACTCAAGGACAAGAGACACATAAGGTTAATAAAAAGGTCAAAGTAGAAGGTGGTAGCAGTAACAACATTGAGGACAGTGGGCTTGGCTTGAGCTTAATTAATGAGCATTCTAATGAGCTGAATAGAAGCTTTCAAGTAAGTATTTCTCCAGTATTTGGAGCCAGAGGTTAATTAATTGGTGTTCTAGTGCAATGAGTACTAAGTTTCCTTAAAGAGGTGAGTTTTGAGGAAGATTTTAAAGATTGAGAATTAGGAAGAAAGTTAGATGCTCTGCAGATGCGAGTTCCAGAGAAAGGTGGCAGCGTGAATAAAGTCTCACAGCTGCCAATGGGAAGAGGTGAGGATGTTAAAGGAGAACCTTAGTCCACTTGACCAATGTAGAGGTCGTACAGGGTAGTATTGCATAACGAGGAAGGCAATGTAGACAGGGCAAGTTGTGGAGATCTTTGTAGATTAAAGATAGAATTTTACATTTTATCATAGAGAAGACAGGAAGCCAGTGGAGGGCTTTGTAGAGCTGAGCAGCCAACGTGGAATGACAAGTGGAAAAAAAGAGCCTGGCAGCTGCAATTGAGCCTTTTTATAACTAGACACTTTCCACCTGCGCGCCGGCACAGCCCAGAAGCAAATTAAATTTCTGGAAATTGTTGTTAAGGCACAATCGTGGAATCTAAGGAAGATTTTTTTCAGTAAAAATATTATCTAGGCATGCTAGGTGGTCGATTGTACAGTTCCAGGGGACTGAGACAGATTGATTAGGTGGGTAGGCCTTGGATAGAGGAGAGGGGATAGAGAGCATACAAGGTGAGATGGGATTGGGTCAGCTACATGTGAGAAAGTTATTCAGAATGGGTTTGGGAGAAGAAGCAGTAGGCAGTTGTGGTAGATTGTAAGAGGTAAAGTTGCACCTGATTGCATCAACTTTACTTTTGAAATGGGATGCAAAGTCTTGGACCTTAACATCAGGGTTGCAGAGGAAGGTAGTAAATGTTGAGAAGAGACTGTGTGGTTTGATAAAAGAGTTGATATTAGGGTTGAGAAGTAGTGTTGCTTGGACAGTGAGAAAGCAGAATTGTAACAGAACATGAATTTATATTGAAGAAAATCCCTCTTGGAGTGTGATTTCATAAAACGCTACTCAGTAATACAAGTACATGTTTGAGGTAGTGTTTGTTTTGTTTGTAATGGTTGTTGATTGGGCCTGCAGGCTTGCCTGGCAGCAACATGGGCAATATTGTCAAGGACTGATGTCAGCATGCTGTTGTCAGAATATGCTGTTTCTTCTGGACATGAGATGAATGGAAAAGAGAAGAGAATAGTTTTGTAGGTATAGCTAATGGGAGGGTGGAGTTTGCAGTCTGTGCAATTGAGTTGGGAGATGATGTGTAGTAGTAGGCTGAATTCAGGTTGGGTAGAAGGTACGAAGGTGGTCAGACATGAAGAAAGGAGCATGAGAGAAGTTAGAGTACATAATTTAGTGAATACTAGGTCTAGTGCATTGTTCTGGAATAATGCTGCCCACAACCTGGGTGAAAATACCATACTTAGCTCAGTACAGTCATTTTGGTTTTTAACTGTTTATGACTTCATATAATAGAATACATTTTTTTTGTATTCTACCATCAACATACAGTAATGTTTACCTATGTGTACATTAAACATCAACCAGTTATAATAGTGAGAGTTGGGCAAAGATAGTCATTCCTTTTAAATGATATTCAAGCCGTACTCATCAGTGCGATTATTGCATGTTGAAGTGAACGTGTGGAATTCATGTACTGAATTATAAATGTCTAAACAGATCACATCTTTAAGAGCAATCATTGATGTAAACTGCATATATCTATTCACAATAGCAGACAAGGTGGCAAGTTATGCATAAGCTGCACGCTGTTGTAATAGCAGACTGCACAATGAAAGTTTCCATAGAAACTAAATCAGAATAACTGACTGCAATAAAATCTGCAGGAACATGGACAAGAAGCTGCTCATGTGTCCACAGATCCAGAAAATGGATTTTTAGAAGTACCCATGTATATATTCTTCTTACTCAAACACAGAATGTGACAGAAATATACTCAATATATATATATATATATATATATATATATATATATATATATATTTTAAATTAATAAGTACATAAAAAGTGACAAATATTAAACGAATATTAAAAATCACAGAATAACAGAAAAACCTGTCATTCTGTCATCCAGTAAAGAACATGAGGAGAATCAATGAACATTCACTTGCTTAAAAAAAAAAAAAAAAAAAAAAAACTAACTGGAACAAACAACTTATTTTTTAGTTTTGGTTTGCTACCCATGCAACTAGAGAATCTGACTTTTAACACATATAACAAATAATTATCAACATTTCTGTATGAACAATCAGTGAAATCTTATTTGGGTAAGTACTTTACAATATTATTAATATGACACTAAAACAATTTAATGATGTTCTATGAATTTAATGGACATGATTGGTGATACCTGATGCCATGTTTAAGCTTATTATTTTGTGCATGACACAAACACTAGTAATGTTGGGTAGGGCAGTGACCACAGTCTTACTTAATTACATCTTGCCAGCTTAGCATTCCAATTGAACCACTTTAATGACCCACAAGTTGCAAGCCTGAGGGCCTGTGGGAAGCGCTGTATTCAGTGCAAGGCAAACGATAACACTGCCCTTAAAAAAACACGATCAAAAGATATCCTCTCAGCAGCATCTCTGCAGGCAAGCACGCAGCATGATATCTGTGCACTGCCCAGGAAGCGATGAATGCTGGAGGTACAAGTCCTGGGTTTGCAATTTTGGTGCTGGGGTATGTCCAGCATCTGCAATGTGGGTGCTGGGGAATGTTCTGGTTGTGCAGTGTGGGCAATGGGGCGTGCTGGTGCATGTCCGGGGATGCTGGAGTAGGTTCTCTGTCTGCAATGTGGGTGATGGGGCACGTCCTGGGTGTGCAATGTGGATGATGGGGCACCTTCCTGAGTATGTCCTGGTTCTGCAATGTGGGTGTTGGGCTATGTCCTGTGTGTGTAATGTGGGTAGAGAGTGGTGTGTCCAAATTTAGTCGTGCCTAGTATGACACAAACCAAAACATATCACTGCCTGCAGGCACATATAAACCTTACTTGACCAGAGACCTCAAGTTCCTTCCGCCACCACAAATCTGACCCTATCCCAATATAGATACAGACAGCGCTTGTTTGTCATTTAAAATGTCCAGCTAATGGTAGTAATGTGCACTTTCATTCCTTCATTAAGTCAATGCAATAAAACAAAACTCATTAGCTGAATCAAAAAAAAAAAAAGCAAACAAGTTGCACATGACTTTAAACTGGGAATTATACAGGCCAAATTGAAGCCACTAATTACAAAGGCAAAACCAATTATTAGATCTCAAAAACTGAACTGAGTGAGGAATCCTGAAATAAAGCATTCAATATGCTCCGGTATTCTAAATATTGATGGAGAAGTTGATGTGTCTTGTACTTGGATGTGGCGCTCCTCAACTACAAAACTGAGTCAAGCTATCATCACTGAATTGCTGTGTGATCTGTGTTTACAGACAGGATACTTTTTTATTCTCTACATTCTCAGTAAAAACAATGTTTAAGTGATAGTCCCTTAAATGATTAATGTTCATTTAAGCACTCACTCCGTTTCAATCATCCTGTATTACTACTAGACACTACTGCCTGTGTATCATTGTTTGGCATTTACAAAGCGGGCATTTCATTTTTTAATCTTGTTTTCTTTCTTTTTTTTGTCATCTCAATAAAGAGAGAGTTGCAGGGAATTGAGACAGGAATGTCACAATTTTGGCCAATGTAGCGGAGTTAGAAAAATGCTCTCTTTCAGCTGCATTGAAGAATCTTTCCAACTCAGCTACTTCGGCCTATAGATATTATATATACATACATACACATATAGATATACACAATTCCAAAAGGAACGCACTCACCTAAACTAGCATATATTATAAGGGTTGCTGCGGAGACCAAACATTTATACAAAATCCAAAGATCGGTGCACTCACCTCAAAGCAGGTAGGAGAAAAACTCTTAAAGCTAAAGGTTTAATTAAAGCTACTTGACATAGTGGTGGGTTTAGCATAATATGGCCATATATGTGACTAAATCTCCAATTTTGTTATCTTAGTAAGACAGGTGTTTTTAAGTAGCTTTAATGAAACCTTTAGCTTTAAGAGTTTTTCTCCTACCTGCTTTGAGGTGAGTGTGCTGATCTAAATGTATCTTAAGATTCCTTACTTATGAGATGAAACGGCACTGTACACATTCTGTAAGAGTGATACATCAAAGAATTTAATTTGTGTATTTATACATCGTTATAGGGCTAATCCTTATCGTGCTGTGCTAATTCCCAGGATTCCTTAAACATGTGTAGCGTGTTTCAAATGGAAGACTTATGTTATACTAATAATCCACTTTGATGATTGGACTGACTAAACAGCAAGGATGAAAAAAGAAAAGAATCAAAAATATTCAAATTTTAAGATTTGCTTAATATATTTTTTAAAATATGGTAGCTTTAAAGTAAATTTAACCACAACTATATGTAAAAAAGGAACAAGCACTATTGTTTATGAGTAAATTACAAGACAAATGTTTCCTGCAGAGTTTTACTATTTAAAATTACATGTGCTTTATTCATGATATAGGGAATTGCAGAGAGTTAACCAGGACATAATGTAATCTTCGGTGTAAATCTCTCTCTCTATCCAGCTATCCTATAGCTGTACCTATGCATCTTGCACCTATATAGATTTAGCTATCCCTCTATCCTATAGCTGTACCTATGCATCTTGTACCTGTATCTATATAACTATCCATCTATCCTATATATGGACCTAGGCATTTGAGATTAATTTTGTTTAATTATGGCAGATCAGATATTTCAACCATTTCAATAAAATTGGGAGTAAAGTTTATAAGGATAGGAATATACTGTAAGTTTTTGTATACAGTGATGTCAGGGCCTTTACCAGGTCAGGTAGGAGTTTTAGCGCAGGGATAGTGGAGGTGTCTAGTTGCATGTTAAATATTGTGCAGAGGGAGGACAGTTAAGGAAGCAAAGAGCTAGGTATTGGAATAAAGACTGAAGGAGAGACAAAAGGGAATTTAGCAAAGAACTGAAGAATAGGAAAAGGATTTGAGTAGGAACTGCAGTATGAACAAAGAGCTATGGCAGGGACTGTAGACAAAGCAAAGGTAGGGGTGGAGAGAGATAAACAAGGGGAGAGGCCTGAGGCAAGGGTTAAAGCCAGAGGTAAGCAGCTAAACAGGAACACCCTAGAGGGGGTGAGTTCAGAGGTAGGTAGCTAAGCAGGAACACCCGAGAGGGGGTGAGGTCAGCGGTTGGTAGCTAAGCAGAAACACCCGAGAGGGGGTGAGGTCAGCGGTTGGTAGCTAAGCAGAAACACCCGAGAGGGGGTGAGGTCAGCGGTTGGTAGCTAAGCAGGAACACCCGAGAGGGGGTGAGGTCAGAGGTTGGTAGCTAAGCAGGAACACCCGAGAGGGGGTGAGGTCAGAGGTTGGTAGCTAAAAAGGAACACCCGAGAGGGGGTGAGGTCAGAGGTTGGTAGCTAAGCAGGAACACCCGAGAGGGGGTGAGGTCAGAGGTTGGTAGCTAAGCAGAAACACCCGAGAGGGGGTGAGGTATGAGAAGGGTAACTAAGCAGCAACACCCGAGAGGGGGTGAATTATGAGAAGGGTAGCTAAGCAGGAACACCCGAGAGGGGGTGAGAAATCTTGATGTAGTCAGAGGGTCTCAGGAGATGCTGAAAATCATCTACTGAGTTGGTTGAGCCAATCAGGTTCAGATTCCCAGTTCCTGGACAGGGTCACAATGCAAATGTCCTTTATGCAGAGGATCAGGAACAGAATAAGCAGCTCTCAGAAGTCAGGCATCCAACTTCAATGCAAAAGCACTGTTTGCCAGAAACTGCAGCTATTAAACCTGGGTGTGAGCAAACGGTAACGAGCCCACCTGACACCAAACAGAGGCGAAGGAATACAAGCAAAGTAAGGTAGGGAGGCCTCTAGAGGAGGCAGGAGGTAAATAAGCACATAAATAATGACTTTTAAATGCATGAGTCAGAAGGTCAGTGTAGAACCCTGACAAGTGAGTAGTCAATTACACTGGATGTGCAGCATATTTTAAATGTAAAGTATTTGAGCCTATAAGAAGCTTAAGAAACCACATTTCTTTTTTTTTCCCTAATCTTAATGTCAAGGTGCACGATTGAGCAGGAGACCAGATGTACCGGGACACATTCATGCTCAAGGCAGTGCACAATATAATAAAACTGACCAGGTGTTGAGTCATTAGTTTTGAATTGAAAACATGCAAAGAGTGTGGATATTTTAACAGGTGTCATTGTACAGATCATTTGGATGATAACAGTCCAGTAAAGGGGTGAAATGGGTCAGTGCAGGCAACAACATTACATTACATTACTAATCCTACGACAGACCAAGTCTGGCTTGAAAAAAGGGGTGAATCAATACATTTTCCCCAGTATTAATCTATATAAACATGCTCAAAAATAGGAAACCAAATGGCAACTTATATACAGCATGTAAAGAAATCCCAAGTTGGAAACTGTAATGCTCCAGCACTAAACAATTAGAACAACATCATGCATCCCAGCTGTCCCAATTTTATGAGGCAATCCAGTTTTCCAGTCAAGCAGTACATCTGTCCTGTTTTTCACAATCTTGCAGGATAAATTGTAGTCTCCGGCATTATGTGCATGCGTAGTAGAGGGGCCAGTGTGAGTGACGATAGCAGTGACATGTGACCTCGTAATCCCGATTTGCTGGTGGCAAGAGTTGGGAGGTATGCAGCAGGCATATAATGAATAATGATGATAGCACTCAAAATCATGGTAGCGGATTAATTATGACTAGGATGATGGATGATAGAGCAACTGATTGAGCAATGTTTTTGCAGAACCTGATTGTCTATACTAATTGAAGTTCAGGTATACACAGATCTCTAAACTTATTGTATACTGAACATTCAAAGCTACCATTTTATTGTACAAGTTAATTGCTTAATTGTTAATATAAAATTTCTGACAAACTCCATGGCGCCTGGTAAGAAGCTTTGTGTGAAATAATGATTACTCAAGCCCATGGGATCTACACATGAGTAAAAGGCTTTATTGCAAGATAAAATACATGTCTGATTATAGTGTTTGTGGATTCATTTAAAAGAAAAAACGACATTACAATAGTATCCACTATTGTAAGTAATTTCTAAATAGTTTTATACTTCCTTCCTCCAGAAGGTTATCTTTGAAGTGTCATACAGAACTGTATTATTTGTCCACCCATCAATACATGATACGGTCAGGATGTGAATGCCAGTTTCACAATCTAAATTATGAGCATTCCACAATGCAAGATAATACACTCCAGTCAGGGTTTCTATGACACTGCTTTTATCAGGCACTGACTTTTATATTATTCTAGGATTTCTTATCATCTTATCTGAAGTTTCCGTGTACTCAGGAAATTCTTTTTTTTTGTATAAATCACTAGAGACACAGGTAGCAGTGAATGTCAAAGTATTTTAAAATCCTTTGCAGTATTGTACCATCATTTTCTATAGTGCATTGGATGGTTAATGACAAAGCTTCTTATATAAAAATAAATAAATTTATCTTATAGAAAAAATGGTTCCAAATATTTCAAGAACAATGATTTGTAACCCTAATGCAAAAAAAAAAAAAACCCTGAGAATTATTCCATGTTTCTCCGTTTATTTTTGTTAACATTAATCCGTACCCCCTGCATGTGCATTGTATTCAAAGCCACTTCCGGTGCATTTCTGCAATCTCTCCCATTTTTGGCAGAACACTGGCTTAGGGCACAAATTTACAGGGGATGTTCTCTCAGAGCACATATATATGTATGTTCATCACACCTTAACTCACCACATCTCACATTCAACTCCCCTTTAGTGAATAGACCCCTTAATTGTAACCATAATAGCATGTGTAAGCTATTATTACAGAAGGATTTGAAATCTAAAAAGAACGATTTGGCCTACCTAGTTTGTATTTTTTTCTACCTGTTATAAAGCTTGAAAACTTACTTTGGCCTTGGCTTATGTGCAGGAGAGCCCTGTGCCACTTTCATGAATAGACATAATGTCTTTCTTTTTATTTCTTCTCTTAAATAATCAAGTTTGTATATGTGCACCTACCGTTTTTTTTGTTTCTATCAGGGCCAGACTGGGAGAAATATTTGGCCCGGGCATTTTTTTATCACAGCGGCCCACTAAGAAGGGGGCGGGGCAGAGGAGGTGTGTTTTGTCATCACCAATGACAAACACGCTCCCTCTCAAAGTGAGCATGTTGGTTCAATGCTCTTCCAGGGCAGACCATGTGCAGAGCTCTGCTGAAGAGCTCTAGCATGAGAAAAAAGCCCTGTATTTGTTCTGCACAGTGCAAGCAAATTTAATAACATGCTTGCACTGTGTTTCCTTGCAACTTGTCTCTGGTGTCTCTATAAATGGATACCAGGAGACAAAAATGCCAGTAAAGAGTATTGAGCATGTGTTTGGAGCCTGCTTGTGGGATTGCGTGTGTGTAGAGTGAGCTGATTGTGGTGTGGTATTGTGTAATAAGGTTGGTTTTAGTTGTGTTGTGTTTGTGGTGTAATGTGATGCATATGTGGCTAGGGGCTGTAGAGAATGTGTGTATAGAGGATATAGCAAATGTGTGCATACAGGCTATAGTGTGTGTGTGTATATATAGATGTAGTGTGTGTTTAGGGGTGTAGTATGTGTTTGCTTACAAGGAATCTAGTGTGTGTATATATACATATATAAATGAGTCTAGTGTGTGTTTGAAGGACCCAGAATGTGTATAGGAGATCTAGTGAGTGTGTGTTTATAACGGTTTCAGAGTGTATATAGGGATCTAGTGTGTGTATGTGTGTAGATGATCCAGAGTTGGGTAAGGGATCTAGTGTGTGTCTGGAATGTAATGTGTTTAGGGGTGCAGTATGTGTGTGAGGGGTGCTGTGTGTGTGTGTGTGTGTGTATATATATATATATATATATATATATATATATATATATATATATATTATATATATAGAAGTATTGTGTATGTCTGTTGTGTAGTGTGTTGGGGGGTTCTGTGTGTATGTGAGGGGTGCAGTATGTGTCTGTGAGGGGTATTCCTTAGTAAAACCAGTCAGATGGCCATTAAATATGCCACATACAGGAGCCCCACAAATTATGCCACACGCAGGAGCCCCATAACTATGCCACATACAGGAGCCCCATAAATTATGCCTCAACTTGTTGCCCAATTACTTATGCCACACACAGGTGCCCCTTAATTACGCCACACACACAAGCGCCCCTTAATTATGCCACACAAAAGAGCCCCTTAATTATGCCACACATGGGGCCCAATAAATATGCCACATATGGGACAGCCATTAATTATGCAACACACAGGAGCCCCACAAGATGACAATTGTACAATTCGAAAACAATACATATCTATAAACACAGACATCTCTCTATAACTAGTTGCATTTATACATATTTGAATTATTGAATATTGTATTTAATAAAAATGTTATTTATTTCCCTTCCTCTGCACCCACATTGCACCTACTGGACTTAACACAGCACCATACAGTACCCACAGAACTTGCCATCCACCTATATTGCACCCACAACACTTGGCTTGCACTCATATTGCACCTACACGATTTGCCATGCCACAGTGTCACTTTGCCCCACAGAACTAGCCAGTGTCACTTTCCACATATTACATGTTATTTTGCCCCACAGACCATGCCACAGCATCACTTTGCCAATTAAAATATGCCAGTATTTAACCCCTCGATATGCCATGATTTAGCCATTCAATATGCCAGGATTTTGCCCCCCAATATGCCATTTAATATGCCAGGATATTGCCCCTCAATATGCCAGGAGTTTGCCCCCCAATATGCCATTTAATATGCCAGTATTTTGCTCTCAATATGCCAGGATATTGCCCCCAATATGTCATTTAATATTCCAGGATTTTGCTCTCAATATGCCAGGATTTTGCCCCCAATATGCCATTTAATATTCCAGGATTTTGCTCTCAATATGCCAGGATTTTGCCCCCAATATGCCAGGATATTGCCCCCAATATGCCATGTAATATGCCAGGATATTGCCCCCAATATGCTATGTAATATGCCAGGATATTGCCCCCAATATGCCATGTAATATGCCAGGATATTGCCCCTTAGTATGCTCGTTATGCCACCCTCCTCCCCCCTTCCCCAGACCCCAGTACTTACCTCTTTGCTGCTCCGTCTACCGGTGCTCTGAAGGTCCGTGGCTGTGAGGGAAGCGTTGTGCGCTCCACTCCAGCCGCGCGGTCAATAAAGTTTGTTGGAACTTTTTTTTTAAACAAACTTAATAGTTCCGCGCGGCTGGAGGGGAGCGCACAACGCTTCCCTCAAAGCCACGGACCTGCACCTGGGGACAGAGCAGGAACGAGGTAAGTTTTTTTTGTTTTTTTTTTTAATGCAGGGGACGCCACTGCTGGGACCTCCCCTGCCGGCCTCGGCCCATGGCCACCGCTGGCCACCGGGCATTTGCCCGGTGTGCCCGATGGCCAGTCCAGGCCTGGTTTCTATAGTTTAGCAGATGAAACAGTTACTGCTCCTCCTGTTTCATGGAGATCTAGATATTTAGCTAACCTTGTCAGAAAAGACAGAGTAATAACTGTAAATGGTAGGTGTCCTTGGGATAAAACATCTTTCTAACACGGTCCACAAACATAAAATGATTTAGAGACACTTAAATTTCACTTAACAAATCAGTCAGATGTATTAAGAAAAGTCACTAAGATGGAGCTCTTAGTGCCTTGTTAATAACACAGGTCCAGTGGCTTAAGAATCGTACAGTCGTCTCCACCCTTGGTGGCCTGTGTGATTCCTACGAAGATTTGCCTGGCCGCAATTTTTTAACCTGCTAGTTGCTGGTATTGTGACTGTAGAGCTCATTCGTTCTCTCCCTGTGTGCTGTTTCATTGAGAGTTTCATAGAGTAAATTACATTATCTCCACTTCCTGCATGCCGCATCAGTCTTCCCACACAATGCAGGTACAACTGACATACAAGTTAATGAGAGCAGCACATTATGTCTGAATTGCATTTTTAAAAGGCATGAAATCTACTACTCCCATAAGTGACATAAAAGTCTAATTGCAAAAGTTAAATATTATTTTACAAGCTTCCTGGGCTATGTTAACAATAGTTATTTAATGGCCACAGGTCATGAAGTCGATGGAATTATTAATATAATAGATAATGAGATAATTAAAGGGAGTCCAAAACATACATACAATACAAAAATGTATACATGTTTGACATATAAATATATGTATAGTGATATCAACACTATTCCAGCTATTTGTGAAACACTTGCCATCCTATTTAGTATCATCTAATACTTCCCCCTTAAATGTTGTAATGGATGCTATTCTAAATACAAGTAATTTTAAAAACAAAACAATCTAGTACTGTTCGAAAGTATAATAAAGCTTTGTACTACTCCTGGTATCTGAAAAATAAGACAATGATAGACAGATATTGCCCAGTTGAATTACTTACAGTATAGGGTTGTATTACTACTACAAGCTAATATCATCTTATGTATAGTAATATATCAAAGTGAACAGTGGGACACAATGAAACGCCATAGTCTATATAAAATACTAATAGTCCTTCTCAATAAGCATTGCCATCAGGAAAAACTTGCTCTATTTGCCATTCATTTTATTTATAAATGTAGCAAATAATGAAACTTTCTTCATGTTGCAAAAAGGACAAGGCAGTTTGTTGCCTTTTATCAGGTAATATAACTGGGTTTAATGATATATAATCTCAACTATGCACAAATTATGATAACACTATGACCAAACAGCTAAGTATGATGGCTTCATCATCAATCCTAGAGCACATCAAAATGTTATTATTATAGTTCAGGGGTGTCCAACGTGCGGCCTGCAACTCCAACTGCTCACCGCACGGTAAGTTCCCTACACAGAGCAGTGCTGCTGCCGTGTGCATTTCTCCTTGTCTACCCTGCGTGTGAGGTCATGGGCAGGGTCTGAGGGAGGTGTGTGTGTATAAGAGTGTGTATGTGTGTGGTAAGTGTGACTGTGTATGCATGTGTGTGGTTTTTTTTCCATTTTTTTTTTTCCATCCTGTTATTATTTATGTTGCATATCATATACTTAGTAAATAATTCGGATAATTCTATAATCTATAAACAATTTGATAAATGACACATTGACACAATGTAATATTTAGATCAGTTTCTAACCTAATATATCCAAATAAAGATATATAGTCTAAAAAAAGACGTGTGTGTAATGTGACCGCCGAACATTAGTGTGGATTATCTATAAAATATATATATATATACACGCACACATATGTATATAATTATGTATATTATTCCCTGAATGAATGAAAAATTAATGCAGCCCACGCACACATACATTTCTATCGAAAGTGGACCTTTGCAGAATAAACTTGGACACCCCTATAATAGTTAATTATTTCAAAATATATATTCTCAGTAACCCATATGAAAGGTATATGAATGCCAATATTAAAAGCCCACTTGTTTATAACGTGTACCCTGGGCATCAGTTTCTCTCAAGGACACTTTATACAATGTTTTTTTCTCCAACAGACCAGATATACCTCAAGATCGTTTGCATAGTTCTCTCAATGACCCCAATGGTGCCTTTCCGTCCACACAACAGAATACCACACTCACAGGCGAAATTCCCACCTTATCCACTACTTGTCCACAGGTATAAAGCCAAAAAGTAATTTGTCTCCATCTCTTAATCACACTATTGGCACCTTGGTCTACTGTGTAAAAAAGATTTGGAAAAATTCAAACAACTACTAACCATGTTCCACTCAAATTTTACTAAGAAAGAAAGACTTATTCTCTCTAATGCACAACAAGATGACACAATCATTACTAAACCTGCAGACAAGGTTGGGACCTAATTATCATGGATAGAAGTCACGTGTACATACATTGACATAAAAGCTCTCGTGATTTAACAATGCTGGTGATGTCATGCCACCTATAGACTGGAATCACATCACCAGTTGTTCTTCACCGTCAACAGTTGTTTGGTTATATGTACCCTCCCACCATTATGCCACGTACATCATGGTATCATATTATGCCCATGGTGTGTATGGCCACCTTGCTTGTCAATGCAATATTGTCCACTGTTTTTTATATCATACATATATTGTAATGTTCTTTAGACCATTTCAGGTGGACTTCGACTATTTTCACAGTGGCTGAATTCCTCCCATTTACTTTTATGGAAGGATTTTGGCTATTTCCGTCCTCTGAAGAAAGCCAAAGTCCTCACCATAAAAGTCTAGGAGTTGGCATAAAAATCGGCCACATTGACCAATTTTTTGGTCTGATTCAAGGACAATTGGAGCTACCTGAGTCAACCCTTATTTGTGTCCAATGAAAAACTGGCAAGCCTAGCTGAACAACTGGTTGAAAAACTATGATTTGTGCTCTGTACAGGGTCCTGTGCAATATCTCTATGCAAACATTGCACGTATAGTTATCATTTGGAATACTTTATTTTGCCAGACAGTCCTCGCCAAAATGGCTCTCCTACACTTTTTAAGTGCATTTCTATTTTTTTACACACCATGCAACCTATAACTGTGTATATGTGCACATAACACTAAATTACCTGACACTAATTAACACATAGGCGCACATGGTGATAGCCCCGCTATTTCATGCTGCAAGCACTTTTGTTTGTAATGTGCTGATTAGATTTACCTAGAGAGCTTCAATGTTTAATATTTATTTATTAGCTAATTAATAAGAAACACATTATGTATCTACAGATTAGCACCACAATAGTGTACCCTACAATAGACAGTGTTAAGCAGTTTTTTGTATTTTATATTGTTTATTATTAGTTAATATTTGCAACCCATGAATATTTTGCTAAAGGCTGATGGGATTAGAGAGCTTTGGGGACCACTTTGAAATGCTTAGCTCAAGGTCCAATGATGCCTTAAGGCGGCCCTGCCTATTGTAGGAAATCAAAAGATTAGTGATTGTATTACTTGTGTAGGTAATCAGATGATATTGCATTTTGTATATTTCAGAGCACTGCTGTTCATTATTTTTATCCTTGAATATATCGCAGATTACGATAATGCTTAAATCCATCAGAATCCATTATTCATTATTTAGAAGATGAAAATATTGTGTGTTAAACTATTCAAATAAAGGAAAGGAAATGCCATTGTATCCTTTTTATTATGTTTCAAGTGCTTCACTATTTATAGTTGAAGTTAACAATGACTTTTCACTACAATGCAATCTCCCTCTTGGATGGAATCCCTCCTGCATGACTACTGAATAATGTAAAGTAGACTGAAATGAATTCTGCCAGGAATCAACCCTGGGTTTCAGAAATTGTGATACAGCTAAATAATTAAATACTTTGATAATACAGAGTCAGAGACCATATAACATAACATCATAGAAATGGCAGGCATTGCCCCCTGTATTGATTATTCTTCTGGAACAGAATTAACTAATGATATTCTTTGTGTGAATTTCCATTTTCTTCTGCACCCCTGCTAGGTTTTTAACCTTTAAACCTAAAACCCTTTTTTCCTTTGGCTTGCTATAATTTATATGACATTATTGCTAACAAACTGGATATAAAATGGTCAGCACCAGCTCTGTGCATTTATTCTACACTTTATGATTGTTATATATTACGGATACCATTCTCATCACACTCACAACCAACATGCACATTGGAAAACCATTGCCATTATTCGCTTCTTAAAAGGAGTGAAACTACTAGACTAGATATGCTAAATGGGTCTCATCTGACAGCATGTTTTATGTTTCTATAATACAATGTTCACTTCAGGATAATGGCTGACTGGAGACCTACTGGGAATCATTTATATTGCTGGGATCCTGCCCATAATGAAGGTGAAGGCCTAGCTGGGGCCTGGAACCATTATTTTTGGCTGGGATCTGACAAACGGACCCCATAGTGAAAGATGTCATACAATGTTACAGCACACCTTACAATGAACCTGCTTTCAGTTTCGCAGTCCCAACAGTTGCGGTTTTGGTTGTTCGGGACACTAAGTGACCGCCCTACCACTACCACTTTTAGTGGGACAGTCATGCTTTGGGTCCACATTCCAGTGGTCTCCGTTTTCATTCTAAGGTGTCTATGAGAGACACTGTAATATTGACACCTTGAAGTTCCCTACTAACTTTTAACCCCTTAGTGACAAGACATTTTTACCTTGACGTTCCCTTGGTGACAATGGCTGTTTGGACATGTCTGGGGTGTTTGTGTTTAGCTGTAATTTTCTTCTCTCTCACATACTGTACCCACACAAATTATATGTTGTTTTTATTGTCATAAGAAGGGCTTTCATTAAATACCATTATGTTCATCATATCTTATAATTTACTACAAAAAAATCATAAAATATGATGAAAAAGTTTTAAAAAAATCACTTTTTCTAACTTTGACCTAAAATATAATACACACAAATACAATAATTAAAAAAGAACCTGTCTAAATAGTTTCTAAATATTGTCCCGAGTTCAGAAATATGCATGCTTCCATATTTTTTGGTATTTTTTTGCGATTTAGTTTCACTTTCCGAAGCTCAGACCACCAGAGGGCATAGCCACATTGACGGAGCATGCTGCTCCATCAATATGGCTCCCACGATCGCTCCGTGATTGTGGGTGCCCCAGAAAGGAAATTTTGGTGCTGGCTATTACCTCGATATCGAGGCAATAGACCAGCACCGTTAAAGCGGTTTTCACAATCATTGATCGCGAAAACCGCTTGATTCACCGCAGGACGTGCCAGGCACGTCCATTGTCGGAAACGGAGTTCCTGGCAGGACGTCCATTGTCGCGAAGGGGTTAATATTCGAAGCTCAATAGTAGTATCTGAAACAGGACTGGACCTTTTCTAACCTCTCTTACTTACTTACCTATTCATTATATTTCACTTAAAACTGTACTGTCTTGACAAGCCTTGCACTGTATTTCCTACTGCACTGTACAGTAATTAAAATATTGAATTACTTCAAAATTATACCAGGGTTAGTAAAGAAACTGATATTTACTTCTAAATAAAAAATTTTCCCATTAGAATATTATAATTATACATTCATTGCATATGCTTAGTAACTGAGATTCTTCTAACATAGAAGCAATTTGATAGAATCTCTAGAACACTTAATATATAAACTAAACAATTACACAGTCAGACAAAAAAAAAACAGGCTACAGCAAAGAAGTAAATGAGTGTAATTTACAATCTGATTTAGGACACTGCTTACCAGAACATTTCCAAATGTATATAAATGTCTGTTTACATTCTTAGCAAAGTTGCTCCAAAGTGTGGAACCATCACACAATCAATAACAATTAGAATATATAAACCACCAACTTATTCCACACCACTTTACAATAAATTACAATGCAATCAGGTTGCCAGTGCAAATGATACAACATAAAAGGTAAGTGCGTAAAGTGTGTGGTGATTGGACAGCTAACTGTACCACGTGACTCATGTGTTTATAAATATATGTGGGCAAGTAGACCTTACCTCATTCTCTTCTTGGTGAGCTCCTGAGCACTTCCCTACACATCTTAACACCCGCCCTCACTCTCCATATTTATTTTTGTGCTCCTAATTATATTTCAATTATTATCACAGCTGCGGAATATGGCCCTTGCCAGCAATGTTCAAAGGAATTTTCGGAAAGTATGGCCTGCCAGTGGGCCCTAAGGGTTTGGGTTTTTTGGTCTTTATATCTGCCTGTAGGCTCTTATGTTTGCAGCTGGTGGGTCGTTAAAGTGATTTGTTTGTAATATTACAATGGCAAGGTGTGTAATTAAATAAAGCTATGGTCATTGCCCTACCCAACGCTACTAGTAATTGGGTCATTTATTTATTGCGGGTAACAAGCCTAAATATGGCATGGTGTATCAGCAATCATTGATTACATTTCATATTAGAAAATATGACACTTTTAAGAACACATGAGTTATGGACATGCAGCACTTGTACTCTGTATTGACACAAATCACTTTAGAAGTTTAATGGGGCTACTCACTAAAGGTGAACTAACAAGTGAACTGCAAGAAATCAGGCATGACTTTCCAGTTCTCAGATATGAATGTCTGATTGCAGTTCACTTGCCGTTCATTCGTTAACTGACTTATTGTGAAGTTCCCCCTTGTGTTCTATGCTATTTATCACATGCACACTTATTGTATTTGTGTAGACTTTAATTCACATGTTTTGATGCATCTTTCTTAAACAGGCAGGCCATAACAATGCTCTGGTTTATTTTAGTAGTGAAGAGGGACTACATTCTGCTAATGTGAAGGTAGCAACAATTGCCAGTATGTTCGAATTGCCTATAATAATTGTGGGGAAAAAACACATTGTTTTATTATGGTAGTACAGAAGGGAGAAATAAAATCATTATGCCTGATGATGATATGGAAAACAAAAGAGACTGTCTCCAAACGGTAATTACAGAAGAGAAAAATACAAATATTGTGTTGCTATTATTCTTTTGAATGCAACATTATGGCATTTAAATTACTGGGCTGCCTCATAAAGCTTCCCCTGCCCAGTGGAGAAGGTGCAACAAAATCAAAGGAAATCCAAACTATGAACAAATACAGTAAATGTGCACTGTTCTATCTCTGAGTCATGCCACCAGCACATGGTGAAATTACACAGTTATTCATTGTTTGGAATTTCTGTTATAATTACTAGGTTTCAAAATCCTTACATGGAAGATAATTTAAGGTTTAATGGTGCACAGGAAGATAACAAGTTATAGGGATAGGTGAGCACATTATTATTATGATAATGGCACATTTTGGTGAAGATTTGTGGAATGACTAGTCTAGTTACTATCATGATAGATCGAACTAAATAACCCCTCTCAACATCAATGCATATGAAGAGAGATTTGATGCTCTATATTGTTCATTATTAAATGTTACTCATCAATAATTAAAAATAATACTCCATCCGGGGTTGAAACTTTACTTTTCTTTTGCAAAATAAAAGCACACTATTTTCAGAGAGTGCTGGTCATCCTATTTTATTATCCAGTAAATATGTCAATTAAATATGTCACAGATTGCCCATTAACGTATACACTAGCCAGGTGCCCATTAAAATATGGCATAGTCCGTTCTCTCATTAAATATGGCACAGGTTGCCCATTAACATATTCCCCAGCAAGGTGCTCATTAAAATATACCCATTAAATATGCCACAGTTTGGCCATTAACATATTCCCCAACCAAGAGCCCATTAAAATATGCCCATTAAATATGCCACAGTTTTTCCCATTAACCCTAGCTAAGTGCCCATTAAAATATGTTAGTCAGTTTTCTCATTAAATATGGCACAGGTTGCCCATTAACATTTTCCCCTGCCAGGTGCTCATTACAATATACCCATTAAATATGCCACAGTTTGGCCATTAACATATTCCCCAACCAAGAGCCCATTAAAATATGCCCATTAAATATGCCATAGTTTTTCCCATTAACCCTAGCTAGGGGCCCATTAAAATATGTCAGTCAGTTTTCTCATTAAATATGGCACAGGTTGCCCATTTACATATTCCCCAGCCAGGTGCTCATTAAAATATGTCCATTAAATATGCCACAGTTTTTCCCATTAACCCTAGCTAGGTGCCCATTAAAATATGTCACAGTGAGGTGCCCATTTTCAAATACCTATTACATCCTCCTCCCCAGTACTCACATGGACGCTGCTCCTTTATCCCCCCAAAATTTCAGATTTTGTCACAAGTTACAAATTCCACACACACCTGTCAGAATGCAAGCACATAACAGTTTATCCAGTGTCCAGACCCCTTAAGCTGAAATATAGCCTTTCTATGCATGCTGAGATTCTCCCATGCCCACAAAGGGTAAAACAATGACGTGTGAAGGCCTCATGCACCAATTAGAGGTTCCCAATGATGCCTCAATTCACAACCATATCATAAAAATGATTAATTTGCTTTACACTATTTGCATTGATAATACTGTATTTCATGAGTCCTGTGAGTCTTTAATATCTTTTTGGTGAAGTTTTGCTTTTCTGGAATAATAATCTTAATAATAGAACCTTATTAAGTTATCTATTTTTAACTACAGGGAAACTAACCTTCTCTCTTTTAGGTACCTAATATTGTGCAGCAGTATGACATGTTTGTATACTGAATGAAAAATAAAATCTATAAAACTCATGTTCATCAGAGTTAAAATGTTGAAATGTTTTTCTTAAACTAAAGGAAAAACAAGGACAGAACAAAAGGTCAGTGTCATTCTTTTCTCCAACAAATGAACATCAAAACTCAACATATGTTGTGTGGTGCTAAGTGACTTAGCTTTGGGTCATGGGGTATTGAACAAGCATTCTTTAAATAAGCTGAAAATACAAGACATACTGTAATTTTTAGGGCAAATGCTGTTCCTACAATAACAGGAAAAAACACATTAACATCCAGTGACACACTGCATGTTTTTTTGTGGTATTTTATGATCATTAGTAATGTCCTACTTGCTCTTCAGGTACATAAACTTGACAAACCACAGGTAGACATTTATAACTATTCAAATGTTCTTTACATGTATAACTGTTTACAGGGGTGTATGTGAAAATATATATATATATATATATATATATATATATATATGTCCAAAGACAAAAACACGCACTCACGGGTCTTGGTTGCAAAAGATATTCATGATTATTAGTCAATACTCACACAATATTCACAAGTGGTCGACGTTTCGGTCCACCTTCTGGACCTTTATCAAGACTCATGCGTAGTAGGTAGGAGAAGAACAGGCAACAACATTTCCACAGTAGTGTGGTACAATTAAAAAGGATATGGTTGAATGCACTCAAATAAAGAGGTTTACTTAACAAAGTGTATGAGTGCAGGGATAACAATTCACTCATCAAGTGCACCTAGGGCACTAGGCAATACTCATAGGATAAACCATGGTAAATATGCATGGCAATAGCAGATGAAGATAATTGAACTGTCAGTATAAAAATAGATTAATCCAAGTACATAGGCACCATTTCATGAACAACACTTCCTTTTACTAAGCCATATAAAGTGCAATCAATTGGGGTATATTAACCTATTAGAATGAATGAACCAACACAAGCGTTACTCTTTATATAGAACCAGGCATCTATTTTTGTACTTTCAATTGCCCTTTAGAGTCTTGTTTAGATGACCTGTCTCCGCCACTACTAATTGCTATAACTACTAGACATTAATAACAACGTGCAGTTAAATAAATTGTTCTAGCTATTTTCCCAATGCTTTCACAAAGGCATTGTGACGCCACCCCACTGTTAATACGTACCCATGGACCCTCGTGAGTTTTCATTTCAGTGTCTTTTCTTCTTTGTTACTCTTAATAGAGTAATGATCATGTTTTTACAGATGACACAATCTTATCCTTCCACTAAAAAAAAAAAATAATTCCAAAACAGCTTGAGAGTGATTAGGAAAGAAATCTGCTGTAACCATGGAGGGCTAGGTGTCACACAGTAAAGCTGCTGATGCATTTGAAAATGTGTCTACTGTGTGCTAATGATATCACAGTTAGCAGATGCACTGCTGTTCAAATGGAAAGGAACAGGAGAATTTGTACCATGCATGCAACATCTGCGATTTCATTTTGGTGAAAGAAGTAGCGGGCCTAGGGGAGAGAAAAGGGTTTTCATCTAAAAAAGTACATTATCATGCCAATCTGCTAAATGTGGAGATGCAGAGATGTGGGAGGGAGTTCAAAGACTCCAATAAATAAATAAATAAAAAAAGCTTATGAAATATCTTCCATAATAAATAACACACCTTCAGATATGTAACAATAGAAATGGACCGAAGGAGTTTTGCTGAGTTAGTGCCCTTGTCGAAGCTATTCTAATTAAAGAAAATATTTGTTTTAAGCATCTAAATAGGGGGTGAGCAAAATAAAATACATTGAAAGGAAATCCAAAAATCAGAGGAATATATTAACCCCTTTGTGACGCATAGTGCTTGCATCCCAGACGACGCAAGCACTCAAATGTCACTTTTAGTTTCTGGCCAGGAACACCATGATTGAAACCCAATCAGGGTCTTAATAAACCCTGTGGGTCCCTGCCAAAAGATCGTGATACCTCCCGACATCACGTGTGCGAGATTCAGTGAAATGTAGCTGGTGCTCACTTTGAGCGTTGGTTACATTTTCCCTGTCAGACTGAGGTCTCTCAAAGTGGTCTCATCTGACAGGTAGGATCTTGCTGAAAGTCTCTGCAGCGGGATCTGAGCACAGCTCATCTTGGGAAGCAACGTTGAGCTGTTTAACGCTAGGACATTCTACGCCGTCCTAGTATCTTTTAGGACCTCTACAATCAGGATGGTTTAGAACGTCCTAGCGTAGGGAAGGGGTTAATAGTCTGTGCAAAAATTTAATTAGAGCTCAGTGAATTCAAGCGAGGCGCTATGATAGGATTCTACCTTTGCAGTAAGTCAGTTCATGAAATTTCACCTCTGCTAGATATTCCATGGTCAACTGTAAATGGCGTTTAGGAACAGCATTAACTCAGCCATGAAGTGAAAGACCATGTAAAGTCACAGACCGAGGTCACTGAGTGTCGAGGTGCATTGTGTGTAAAAGTCGCCAATGCTCTACTGATTCCAAACTTCCACTGACATTAATATCAGCACATAAACTGTGTGGCGGGAGCTTTAATAGAATGAATTTACATGGCTGAGCAGCTACACGCAAGCCTCATATCACCAAGTACAATGGCAAACATTGGATCGAGTCATGTAAAGCACAATACCACTGGACACTGGGGCAGTGGAAATGTATTTTGTGGCATCTTCACTTTTTGGTAGTCTGATGGGGGAGTCTGGAAGAATAATAATGCTATGGGGCTCTTTCTCATGGGTTGGGCATGGCCCCTTACTTTCAATCAAAGAAAATCTTAATGCTTCAGTATACCAGGACATTTTAAACAATGATATGCTTCCAACATCGGGAACAGTTTGTGGAAGGCCCTTTTTTTATTCCAGCATGACTGTACCCCAGTGCACGAAGCAAGGTCCATAAAGACATGGCTGATTGAGCTTTGTGTGGAAAAAATTGACTGGCCGGAACAGAGCCCTAACCTCAACCCCAATGAACACCTCTGGGATCAACTGGAACAGAGATTGTGAGCCATGCCTTCTTGTCCAACATCAGTGTGTAACCTCACATAAGAAACAAGAAAAGGTGTTCTCAGGTGCTAACAATCAAATACAAACACATATAATTAAAAAAAAAAAAAACTCTCACTAGAAAACCAGGCTTTTATGGCTGCCTAAATTGCATAGGCTGCAAAACAACTATACCTCAAAAATATCGAATTACAGAATTCTGCTCTTCCAAAAATGGTCAAAAATACGAGATAAGAAATTTTATTACATGCTCTACAACTAATGTGTTTTACCTTATAGAATGTCCGTGTGGCCTACAATATGTAGGCAGAACAACAAGACAACTTAAACAGAGAGTTGAGGAACACATAAGGAATATAAAAAACCGATTCAACCTATAGCTTGTCAAAACATTTTTTAGATTGTCACCAAAAAAATCGTAAGGGGCTAAAGTTCTGCGCAATTGAAAAAGTGGAAAAACATTGGCGAGGAGGTGACAATATCAAGAATATCGGTAAAAAAGAAATGAAATGGGTTTTTAATCTGGCTTCCCTAAAACCAATTTTATGTGATTTTATGTAACCATATGTTTATACTGTAAGCTCAATATATGTATCTTGAATTAGTTTTTATATATATATACCCACTAGTTTTTTATATAGCTATTTCTATCTATCTATCTATCTATCTATATATATATATATATATATATATATATATATATTATTTTTGTCTTAGTGCCCTTTTTTCTATATACATATTAAAGAATATCCCCGTTTTTTAAATACATCGTTTTTTAAATATATTATTTTTTACATATTATACTGTTTTTATGAGTATATACTCTGATATTATAATAAACATATTGGTGTGCAGTATCCAAATACACTGAGTCTAGGATAAAACTCTTGTTCCTCTTCCCTTCTGTTTTCTATTATGGCTATACGAGAGCCAGAAAGCTCACGGTACGAAACAAAAGTAAAAACGAAAACATCTAGTTCGAAATCTCGCGAGCGGATGATGAATGCGGAAATGAAATCCAGACACTAACGATAAAAGCGCCATTTTGAAGCAGGTAGTCCAGATGCCTGAGTTGAAGCCCACGAAAGGGGCGAAACGCGTTGCGTATTGGACTTACCCTGCTATTTTTATATTGTATTTTATTTTAAATACTTTCTTTTTGCATATTTAACGTGTTTTATTTATTTGCATCTGCTGGAAGGATTCCCTCTGCGGTCGTGTGGCGCCCACTCCGTTCATTATAGAGAACCTCCATGTAAGCAGATATTTTATTCATTAAAACACCACTGTCTTTTACACACTAATTTTGATGTCTGTCATTGTGTCTTTTGAGCCAAAAACAATCTTGAGGATTGGCAACAACTTTAATTTGAAGTGCCAATTTTCCTCCAGAAGTCTGTGAGTGTATTCCCTCAATGGGGATAAAGATTCCTCCTGACCTTTTAAAGATATTCTAGTTTCACCAATAATCACCTATGAAGGTGTTGCATTTTGTACTAATCCACAGTTTGTTACTAGAGCACTTTTTGTCATTTTGTTGTAAATATATTATTTTTTCAAGTTGCTATACACATCCATGGTGTTGATCCCCTAGAACACTTCTTAGATCAAAAACAGAATGGAAAGACAAGGATGGAGCTAAAAAATATACTTGCTGAGATGATGGTCTTCGGTCCTTATAATCTTCGACATCAGATATTTCCTCAGAGAAAAATTAATAAGAGGACTGACAATAGTGCTCTCTGTGTATATAGACAAAACCAGATATTGCTGTATATATATAAATACACACTCACGTGGGGTGGAGCAGAAGTGTACTGCTTAATAAAACAGCATTCACTGTAAATCTTGCTTGAATAGCAAGTTTGGATTCCCAGATGCCGATTCACTCTCTCATTTGCTAATGGTGTCCCAGAGCCGGAATTTCAGTGCTGCCTATTGCCTCGACATTGAGGCAATAGAGCAGCACCGTCAGTACGGTTTTCGCAATCATTGAAAACTGAGTTGCCGTCTGGACATGCCTGACACGTCCTTTGTCGTGAAGCTGTTAAATGTTGCCTTCAATTGAGCAACTGAGTATTTTTTTACAACATTGTGAGATAATTGTGTTAAGGTACAATGTCCCTATTGACTAATGGAATGACAATTTTATAGTATAAGATATTAAAATGGATATTAACCCATTACATACTAAAGCAGGGGCACCCAATGTGTGATATATGGGCTCCACGCAGCCACTCTAACAAGGTGTTGTCCAACTGACATATTTTTATTAGCCCTATTATTTTTCTTTTTGTTATTAAGTGGCTTTGGATTGCTATTGCGTTACTGCTAAGTAGAGATGCAAAATACCTCCAATAGTCTAACACCGGGCTCCACCTGCTGGCAAGGTGACTTGAGGTGACTACAGATATAGTTGTTAATGAACTAACCAAATAGTAGGATAGTCCTGCCCTTTTCCCGTCATCTTCTTCAACATCCCATTGGAGTTTTTGGAGTAAACAGGAGTGCTGTGGTTCAACTATTCACCCATTGTGGGCTCCCGTATTCTTATATGACTGAGCTGGCTACTGCTCAGGTATATGTGAGTGGATCCATCTTATTGTTTATGCACATGCACTTTCGTTTTTGATATACTGCACTTTTTTGGTAGTGTTTTCACATTTTAAAATGGGGACAGATGCCAAATATAGAATTAACGCTGGTTGCCAAATACTCTGGTACACCCTGAGTGGCTGTAAAGAGCTCTCCCTTACCCAAGTTTCCCTCTACTGCAGAGACTGGTGAGCAGGAGAAACAGGAAGCAGGGGAGGGATGAATCTTCAGGCTGCTGTTGGTCCTACACATAATGGGCAGCACTGTGTAGGATGGTAACTGCTGCATGTTAGAAGAATCATTTTGGCTAAAAGTGCAACTACCCTCTGAAATGTTTAAACTGTAAGCAACTGCCACGTTTGCCCTTTGTTGAAGACAATCCTGTTCCTGTCTGGAATTATAACGCAGTGTAAAATTATATTTCTCAAGTAATAACTGAATTAAAATTCTATGGGGTACCATTTAGGGATTTCATGCTAGAAGACCAAACTGCACATTTTGACTAAACTGCAGTGTAATCTCTTATTCACATATATTGCTTATTTGATAAATTTGAAGAATAACAAACTTCACAGATTGTGACAGTCATTTCTATCTAGGCAGCAGAAGTCACTTTTAACAGTACATCTAAAAACTATAAAACGTTAGTCTAGTGTGCCGTAAGCTTTTAAAATTCTATCAAGAAAAAAAAATGGATAAATCAATTTGCATTAAATGTAATATAAGCTGTTACCACATAACTTTATATCCGAAAAAGATGTATGTTATGACAGTGTTCTAAAGAGCTGTTCTTCAGAATGTCCTGATCCAGCTTTCTTGGACTCTAATGTTAGCATAAAAAAGAGTACTAAAATACAAAAAGGAGTACAAATATTATAAGTCTGGCAGAGTGCTCAATGATGTGCTACGACAGCTTTTAAAAGTGCAAGTTGAAAAGCTATATGCAATTAAATTAATTATTTAATATTGAGAATCTATACAAGATTGAGATGGTACCTTGTAAAGCCCTCGATTGATGTAATCTACGCCGCAGATCTGCATTAGGACAACAGTGTGTTAGATTAATGACGTAGCTTTAGATGGTGGTTTTGCAGAGGAATTAGTCCTATACAGTCCGGGGACAAAAAAATCTAGGTGCTATGAAACCTATAAAATTCATAATGCTTTGACATGTTTTTCTTTGCTAAAATGCGCTGTGCCAGAATTTCTGGTTTCAGGCACACATCCGCGATGTCACAAGTGACATTGCGAGGGATCACATTTTTTGGGCTGGGACTCACAGGGCCTTGTTAGATCCTGATCGGCGTCTCTGCCACTGTGCCCCCAGTTACCATCCTGTAGCCTATTTCTAAATGCCTTTTGCATGCTAACAATACACTTTAGGCTAGAATATAGATAGTATTATTCTCTAGCAGCAAAGTTAAACATTTTGATTCATTTGTATCAGAATACCAATGTGTCAAAATCTGAAAGTTCTATACCATTTTTGTCTTTTGCATTGCAGTGTACTAAAACTAGTAGCACATTAATAACAATGGTGGTTGAAAAGGGAATGTGAAGTGGTATTTGCACATGTTGATTAATCTTTATCCACGTTTCATATATTTACCTCCCTTGGCTTCCCCTAATATTGCATAAGTTCTGTCATTTTTTTTTTTAATCAAATCCTTTACTAAAACAACCAGAACCTTTATCTTATTGGTAAAGAAAAATTACAATTTATAAAGTTATTCTCTTGAATGAAAACAGTGTAACATTATTTATAACATCTATCAAAATTTGAAAGACCAGCCTAAAATATATCTCTACCGAAATAAAATGCCTATTCATCAGATAAAACTAATACTTTATTAATTAATTAGCACATTTTTGTGAACCTTAATCATTTTAAAATTGTGGTTCACCAATAAATCACTTTCTGAAGTCAATTTCTTAAATATTTTGCCAAATACAATAGAGACATTAATTAATTTGACTCCTGGGAGATTACAATAACATTTTAATTGAAGTAATACATCAAGCAGTGATTTGCATATGATGAACTTACTTAGAAAAGAATTATGATAACAAGGTTAATAAACAAAAAACTTAAGAAACAGCATTCTAAATTTGTGACAAAAGCAAAATAAGCCAGGAATACATAGCACAAAAATAGTAGAACACATCATTTATCTGTCCCAACCTTTAAAATAATGGGCTGCCGTGGTAAAATGTAGTATGATAAAAAGACCTAAAATCTGTTGTGGCACTCGTAGGACCAACACTGACCAAAACATAATAGATAATTAAGAGGTAGCTTGGTAACCCTAGTAAGTCCAAATACTAGTAAGTCCAATAAAAAAGTCCAAGTATATAAAGAATTGCACAAACATCAATGAAGTACTGTGAAGAATACCAATACCAATGTTGCGGATGTAAGTGGGCCATAAACAATGTCTACAGCATTTTTATCTAGGTTCCAGAGTACCAATAAAACATTAAAGGGTCTACTCAATAAAGAGAGAATTCCAGGGACTTGAGATGGGAATTTCAAACTTTATGCCAATATTTTTTTTTATGCTAGGCCAATGTCCAGCAGAAATATAGAACCATGTTATTATACATATGACGATACTGTATCCAGTGGTGTATTTATGTTGTGTGCTGCTTTAGGCCTGACTAAACACACGCACCCACCTTAATATTCAAACTACTTACCAGTGCCATCTTTGTCTTCAAACAGCTTGTCACTGCCATCTATGCCCCCAAGCAGCTTGTATGTGCCATTGTTGTGCCCAAACAGCTTCTCTATGCCCCTACCCATAATATGAGCACAGTTATGGAAACATGGATTGCAAGATCAAAAACAACATGGGTTTATTTCAGGGAGTTCATGCCAAACTAATCTTATTGCTTTTTTTGTATTGGGTGACTAAAATAATAGATCAGGATGGTGCAGTAGACATTGCTTTCCTAGATTTCAGTAAGGCTTTTGACACTGTCGCACATAGAATGCTTATCAATAAACTGCAATATTTGCATTTGGATTCCAATATTGTTTAATGGATTAGGCAGGGACTGAGTGACAGGCATGGGCGTAGGAAGCGGGGGGGATGGGGGGGACGGATCCCCCCCAGGAAAAAATGTGGGGGGGACAGGTAGGGTTAAATCCCCCCCAGCAACGCGGGGCAAACGGGGCCCCCAGCCCCTGCTTGCCGCGTGAACGTTTTTTTCCGGCAAGCCGCATCCGATGGATGCGACGGCCGGAAAAAAAAAATGACGCCGGATGTGACGTTGCGTCACATCCGATGACTGTTTCCCTCCTCCGTGCAAGAGGGAAGACTGCACGGAGGAGACATCCGGAGGGGACACAGAGCAGTGAAGTGTAAGTACTAGGGAAGGGGGGGGGGGGGCTGACTGGCACACTATTACTGGGCATCTGGCTGGCACAATATTACTGGGCTCTGGCTGGCACAATATTACTGGGCATCTGCCTGGCACAATATTACTGGGCATCTGGCTGGCACAATATTACTGGGCATCTGGCTGGCATAATATTACTGGGCATCTGGCTGGCACAATATTACTGGGCATCTGGCTGGCACAATATTACTGGGCTCTGCCTGGCACAATAATACTGGGCATCTGACTGGCACAATAATACTGGGCATCTGGCTGGCATAATATTACAGGCATCTGGCTGGCACTATATTACTGTGCTCTGACTGACATAATATTACAGGCATCTGGCTGGCACTATATTACTGGGCATCTGGCTGGCACAATATTACTGGGCATCTGGCTGGCACAATATTACTGGGCTCTGCCTGGCACAATAATACTGGGCATCTGGCTGGCATAATATTACAGGCATCTGGCTGGCACTATATTACTGTGCTCTGACTGGCATAATATTACAGGCATCTGGCAGGCACTATATTACTGGGCATCTGGCTGGCACAATATTACTGGGCATCTGGCTGGCACAATATTACTGGGCTCTGACTGGCACAATAATACTGGGCATCTGACTGGCACAATATTACTGGGCATCTGGCTGGCACAATATTACTGGGCATCTGGCTGGCACAATATTACTGGGCTCTCACTGGCACAATATTACAGGCATCTGACTGGCACAATATTCCTGGGCTCTGACTGGCACAATATTCCTGGGCTCTGACTGGCACAATATTACAGGCATCTGACTGGCACAATATTCCTGGGCTCTGACTGGCACAATATTACAGGCATCTGACTGGCACAATATTACAGGCATCTGACTGGCATAATATTACAGGCATCTGACTGGCACACTATTACAGGCATCTGACTGGCATAATATTACAGGCATCTGACTGGCAGAATATTACAGGCATCTGACTGGCACAATATTATAGGCATCTGACTGGCACAATATTCCTGGGCTTTGACTGGCACAATATTCCTGGTATCTGACTGGCACAATATTCCTGGTATCTGACTGGCACAATATTCCTGGGCTCTGACTGGCACAATATTACTGGGCTCTGAATGGCACTATTACAGGCATCTGACTGGCACAATATTACTGGGCTCTGAATGGTACAATATTACTGGGCTCTGAATGGCACAATATTACTGGGCTCTGACTGGCACAATAATACTGTGCTCTGAATGGCACAATATTACTGGCATCTGAATGGCACAACAATTATTGCATATGTGTGTGTGTGTGTGTGTGTGTGTGTGTGTGTGTGTGTGTGGGGGAGGGGGGGTTAACATCGTGATGGATGGCGGGATTGCATGCAGGGGAGGGGGCAGGGTCCAGGGGGCCCAAGCAAATGCTTGCCCAGGGTCCAATCACTATTAAAGACGGCCCTGAGCATACTTGCCAACCCGGGACAGTCCCGCAAAGTTTTCGATCCTGGCACTGTCCCGGGAGAATCAGCTCTGCAGCGATCACGGAGGTCACCTGATCACGTGACTTCATCGCACGACGTCATGTGATCATGCGCACGGCTTGTGCGCGTCCTCCACAAGTCGCACAGCCCCACACTGGGAGGAACGAGGTAGGAACAGTGAATGTGTCACTGCCAATAATGTACCGTTTTTTCTTTTTATCATGGCAGCTTTGGAACCTGATTGATTATTGCAGCTCTTAGGGGCATTTAAAAAATGTCTCTTAGAGCTGCAATAATCAATGACTTCCGAAGCTGCCATAATAACATGTCTCTTAAATCTGCCAATGACTTCTACTAATGATGAGGTGATCAAAAAATGAGGGCAAAAAAAAACTCTGGCAAATGAATGTGTGCAACAAAAAACCTGGCAAATGAATGTGGGCAAAAAAAAAAAAACCCTGGTAAATGAATGTTGGCAAAAAAAAAAACCCCTGGCAAATGAATGTGGGCAAAAAAAAAAAAAACCCGGGCAAATGAATGTGGGAAAAAAAAAACCTGGCAAATGAAAGTGGGAAAAAAAACCCTGACAAATGAATTTGGGCAAAAAAAAAACACTGGCAAATGAATGTGGGCAAAATAAAACTGACAAATGAATGGGCTAAATAATGTAATTAATAAGTAATGATTGTAAGAGGCACAGACAAACCTGGAACGGAAATTCCCACCTTCCCTGCAATGAGATATAGCTTTGATCCCTGCTATTGATCTACATTTTTTAAAAATGTATTTTTTAAGAGAAAAAAAAACTGCTCACTTGAATGTGTATGAGTGTATGTATGAGTGTATGTGACAGACTGTGTGTATGTATGAGTATATGTGATAGACTGTATGTATGTATGAGTGTATGTGACAGACTATGTATGTATGTATGTATGTATGTATGTATGTATGTATGAGTGTGTGTGTGACAGACTGTATGAGGGAGTGTGACTGACTGTGTGAGTTTGTGTGTCTGTAACTGACTGTATGAGTTTGTGTGTCTGTGACTGACTGTATGAGTTTGTGTGTATATGTGACTGACTATGAGTGTGTGTGTCTGTGACAGACTGTATGTATGAGTGTATGTGAAAGACCATGTATGAGTGTGTGTGTCTATGTGACTGACTCTGAGTGTATGTGTCTATGTTACAGACTGTATCTATGAGTGTGTGTCTGACAGACTGCATGTATGTATGAGTGTGTGTCTGCGACAGACTGTATGTATGTATGTATGTATGTATGAGTGTGTCTGTGAACGACTGTATGTATAAGTGTGTGTGTGTCTGACAGATTGTATGTATGTGTGAGTGTGTGCCTGGCAGACTGTATGTATGTATGTATGTATGTATGAGTGTGTGTCTATGTGACAGTATGTATATGTGTGACAGGCTGTATGTATGAGTATATGTGTCTATGTGACTGACTGTATATGACTGCATGTGATTGTGTGTATTTGCTGTTGTCTGGCTCCTAGATTTTTTTCCTGGCTCCTAAAACTTAGTTAAGGTTGTCAAGCCCTGGTATAAATGTTACTAGTTATATACATATATTTGGGGTCCACCTTAAGCTTTTGGAAATGCTGGAAATATTTAATATTTTACAGTTTATTTTCTGGTCAGAAATGTAATGTTTGTTTGCTGAGAGGGTAGTGGATGCATGGAATAGTCTTCCAGTAGAAGTGGTAGAGGTTAATACAGTTAAATGAGTTTAAGCATGCATGGGATAGGTATAAGGCTATCCTAGATATAAGATAAGGTCAGGGACTAATGAAAGGATTACATTACTGAGAGGGTAGTGGATGTATGGAATAGTCTTACAGTAGAAGTAGTAGAGGTTAATGCAGTGAAGGAGTTTAAGCATGCATGGGATAGGTATAAGGCTATCCTAGATATAAGATAAGGCCAGGGACTAATGAAAGGATTACTTTACTGAGAGGGTAGTGGATGCATGGAATAGTCTTCCAGTAGAAGTGGTAGAGGTTAATACAGTAAAGGAGTTTAAGCACGCATGGGATAAGTATAAGTATAAGTCAGGGCTTGACAAATTTAATTTAGTTTTAGGAGCCAGCTAAAACATTTAGGAGCCAGACAACGGCACATCACAATATCATAAACGCACGGAGACAGTCGCATACACCCACCTCATATACACAGTCAGTTACATTCACACACACACACACCACATACAGCCAGTTACATTCACACACACACACCCCATACAGCCAGTTACATTCACACACACACCACATACAGCCAGTTACATTCACACACACACACCACATACAGCCAGTTACATTCACACACACACCACATACAGCCAGTTACATTCACACACACACCACATACAGCCAGTTACATTCACACACACACACACACACCACATACAGCCAGTTACATTCACACATACATCCACAGCCAGTTACATTCACACATACATCCACAGCCAGTTACATTCACACACACACACACACCACATACAGCCAGTTACATTCACACATACACACACCACATACAGCCAGTTACATTCACACACACACACACACCACATACAGCCAGTTACATTCACACATACATCCACAGCCAGTTACATTCACACATACATCCACAGCCAGTTACATTCACACATACATCCACAGTCAGTTACATTCACACATACATACATAGCCAGTTACATTCACACATACATACATAGCCAGTTACATTCACTCATACATACATACATACATAGCCAGTTACATTCACTCATACATACATAGCCAGTTACATTCACACATACATACATACATACATACAAAGCCAGTTACATTCACACATACATACATAGCCAGTTACATTTACTCATACATACATACATAGCCAGTTACATTCACTCATACATACATACATACATACATAGCCAGTTACATTCACACATACATACATACATACATACATACATAGCCAGTTACATTCACACATACATACATACATACATACATACATACATAGCCAGTTACATTCACACATACATACATAGCCAGTTACATTCACTCATACATACATACATAGCCAGTTACATTCACACATACATACATAGCCAGTTACATTCACTCATACATACATACATACATAGCCAGTTACATTCACACATACATACATAGCCAGTTACATTCACTCATGCATACATAGCCAGTTACATTCACTCATACATACATACATACATACATAGCCAGTTACATTCACTCATACATACACAGCCAGTTACATTCACTCATACATACATAGCCAGTTACATTCACTCATACATACATAGCCAGTTACATTCACTGATACATACATACATACATACATACATAGCCAGTTACATTCACTCATACATACACAGCCAGTTACATTCACTCATACATACACAGCCAGTTACATTCACTCATACATACACACAGACCAAAGAACAAAAATGGTATTTCTTACGGTGTCCTCCCTCCCTGCTGCTTACCTCATTGCAGGGGAGGGGGACATTTATGCTGGAGCCCGATCTTCTTTTGGTTCCTGCTAAGTGCCGTGTTGTCACGTGACAATCGGCACTGCAGCGTGTTGCGCGAGGGGGCGGAGCTTACAGTCTGTGTGATCCGCACAGACCTTCTCCCCTCGCGCTGAAAGTAAAACAGATGGCAGCCGGCAAGGGCTCCCTGTGACAAACAGCACCAGGGCGCCAGGTCTGATTTCCTGGTCGCCATGGCGACCTGGCGCCCGGGGTTTGTCGAGCCCTGGTATAAGTATAGATATAAGATAAGGCCATGGACTAATGAAAGTATTACATTACTGAGAGTGTAGTGGATGTATGGAATAGTCTTCCAGTTGAAGTGGTAGAGGTTAATACAGTGAACGAGTTTAAGCATGCATGGGATAGGTATAAGGCTATCCTAGATATAAGATAAGGTCAGGGACTAATGAAAGTATTACTTTACTGAGAGGGTAGTGGATACATGGAATGGCATTCCAGCAGAAGTGGTAGGTTCATACTGATGTATGTTTTATGGTATACACACAGCTCGCTGACTATATTTCATGTAACAGTGATAAAATGCACCTGCCTGATGTAGATGTTGTGCTGTGAATGTATCTGTTGTATACCAAGGATCCTGGTAATGTTGGTGGGACCTTGGTGATATAATATACACTGTGACAAGTTTATTTTTACTGCTGCTATACCCGGCGAGCAAAAATGCTGTCCCCCCCCAGATTTTTGGGGGTTCCTACACCCATGGTGACAGGCAACAGAGGGTTGTACCTCAGGGATCTGTACTTGGACCCATTATCTTTAATCATTTTAGTAGTGATATTGCAGAAGGTCTTCATGGCAAGGTATGCTGATGACACAACTATTTGCAACAGGGCTGATGTTCCTGGAAGGATAAGCCAAATGCACATGAGTTATGTAAACTAACAAATGGTCAAATCTGTGGCAACTGACATTTAATGATACGTGCAAGGTAATGTACTTTGGTGCAAAATATTAAAGGTAGAATTTAGAATATTTTATATAGTCCTAACTTCAACATCTAGGGAAGGGACATAGTGGTTATTATTTCATAGGATGTAAAGCAGGGGTCCTCAAACTTTTTAAACAGGGGGCCAGTTCACTGTCCCTCAGACCGTTGAAGGGCCGGACTATAGTAAAAATAAAAACTATGAAGAAATTCCTATGCACACTGCATATATCTTATTTTGAACAAAACGAGAACAAATACAATATTTAAAGTAAAGTTAAATCAACAAACTTACCAGTATTTCAATGGGAATAGTGTGCCAGTCAGATGCCCAGGAATATTTTGCCAGTCAGATGCCCAGGAATATTTTGCCAGTCAGATGCCCAGGAATATTTTGCCAGTCAGATGCCCAGGAATATTTTGCCAGTCAGATGCTCAGGAATATGATGCCAGTCAGATGCCCAGGAATATTTTGCCAGTCAGATGCCCAGGAATATGATGCCAGTCAGATGCCCAGGAATATGATGCCAGTCAGATGCCCAGGAATATGATGCCAGTCAGATGCCCAGGAATATGATGCCAGTCAGATGCCCAGGAATATGATGCTAGTCAGATGCCCAGGAATATTTTGCCAGTCAGATGCCCAGGAATATTGTGCCAGTCAGATGCTCAGGAATATGATGCCAGTCAGATGCCCAGGAATATTTTGCCAGTCAGATGCCCAGGAATATGATGCCAGTCAGATGCCCAGGAATATGATGCCAGTCAGATGCCCAGGAATATGATGCCAGTCAGATGCCCAGGAATATTTTGCCAGTCAGATGCCCAGGAATATTTTGCCAGTCAGATGCCCAGGAATATGATGCTAGTCAGATGCCCAGGAATATGATGCCAGTCAGATGCCCAGGAATATGATGCCAGTCAGATGCCCAGGAATATGATGCCAGTCAGATGGCCAGGAATATGATGCCATTCAGATGCCCAGGAATATGATGCCATTCAGATGCCCAGGAATATGATGCCAGTCAGATGGCCAGGAATATTATGCCATTCAGATGCCCAGGAATATTATGCCATTCAGATGCCCAGGAATATGATGCCATTCAGATGCCCAGGAATATTATGCCATTCAGATGCCCAGGAATATGATGCCATTCAGATGCCCAGGAATATGATGCCATTCAGATGCCCAGGAATATGATGCTAGTCAGATGCCCAGGAATATGATGCCATTCAGATGCCCAGGAATATGATGCCATTCAGATGCCCAGGAATATTATGCCAGTCAGATGCCCTGGAATATTATGCCAGTCAGATGCCCTGGAAAATTATGCCAGTCAGATGCCCAGGAATATTATGCCAGTCAGATGCCCAGGAATATTATGCCAGTCAGATGCCCAGGAATAATATGCCAGTCAGATGCCCAGGAATAGTGTGCCAGTCAGATGCCCAGGAATATTATGCCATTCAGATGCCCAGGAATATTATGCCATTCAGAGCCCAGGAATATTATGTCAGTCAGAGCCCAGGAATATTATGCCAGTCAGATGCCCAGGAATATTATGCCAGTCAGATGCCCAGGAATATTATGCCAGTCAGATGCCCAGGAATATTATGTCAGTCAGAGCCCAGGAATATTATGCCAGTCAGATTCCCAGGAATATTATGCCAGTCAGATGCCCAGGAATATTTTGCCAGTCAGAGCCCAGGAATAGTGCTCGTTATCCCTCCCTCCTCCCCCGCTTCCCCATCACTTACCTCCAGCTGCTGTGTCCCCGGACGTCTCGCGCGGTGTCCTCCTGTGGAGGAGGGAAACAGTTACCGGATCCGGATGTGACGTAACGTCACATCCGGTCGCGGTGATTTTTTTTTTTTTTCTTCCTGCAGCCGCATCCTTTGCGGCTGCCAGAAAGAAAAAAAAAGTAAACGGGGTGGGTGCCGGCAGCACCCCCCGCGGGCCACATAAATGCCCTCGGCGGGCCGCATGTGGCCCGCGGGCCGTAGTTTGAGGACCCCTGATGTAAAGGTTGACAGACAATACAACAGAGCGGCAGAAAATGCTAGTAGAATGCATGGTTGTACAGGGAGATGTCTTATTGTACAGAATTCTGGTGAGACCTCACGTGGAGTATTGTATGCAGTACTGGAAACACTATCTCCAGAAGGATATTGATACTTTGAAGAGAGTTCAGACAAGGGTTACTAAACTGGTGCAGGCATTGCAGAATAAAACTTACCAGCATAGGTTAAAGGTTCTTAACATGGAGAGTATATTTAAAAAAATAAAAACTACTACAACAAAAGGACATAGTCTTAAATTAGAGGGTCAGAGGTATAAAAGTAATATCAGAAGGTATTACTTTATGGGAAGGGGAGTGGATACATGGAATAGGCTTCCAGCAGAAGTGGTAGAGGCTAAAACTGTGTAGGAGGTTAAACATGCATGGGTAGACATAGGGCTACCCTAGATCTAAGATAATGCCAGCGGCTGATGGAAGTATTCAGATTTATTTGTCAGAAATTGGGGCAGAATAGATAGGCCGAATGGTTCTTATCTGCTGACACATTATATGTTTCTATGTTGCATATAATCAGTGAGACTATGAGAGCCCAGTGTATTGTGTGTTCTTTCATGCATGTCATGGTAAAGCACAGGAAGTCATTTTCCTTGCTTTCTGTAGTACAGTGGAATGGTTACTGTGACTCATTCCTTTGAAGTGTAAATGCCCCTTAAGAGGGATGTTAAATATTTCAAGTAATAGCTATGAACTTGAAATATCTCATTAGAGGATGCTGCAGAATGCAGATAAGAGAATACGGGCATGGGGACAGAGACATTTTCGGAAATTCATGTGAGATTCTAATTCTTCCTGGACATTCAATCTATCTTCCACTCTTTGTTTTCCATTCTTGTATCCCCTTGTCTAATGCAAAAGCTGTCGTTGAATAGGAAATGAGACTCATCTACGTGCCTATTAATCTCAAAGCTTCAGAACTTCATGTGAAAGCTGACATGATGTGAGATCCCGGCTGTGAACCTAAGCTATTCCACCTGCATCAAAGGCTTTTACCCATGCAGGGTTTTGCATTTTTAATTTTTTAAGTGACATTTAGATATGTTCTGTTTGTAACCAGTGGATAAATTATGTAAGACCAAGAATAAGGGAGCAAACTTACATAGATGTATACAAATTCTAATGCCATTACAATAACAGACACAGACTGACAGACACATTAATACTAGGGTTGCCACCTGGCCGGTATTTTACCGGCAGGCCAGTGCAGCCTATTTCTCCAATCCCTCCATATTGGATGCCACTGAATTTTGAGTCTCTGGTGAAAATATTTTAATGTAAACTACAGAACTGCTTTAAATCATATTAAATAAAAAAAAAATATATATATAATGTATTAGAAACATGTACCAAATACAACAATTAAGCTAGATGGAACTGCCCCTTTAATAGTATACCTCACATCCATCTTTTTTTTGTGCAGGACAGTACTGAATTCCTGCAGATCCAATTATATTGTGACATTGCCATTTCAGTAACCCTGTATAGGTGCAGCATCACTGACACCTTGGGTTGCTAGGCAATGCTAATGCCTCCATATACTTAAGATTGACCAAAAGCCCATTTCTACCAGCATGCCATTTGGGTGGTAACAGTTGACACCTTTCCCTCTAAAAGGCTCCACCACTGGTATGTCCAAATAAGGGGAACAGAAGGAGGTATGTAATGGCACATATAGTAACACTATTCACAATAGTAATACTTAGGATTACTATTAGAAGATTTTACCCACATGCTGGGAAACAAATTTTGTGTCTCATGCAGTCATATGGAACTGTGACATAGAGTGAGGTTTCTCCGATGTTACCATACATTTTAATGTTTAGTCTCACCTACAAATGTGTCACCAAACAGCGCTATATTTATAAACTAAACCCCACTGGGAAAATACCAGGCTCTTCCTTGCTAGTGAGAAATTCAATCCTTAATTAAGTGATGTCACGTCCTAGGATCAGGGTGCTCAAAAATCCGTCGACCAAGTGAGGTACATTCAGATAATACACAAATATTGGCACTTAGAATCCAATAGAAAAAAAATGTTTTAATTAACAAAAAATCCCAGAAAATATGGGACATTTGGTAACTATGGAACACTTAGAAACTATGCAATATAGTTATTTTTTCTCCCTCTCCTCCATGGGACCCCCCTACAAACAATGCCCACTTTGCCCACTGAAAAAAGCAAATAATTTTTAGCATAAGGGATAGGGTTTAAAATTAAATTAAAATATATTAAGGGATAGCAAGGGTTAGAGTTGGGGTTAAATTTAGGGTTCGGGTTGGGGTCAAAGGGTCAATATAGGGAAAAAAACAAAAAACACTATTTTTGGTTTTTGCCCCATAACTTGAAAAAAAAATACCCCAAAAATATGGAAACATGCATATTTCTGAATTAGGGACAACATTTAGAAACTATTTAGATGGGGTCTTTTTAATGATTGTATTTGCGTAAATTATATTTTAGGTCAAAGTTAGAAAAAGTGTTTTTTTTATTGTTTTGTCATCATATTTTATGATTTTTTTGTACTAAATTATAAGAGATGATGAACATAATGGTATCTAATGAAAGACCTTCTTATTACAATAAAAACAACATATAATTTGTGTGGGTACAGTATGTGAGAGAGAAGAAAATTACAGATAAACACAAACACCCCAGAAATGTCAAATCAGCCATGGTCACCAAGGTAAAGTGAAGGTAAACATGTCTTGTCACTAAGGGGTTAATATACTACTTCACTATAGGCCTCATGTTTAGTTGTACCCCACACTTAACTCACACACCTGTAGTTGATGTAAATATTAGCTGTGTGAAAGCTATTTTTTCCATATTACAGAATATTGAATCAACCCTTAAATATATTTAGCATGTAAATATTCAAATCTTAATGAATGCATACATTTTCATAAATAATGTAGTATTCATATATTTATGAAAAAGGTAAGTCAAGTCAGAGTTGCCTTTTAATTATTAGAAAACAAAATGATATCACAATTTTACCCAGAAAAATCGATTATTCCTTTATTCCATGTGCATGTTAAATCTTAACTTTTGGGAATTGAAGACGACCTCCTTGATTTGGCAGTGGCTCTATACTCGCACATGAGTGTCAAGATGTAAAACAAAGGCACAATTACCATTAAATATAATGGGACTGTAATTATATTACCCCTACTATGCACAGTTTTCACTCTTAATTTATCACTCTCAAACTTTTCCACCCTGCTTGGGCAAGGGTCTAAAGCTGGTCTGTTGCTCCTAGACCTTAAATTTCCGGGGTGTGAGTAATACCCTTATTTAAATGTGATTTTTCTCATATAACATGTCAAGCAAAGGAGCACTTGATAACTATATTAATAAACTTTAAGAAATACGTATATAAAATTCATATTGTTTCTTCAGAAAAATTCTATAGCAATATTCCCTTTACTCTTACACTAACAAACATAACAGCACATAAGTATGAATAAGCATTTGCTGATGTTGTTTGTGTCTGATGTATTTCCCATCTGTCACAAAGTATACATCAGTATCAGTATCATTGTTACAATGACATTTACAGGTCCAGAGGAGACGGGCTGTAACTCTCCTGAGCAATGATACCCTGGAGGAAGGTATAGCTTTTGGGCCCTTGACCTTTCTCTGTAGCCAGTGGTCCCTTTAGACAACTGGTTATGTATCTCTAGATCAATGCCTGTGTCCATTAAGCTCTAGAGGTAATTTGTTGATGTCTTCATGCCCTTCCCCTAAACTGACCAGCATATGAATGGCTGTAGCATCTATTTAAATGCTATAGGCTTGCTTATAAATCTTTGCTGTCAGTAACACTGTTGATTAATGTTTGTAATGAAAATGTTATTTAATTATTCTGGCCAACATAGGCTGAGAGTATTTGTGGAAATAAAAGAATTAGTACAAAATGTGTTTTGTGTTACAAAATAACAAGCTAACGTTGTTCTCCATGATTCACAATTACATTTGTAACTTTGGCTGCACATATACTAAAATACTGGAATGATACAGAGAAGATTAGCATGGCCCCTGCGCAAGGATGACACGCCTATTAAACTGGTTCATGAGTTGAAGGATAAAACTTACCAGGAAAGGTTAAAGCATCTTAACATGTATAGCTTGGAGGAAAGACGTAACAGGGGGGATATGATAGAAACATTTAAACACACAAAGGGAATCAACACAGTAAAGGAAGAAAGTATATTTAAAAGAAGAAAAACTACCACAACTAGAGGACATAGTCTTAAAATAGAGGGGAAACGATTTAAAAGTAATATCAGGAAGTATAACTTTACTGAGAGGGTAGTGGATGTATGGAATAGCCTTCCAGCAGAAGTGGTAGAGGTAAACACAGTCAAGGATTTTAAGCATGTGTGGGATAGGCACAAGGCTATCCTAGCTATAAGATTGGGAACTGGGGACTAATAAAAGTATTTTGAAAATTGGGCAGATTTGATGGACCGAATGGTTCTTATCTGCTGACACATTCTATGTTTTTATATTCAGTTGCAAAGGTGAGTGACATGAGATTAATTACGAGTTAGAAGTAGATATGTGCCAGCGATAAGACGTCTGCATTTTTAAAGTAATGTGTGTTGCTGAGTTCCAAAGTAGTTAAAAAGTCAGTCCTTGTGTTGCACTACAAAATAATTTTGTGTGTCAAAGGGAATGCTTCCAAAAATTATGTCAGTGTATGTTAAATATGAACACACTGCATCAGTAATGAGGAACAGTGGTTGCAAGTCAATATGACTTACTGACACAGGGGGATGTCACTGAGGGACAGCAATGCTCCTCATATGTCAGGTTTGTCTCCAGGTCAGATACAGTTTCATATATTTTATGCTCCCTTAATTAGGAAGTTGTATCCTCCCATCCTGATTTTTTTACTCCATCCTTAGGATGTGTGTTCTTGCCATCTCCTTTATCTTGCCTTTAATCTCTATGCTGTTGGGTGTGCTGAGGCTTTTGGTTTCCGGTTACCATACCTAGCTTTTCTCTCTTCTCTGTTATTTGCAGCCAGATTCTGACCATCAGACTATCATTATGCTGCTTGTATCTCCATGCTCTCTGCTTTTAGTTGACATTTCCCAGGACCTGTGGGCTTAACCTTTGGGAAATGTTGTCTGTTCCAGCTTTCTGAAAGGTCTCCTATCAACACCTTCTTCCCTTAAGGTCTAGTCCAGTGCTCTGAGCTGTGGCATGGGCAATATTTAGACCCAATGGTGAATATGTAAAATAGCTAACCAATATGGGGCTTTTTACTGTTTCCTGTGTTTTTCAGAATCTACCTGCAAGCTTAATTTCCTGGATTTCTTCTGCTTCCTTGACTTCTGTACCATAGCAACCAAAGTAAAATTAGCATCACTGAAATGATCTCAAGCACTAGAGTTTGAAACCTGATAAATTATTATATATAATTTTTCTTTTGCACTGAAAGCAGTTGGTATGCACATGCGGTCTGTTAGTCTCTCACATTAATCGTTTTAAATTGCAGAACAATACTTTCCTGCCAACAGTCAGACTTAATGCCAGAAAGCTTGGCTGATAACCATGTTTCTAAGAAGTATTGTTTCCTCATTTACCACTTTATAACACATAGCTATTTCAATTTATTTGTTTGTTTTAACTGAGTATCTTTCCTCTGATGGTTGAAAAATGATATAAAATCATATTTTTACTAGAGCCCCGGAGTTCCTGAACTAACTCTAGCCCCATAAATAAAATAAATTAATCCCGTGAATCTAAGGACTGGCCAAGTGTCCCTTGGCCCATGAAAAAAAAAAATATATAACCCCCCACCCTCCCCCCAGTGGGGCTAAGGGCTGGCCAAGGGACCTAGCCACATTAAAATAAATAAAAAAATATGTTAATACTCTACCTACCCCTTGCCTCCCTATTTCTACATTTCACAGGTAGGGGGGATGATTCAATAAAATTAAATGAACCTGTAAAATAAAAAAAGCACCCTTTGAGAGCCATAATGGTGGACAGTGAAAATCAGTGCCCATACCCATTGCATAAAAAGGTTGCCTTGTTGAGAGATTTATACCTGTAAGAAATGTCTCTTGCTGATCCACAATGCCCTTGAAAGGGACCATTCACAAATAAAAAACAATCCACATAAACGCTAAAAACAAAAAATGCATCACCCTTATTTACTACATCCATCCTTGGCAGAGGACAGATGCAAAATGAGATAGCCCAGTAGGGCTGGGCTATCTCAAAGAAAAAGGGAAGATTATTTGTCTTCAGAATTTTTGGGAAAGATAAATCTGGCACCCACGTCGCTTGATACGTTTACTGAAAAACATCAAAAGCATGGCACATGTTTCTCCATTATAGTATATTATTCTAGCTAAGCTAAGTGACATTATTATTTTGTCTAATAATGAAGGGCCTTAAATAGGTAACTTCAATGGCACTGAGGTATGGAAGATACTCCTTCATTTCATTTTCTGCTCCATTTATCCAGTCTAGCTGTCTGGAATGGAATCAATGCTATTAATTTTATTACCACGCATGGCTCAGCAAAGCATTTCCCTACTCTTACCCTGGTATGAAGTACCGGTAATCTGTTACTATGTCAAGCTCAATGAGCTTTTTCAAGAGTTTCCAAGAGGACTAGATTTTGCTTAGCACCATTACCTGTTTTTCAGGTGCACTATTGCTACAAGCAAAGAAATGGGGCAAATGTTAGGGCATGTAGGACCGGAGAAGCAGTATTTATCCTTTGGAAAAAAAAAGACACAGCAAGCATAGTGTATTATGATATCTCGTTATACTATGTATAACATTGCTTTAAACATAATATATAGTGGGTAATAAATATAGAATAATAGCTCTACCTACACATTCAGTATTCCTCAAAACAATATCAAAGTCATAGAAAGAGACCATTGTATATGTTGTTTCAATGAAACACTTATTTCACATTTACATTAGCACATGAAAACAGGAAGTCAACATGCGGTGGCACACATGGCCATCCAAAGCAATTGTGGCAAACTATGTTTTTTGGAGTCCATCTAGAAAATAAGTCAATAAAATCCCTTCTTATCTAGCAAAGAAAATTTGTGATGTAGACAGCAACCTACTTTTTCCCTGGATATGCCCACTTTGAAAAACAAACATCCATCTTTATCCACATGTGCTTACATGCCTTGACTAAGCATAAAAACAGACATTCTTGTTCGTGAACAGTAATCAATCCACTTCACTTTCCATGGGATGTTTCCACCTATGTGATTATAAGACATCCATAGACCTTGTGTGCACATACTAAGCATGCATAGTAATAAAAACATACAAATTAATCTTGTTTCCTGGTTGCTGTCACTTGTTAAGATTCCATATATGGATTGGGAGGAGATATTATAGAATCAATAGATGTACCATGAGTAGTGTTTATAATTTACATTCATAATGGAAGGTGTTAAAGGATTAATAGCCATTAATACATGTGAGTGGCTCTGGTATGCACAGAACATCTAAGGCTTTTTAAAGACATTTACCCATAACATTATCTAGAAATGTTAACCTTTGACATTTGATGTCTTTAAATGAATCCGGATACTTAATTAAACTTAAAACACCATGTTTGTTTGACGTTCCGGTTCTGTAACAATTAAAAGCAACTTCCTGACACTTTTTTTTTTCTTTCTTTTTTTACATTGGAAACATCAAATAAAGAATTCAAGCTTTAATGCTACATTATTGATACAATGCGATTACAACTGCTGCTTCCAAGCTTTTAAGCAGGTATTTTCAAGAAATAGACTGCCTGACAGCATTGTTAAAGATCCAAGCACCACAGGGTTTTCTTTTAATTCTAAATACAGTTAATGTACACCTCCCGGAAAAAAAAATCTCCCCCGGTTCCACATCCTTAGTTGTTTTTAGTTACACTTCCAGTTTGAAACCAATCTTCTATTGTGTTAGCAGAGTCAGGCATGATGAGAACATAAAAGACGTCAGTGGATGATGCACATTATTTGAACCAATATATTTTTAACTTTCTTTTGAACATTAAACTCTTTTCATCAGTTCTGTGAGCATGAGCAAACCACCTACACAAAGAAGCGGGCCAAGAAACCGTAAGCTGCTTAAATATAAGAACACTAAGCCCCCAGCATCTCTTCTGCTGATGAACTGTATTAGATGATGTAGTATTAACTTGCATGGCTTGCATTAAACTGTAATTAACAGAATTATAGACAGTTTATGACAAGAAGACAGACCTGCTTTACACTCTGACCTGAGTTGGGCCCAGTATGATGGTTCTGAACTCAAGATTTACCCAGCTTCCTCAGAGTTTCGTTATCTAGTTGCCACCAAAATCTCACTGTTAAATGGAGGTACACCATATTCTATGATTATCAAGATAAGTACACTTATACTTGATACTTTGTCCTGATATTAATGCATTCGTATCATATCTCGGCAACCAAACATAGGTGAGTAGCAAAAGTCCCTATTGAAGTTTTTGATTTTCAAAATCGAAAATTGTGCAGGTGTCCGTTCACCAAAATTTACCATGTAATAGACAAAAAACTTAGCAGTTTTTGTTAGAGATTGATAGAAAATTAGGTCTGGCTGGGTTCTCCATGTAATTGTTTATAATTACATATCACAAATGATTTGCTGACACATTCACCTGATGCGCTGTAATATAGAAAGACTAATTGAATTGCTCTTAAATCTATGAGACAATTTACATATTATGTAGCCATTACTTTCATAGCCCAACAGAATTGATGGATACTTTTAATTGTGTTGATTTGGTCAAGTAAATCTCCTGGGTTTAGTGCACACTTATCGAAGGATTATTTTTATGTAGAGCAAATATTATATGTATTGTATGATCAGTGGCTTCTGAAACATCCACATGAAGCATTAACATGACCTCTTCCTTGACATAAGTTGGTTTAGAAAATTATTAAATGAAAAAAGATTAACTATTATAAAGTTCTTTCATTTGCTCTTGCTTTGTCTTGTTATATCTCCTTAAGTACATCTTCCTCCTGCTTTGAAAACTCTAACCAAATGCAAGAAAAATGTGCCATAACCAACCTGCTTAAATGTTTTATCTTTCATGTAATGTTAAAGTATGGAAACACTTGCATAAATACATAATTTGTCAATATTACTAAAACAAAATTGTTTATAAGAGAAATGTGTTTAGCTATAGATTTTATTCAAATGCAGTCTATTAAATGATAATAAGGGCCCATCTCCCAGTAAGTACAAAGCTATGTAAAACTATTTTACCTTGCAAAGCATCACTTTGCACACAAAAAATCTAAAAACTGAGAGCATAGGTTCCTGGCAGCAGTGCTGTATAATAATGTGAATGTTCTGGCTCTGTGTCAGCCTAACTTCCAGGAACAGCCTTAAATTACTCCATTACTGAGATGTGCAAATCCGGAACTAAGGAGACAAAGAAGGGAATGGGATATCATTATTGAAACCTCTATAGAATTGATCGAGTTGATGGAGAATGCTGCTGTGTTATAAACATACATTTGAGCTGATTAAATGTGAGAGGCAATCAATGGGATGTGAAACTGAGAATTTCAACTTCTTCATTTTAATATGCGTGCCACCAGCAGGCCCGTCAGGGGGTGACGGGCTATACTGGCGTCCGGGGTCCAGGGGGCCCAGCGGGCTTAGGTCACGCCAGTCAGTGGAGTATCTTGGTTTGGTGCTGCCCTAGGCAAACAAAATTTGGGCACCCCCCCCATTCATTTTATAAACTGAGCAAAATACTGGCATATTGAGTGGCTAAATCTTGGCATATTGAGTGGCTAAATAATGGCATACTGAATGACAATATACTGGCATATTGAGTGGCTAAATCCTGGCATATTGAGTGGCTAAATCCTTGCATACTGAGTAGCAAAATCCTGGCATATTGAGTGGCTAAATACTGTTATATTGAATGGCTAAATCCTGGCATATTGAATGGCTAAATCCTTGCATGTTGACCAACTGCTCCCAACCACCCTCCATATTACACTAGACCTGGATAACATGCTTGTGAGGGTAGGTGGGGCGAGTGGGAGATAATGTCGGGGGGGGGGGGGGGTTTCATGGGGCCCAGAAAATGTCTTCAGTAAGGGACCATGAAATTCCTGATGGCGGCCCTGGCCACCAGCACTGAAAGGGTTAACCCTCTTGTTCGCCTTTTTTTTCTAGGTGTATATAAGGGCATGAACGCACTGTAGGGCATGAACAATTTAAAATTAAAACTCCACGTCCACAACTATTTTATTCCTATGACAAGCACATCTTACTCATTAATACTTTATAAGTTTGGTTATCGGGACTTTTTCTATTATCGGCATCGCTCCAGACTCTCATTTCTGGAACAAATCATACAATCAGCAGACGGAACATCTGCACCCTCTGACGTTCTGATCACAGGAGAAAGAGGCCTTTTGTGTTCTCTTAAGTGAATGTACAAAAAAAACTAAAGAAAAACACCTAAGCATTTTCAACCACGACCCTAACTTTAAATGTATTTATTTCCTGCAGCCATGTGGAAGCGTTTGCTAGTGTTCAGCTATGTGAGATCTTACCAAGCATGTCTTCTGTACTAATGGGTCCTGTGAATCTATTATTCATTGAAATACCATCTATTATAAACTCTGAGCAAAAAAGTCTGTTGTTCCAGTTTGAAACTCAGAGATGTGATTTAAAGAAACAGATGCAGTTTTACTACAGTAACTGATGTTCTGCAGTATAATGTATGTGATACAGACCACTTAATTATCAAACACAAAGAAGGCAGACAGGACGAAAATAAGGAAGTATTTTTAGATCCATGTATATTCGTTCTTCTCACCAGACCTGTTAAGGCGGGAATATCCAATGTTTGGCAAATATGGCATACACAAAGATTATCAAGCACCTTGCCAATCTCTTTAGTAAAAATGACAATATTTAGATAATACACAAAACTCACTGTTAAAGCCTCGTGACAATAAACACAATGCATTTAAAAAATAATTATATTATGCAGTTATGTCAATTGTATTGATGTTAAAGGTTATTTTGTTTGGATTCCTGAGATTCCCATTTGTCAACTTTTTGGTCAGTTATCAAGTACTATATAGTTATTTGCAGAAACACTGTACATTGTTACACACAGTGTACATTTGCACAGATGCAGTATAAGAACCATCTTTTTTGCCAATATTTTTACCGGAAAAAACAACAACTTTTGTCACAAAATAATCACTAGGTTAAAATAGTTGCAAATACATGAAGCTCAAAACATGTACTAAAAAAAAAATCTGTATATCCTGGAAGATAAAATCAGGAAATCAGGACATTTTCTCCCCATAACTTTTTTAGAAGGAAAAAAGGGGAGAGTGCAGCAAGTGATATCTGTGTCATACATAGATAGAGTCTTTTTTTCTAAACAGTGAATCAATTGACAACCAAGTAGCAGAAATCAGGCCATTAATTCTCTAATTCACATATGTGTTAACCTGTCATCCAGATACATAGATAAAATACAGACATACATAGATATAAATAAGGATGAGTTGTCATTTCATATAGAAAGGTCCCTTAAATCAGGTTTTTATTAAATTTGACTTATTTCTAAGTAGCTATTCACAATACCAGTTATACTACAATATCAATTATAATTTACCTTTGCTTGAAAATGAAATAAAATCTACAACATACCTCGAGATTATAGTTTTCTACAGTTCTCTTTAATGGATCCACTATTTGCCAGCAAATCAAAATACACAGGTCAATGAGCAGCATACCACCGACGATGACCAACAGTTTTTGATCCTTGATAATCTGTAATAAGTGGGTAATAAACATATATTTCACATTTCTGTTATCATCAACATACTTGTTAATATAATATACATTTTTTGTTGTATATATTTTATGATTTGACTATCTACAACTGGATAGTGAAAGCAGCTAGAACTGACAATACAGGATCACATATCATATTAATGTCATTATATTAACATGCTCTTACTGTACATACTTCCCTTTCAATCAGCAACATGCTAGTAGATTCAGCTCTTCTGAGATAAAACAGTTGACCTTAACTGAAACTAAAACAATTATAGTCATTAAACATTTAAAAAGCGTGAGAGAGGCTAGGAGATATGACGAGGCACATCTATTCAGTTTTTATATGTTACCCAGTGATGTGTCTTTTGAATCTTACAGTAATTTTGATATTGGCTTCATGAACCCTTCAAAGTACTAAATGTAAAGGAACTAAGAAAAAATGTATCAAAATAATAAAGTACTAACGCTAATAAACAATGTATATCAAATGATAACTCTCCACTTTGTTTATTAGGTAACACTTATATTATTTGAGGAATTTTCTTTTTCTCATGTACTGTATATTTGTATTTGCAAAATGTCTGGAGCTAATTGCTTAAAAAACACAGAGGATATGATGTCCCTGACACTGTGTACATTCACAAAAAATAAAAAAATCAAACATATTCAATGCTTTTATATTCTGTCTTATTTTGTGTTGTAAACTATTTGGAGCACAGACTCCACAGTCCATTACGACTATCAATAAACTGGCGTAATACACATTAAGCTGTCTTCTGGCTCTGTGTGGTGATGTATTATATTACATTTTCAGTTCTTTATTTGAATAATGCTTTAGATTTTTGGTACTGCATTGACTATATCATATTGTGTGCTGGAATTTCTATTTTCATTTTGTATATTAATATTGGGTTTGTATAACTGCTACACAGCACTTATACCTGTGAAAATATTGCCTATTTATTCCCAGTGACCTGTGCCCTACTCACAAAAAAGGCACAATTGGATGGCAGAAACAAAACAGCTTTTTAATAACCAATAAAGTTTTTGTTTTTTTAAATGATACCTTTATTTTATCTTCATTTGATCTATATAAAAAAGGAAGGGCGACACATACTTGCCAACTCTTACTTGAGCTCTTACTAGCTCTTAGTCATAGACCTGTGCCCTTCGCCTTTGTTTATGTAAAAAAGAAAAGTAACCTGCTTGTTAACCCCTTAGTGACAAGACATTTTTACCTTGACTTTCCCTTGGTGACAATGGCTTTTTTGACATTTCTGGGGTGTTTGTGTTTAGCTGTAATTTTCTTCTTTCTCACATACTGTACCCACACAAATTATATGTTGTTTTTATCGCCATAAGAAGCCATAGGATACCATTATGTTGCTCATATCTTATAATTTACTACAAAAAAAATCATAAAATATGATGAAAATTTTAAAAAAACAAACACTTTTTCTAACTTTGACCTAAAATATAATTTAGACAAATACAATCATTAAAAAAGATCCCATCTAAATAGTGTTGTCCCGAGTTCAGAAATATTAATGTTTCCATATTTTAAAAAAATAGTGTTTTTCGTTTTTTCCTATATTGAACTTTTGACGCCAACCCGAACCCTAAATTTAACCCTAACAGTAAATGTAACCCCAACTTTAACCCTTATGCTATCCCTTAATATATTTTAATTTTATTTTAATTAACCCTATCCCTTATGATAAAAATTATTTAATTTTAACCCTAACAGCTAATCTAACTTTAATCCAAGTTTTCAGCTAATTCAATCTTTTTTTTTTTTTTTTACATTGCAATGTTGCTGACTGCCTCAAGGGCAGATCGACAGAAGTGAATTTTTTTCACTTCTCAAGCTCTGACCACAAGAGGGGATAGCCATATTGACGGAGCATGCTGCTCTGTCAGTATGGAGCCCATGATCGCTCCGTGGGGCGATAGTGGGTGCCCCAGAGAGGAAATTTTGGTGCTGGCTATTGCCTCGACAGCAAGACAATAGACCAGCATGATGGTGAAAACCGCTTGTTTCACCGCAGGACGTGCCAGGCACATCCATTGTCACGAAGGGGTTAAACCATGTTCTTATATTAGGTAAGGAAGGAGCAAAGTATTGTAAAACCCAAATAGAACAAACTAATGTTAGTCATTGATGTTTTATTACCTTGTCTAATATCTATTTATTTTTGTTTTATTTGTTTATTTATTTGTGGCACAGAAATTGCTCACCTTTTTCTTCATTTTTACATTCTTGAATATTGCATGAACTCTCCATGTTTTCGCAAACATTGCTCCAAAAGCTGTTGTGTAACCCACAGTTAAAATCCAGGTCCTTACCTATAGATAAATAAAATATACATATTAGAAATGAACACCTGCTTTGCAAGTTACATAAACAATCACAGCTTTCAAGAAGAGATACATGTTCCATAGCATGCAATGCCCTTTTAATGAACCAAATGATCAGTAAACATGGTTTACCGCTGCTGCAAACAATAGCAATAAACCCTTTGTTAGATGTCATCAGTGTGTGATGAAAGATACCTGATATCTTATAAAGTTTATGCCCCAGAAGACACTGCTCATTATAATGTTCATTATACATTCCCAAACTGACAAAGCATCTAAAAATGATCAAACAAATTAATTTTTTCTCTTAATTCACAGAGAAGTTAAAAACAGTAGTGAAACCTCAAGTTTTTAGATGATTTTGTTATTTGCTTGAAGAATACTGATACAATAGCAAGCTATACCTATCTATTCTAGATACTGTTTCTAGCATGTGCCATAATACACGTGTTCCTCTTCCCTATTGTGTCTCCCTTGTCTTTATCTGTGTATGTGTAACCTTACCTATAGGCCTGTATTCAGGAAGCTGATGATTTGTCTGTTCCTGGACAGATGCTGCTGATAGAGATGCATGACATGGCCACACAAACCTAGGATGTCCAACTGGTGGTTAGTGGGTCATTCTACAGAAGTCCTACTGGACCCACACCTTCCAATAGACACCTGTATCTCAACATTCATCTCTTGGGGTTCCTGACAGGTAGATTATTTGCCAAATAAATAGCAACTATTTTGGTCTACATTTCCCTATATACAGATAATGAAGAGCACACAATGTCAAGGAAGCTCACCAAAAGCAGCACTAGGTACAGTGCATCATTACAACTCCCACATGAACAGTTTATTTGGTGTTGAGTTTTCAAGGACTGCAATACCTAAGAGTCCAGAAAGGTATCTCTTCAAGTTCCTTCATTATGCAGGCACGTGACAGATATGCCCCCTGCTCCCTCACAGTAGATTACCAGGAGCCAGTTATCTCATGGAACTTGTGTACTAGCTAGCATTTCTTGCAATACGTTTGCCACATCGGCCATTTTTTTTTTTACCAGTCACAAATAACTTTTGTATGCTGCCTTGTAGTATGTAGACATCATATGTGACCAGAAGGAAATCAGTAAACTCCTAAGTGTGGTTCTGTGGGATTCTTAATTAGGTAATACATTTCCTTCTGGTCACATATGAATTCTACATACTGCAAAAGTTATATACCACATAGGAATCACAGCATGCATTTGTGCATTCAGAGAAATTACAGTTAGACACAGCAATATAGCTCTGGTACTCAAGGTACAACAAAAGCAAATTAGTTTTAATGGTTTTAATGAGTTGAATTACAGAATCAAATCTTTATAGAAACATAAAATGTCTTGGCAGATTAGAACCTTTTGGCCCATCAAATCGGCCCAATTTTCTAAATTCTTTTCTTAACACTTAACACATAGCATAATATAATTTTTTTGTTCATAAAAGGGGAAACCATGCATTTTAAAAGCACATCTGAACAGTGTATTATTGATAGATAAGACTGACATATAAGCCTGCCTAGGGCAATATATACCTCCAGTATGTACACAGAGTTATATGGATATGGTGGGCTACATATCAGGGCAGTGTGTGAGGCATATCCTTCAGTACATATTTCTGTAGCGTTTCTCTCTCTCTCTCTCTCTCTCTCTCTCTCTCATTTCTGAAGCATTCCTTGCGCTCTCTCATTTCTGTAGTGTCTCTCTCTCTCTCTCATTTCTGTTGCATCTCTCTCTCCTTTCTGTAGCGTCTCTCTCTCTCTCTCCTTTCTGTAGCGTCTCTCTCTCTCTCTCTCTCTCTCTATCCTTTTATGTAGCATCTCTCTCTCCTTTCTGTAATGTCTTTCTCTCTATCCTTTCTGCAGTGTCTCTCAATCACCCTCCCCCTGTAATGTCTCTCTCTCACCCTCCCCCTTCCCATGTAATGTCTCTCTCTCAACCTCCCCCCTTTCCCCTGTAAAGTCTCTCTCCCCCTCTCCCCCTTCCGCTGTAGTGTCTCTCACTCACCCTTCCCCCTTCCCCCTGTAGTGTCTCTCTCTCTCCCCCTTCCCCCTGTAGAGTCTCTCTCTCTCTCCCCCTTCCCCCTGTAGTGTCTCTCTTCCCCCTGTAGTGTCTTCCCCACCTCTTCCCCATGTAGTGTCTCTCACTCACCCTGCTGTCTCTTCCTCCGCTCCTCATCCCGCGCCAGAACTGCTGCATCCGGCGGCAGCAGGTGAATTTCTTAAAGTGGCGGCCGAGGAACTTCTTAAAGTGTCCTGCCATTGCCTTAAGCAATTTGGCGGCCTCCGCCACTTTAAGACGTTTAGCGGCTGTCACCGCTTTAAGAAATTCTCCTACAGCTGCCGGATGTTGCAGCAGCCGAACTGTTTAAAATGGCGGCCATTTCTGATTTGCTTTAAGTGGCCAAGGCGGCCACGGGGCAGGCAGCCCACCAGGATTTATCACGGTGGGCCAGTTCGGCCGTGCCTACACATGCTTAGTTTCTGTCACTGTGTTAAGCTCTGACACTTTTGCTGTAAGGCTGTTCCTTGCATCCATTACCTTCTCAGTAAAGTAATACTTACCGAGATTACTTTCAAACCTTTGCCTCTCTATTGAAAGAAGATGTACTCTTGCTGTGGTAATTTTTTCTTTTTTTTAAATATACTCTCCTGCTTTACTGTGTTGATTCCATTTATGTATTTAAATGTGTATCATACTCCCCATCTCATCTTTCCTCCAAGCTATACATGTTAAGATCATAATAATATATTTGCTAACATAATCCAATTTACTAACTATACTACATATAGAAAGTCTAGAACATTGTCTTTTTTCTGCTTGTGTCAGTTAACTAAAATGTGTGCCTTGAGGAGACAAAGGAAAACAAAGCTATTCAATGAAATGAAGATCTTGCTGCTACATCTTGTCATCAACAGGTGATTTGGGCTTTTGTGGCAAGATTCATTGATTTTACAATAAAGCAAGATAATGTGATCTTGAAATAAACATATAAAAAGAACATGTTGACTGTTTTGGACAGCTAGATTAAAATTATTGAGGAATTTATTGTTGCTTTGGCATATAAATAAAATAAAAGTCAATATATGAAGTCTAGTCCCTAAACTCACTTTTGTGCAAGTGGAAGACCACTGTCTGAATAGTGAAAAAAATCACATTTTTAATATTTGTCTTAAGCCCTCCCCCAGTGATTACTCTGCATGTATACTACAGGTGGGGCAGCACGTATTATACAGACACTGAACATATAAAGTTTTGTTCCATTTAGTCACTTCCTGTGCTGCTGCAATATAATACATTGTGTGGATTCTAAGTGACCCTGTTCTTGTACACAGTAGGATCTCTTAACAGTGCAACACATTGTCTGATAACATGACTAGAGAAACAGGATATTCTATGCATTTGAATGAAATGATTCTCATTGGTTCTTGCAGCAAAAAATAAATACAAAAAAGAGGAAATTGATTTTTAGTCAGCAAATGTGGGCAACCTTGGTTTCTTGCAAACTGCTGTAATTTCACAAAGGTATTCAAGTGTAAGATTTTCATATTTCAAGCAAAATGTAAAATATGCATTGTTAAGAACTTTTAATGTACCTTAATATGCATTAACATTTGGAAGTTGCAATTTTGGCACCAGACAGTCCCTTTAAGGATTTATTGCATCTGGGGGTGTGTTTCAAATCATTTATGTTAGAGACTTGTATTTTTTAGGTAATTTAAAACAATAATTTACAGGATAACCTTTATAAAAAAAATTAAAAAGGACTACATTCTGAAATTATTAGAAATAACAGTAAATTTTACATAAGTGAGTTATAATTTTCCCATTTCATCCATTTAATCTATAGACTTGTGAACAGGGCCCATATTTTTACCTCATGTTTTGGTTTCTAGTTCTCTGCTATAAAATTTCATAAAATTTGCTGGAAAAAAAAACCAAAAAAAACTTTTTTCTAAACAATTGACCTAACTTTGTTCTAACTTTGACCTAAACAATAATTTACAGAAATACAATCAATAGAAAAGATCCCATCTAGATAGTTTCTAAATTTTGTCCCAAGTTCATAAATATGCTTGTTTCCATGTTTTTCTGCAGTTTTTTGCGAGTTAAAGGGCAAAAAACAAAAATAGTGTTTTTTCCTACAGTGACCTTTTGACCCCAACCTAAACCCTAAATTTAACCCTAACTCTAACCCTTATGGTAACCCTTAATTTAATTGTAACCCTAACAATTATTCCAACCCTAACTCTAGAGTTTAGCTAATTAAGTCTTTTTTTATTGCAATGTTGCTGACTGCCTCTAGGGACACTCAAACAACAGCATCAGAGTGACGGAAGTGATTTTTTTTTTCACTTCCAACACTCTACCCACAAGAGGGCAGCAGCCATATTGAAGGAACATGCTGCTCCTCCAATATTGCGCCCTTGATCGCACCATGGAGCAATCGTGTGTACCCAGGATGAAAAAGTTTGGTGCTGCCTAATGCCTTGACATTGAGGCAATAGAGCTGCACCGTCAGAGCAGTTTTTGCGATCGTTGATGCAAAAAACGCTCGTTCCACCGCAGGGCGTGTCAGGCACGTCCTTTGTCGGCAACAGAGTTGCCGGCTGGACGTCCGTCACTTCCATTGTCACAAAAGTGTTAATAAAAAAAGTTGTTGGTGATCCATGACGAAATGCTATAAAATGAATAAACTAACATGACTTGCAGTGTACAATTTGTGTATGAGTAGGGTCTCCATTAAAGGGACTCTGTCAATGAAATTGCAATCAAATGCAGGGGAAACGTGTAATTTGCATTGCCCAACAAGCCACAAGATGATGTCATAAGCAGACACCTTAGATACATTTAAACCATGTATTTCTCTTATTTTACGCATTTTCCTGCAATCCTGCTAACACAATATATAGATCATTCTTCAACACTTTTCTTTATCTCTATATAACCAGAATAAGCGATGCCTAGGCTGGATCAGCTTATTAAATGACGGCTTAGCCCCCACCCAATCACTGGTGCCTCTCTGCAGGTGCTGGACAGGCACCAAGGGAGTCCACAAAGCACAATAAAGCAGGATCCGCACTCACAAGATTATAAGTCCAAACAGTGGTTTTAATGTGCAAAAAATATACGGTTCATTCAAAACAGCAGCTTACATAGGGAGTGAAGGCAGATTAATATTATTATTCACTCCCTATGTAGACCACTGTTTTGTAGGAACCGTTTATATTTTGCATATTAAAACCACCATTTGGACTTACAATCTTGTAAGTGCCGTACTGCAGCAGGATCCCACCTGTCAAATCCTCAATCTGATAGGTTAAATGTAACCGACGCTCAAAGTGAGTTCTGGTTACGTTTACCCACATTGCGCCATGTCCTCCGTGATGTCACGAGTGACGTTGCATTGTCTCGTGCTATTTCAGCAGGGACCCACAAGGTCTGTATAGAAAAGTTGCTGTTTTGTTGCTTTTATCCTTAAGCATCAATGCAACACTGGGCATAAAGTGATTAAGTTTGAAGTATTATGACAGGACCACACAACAGTAGAAAAGTATGAACATCCCAAAAGCTATCTTCTATCCACTTTATCAAGTCAAACCTTGGTAAAGCTAATATTGTCTGAAATACTCTATACATGATATCAGGATGTTGGGAGGTGCGAGGCTGAATATGGAAACAGCAGGCAAAGATGATATGTTAGCAACCTATGATGCACCGCGAAGATTGTTTATATTGCTGGAGTTAGTGTGAGCATCTGCCATTTTGAGGACAAAAATACTTCTAGCCTATTACAATTTCTATGATTACCACTAAAATGAACAAGAACATTTATATATCGCTAACATGGACAAGGACATTTATGTATTGCTAACATACTGACTTCAGTAGTAGATATGTTGAAATCTCACTCACAGTTTAATCTGATGTGGTACTGCTAATACAAATAGTCACAAAGAACCTTACACTATTTAAGTACTATACATGCCTTTTCAGAACAGTGTTGGCACAGTTTCTAGGCTGAAGGTGGTTGATGTATTGTTGATGGTTTACTATGGTCAGGACACAATTAGCTGAACGGGCTCAGGAAGTTGGATTCACTCTGGTACATTTATCATCATTTTCAACATCCATGTGTATGAATACTTGTATGTATTTTTATGACACTAACTAGATAGCAAATGAAGCAGAGGTCAACTCCCAGGGTGCCAAAGAGATTGCACAGTTCACTTACAAACTAACAACTGTGTCTCAGTAGGATAGAGCAGGCACCTGAATGTCTACACGGAATAATGCATTAGATTATGTGTCTCAGTGGTTCACTGAGGAGCAAAGCAAGAAACAAAAATTTAAGAGAGAAAAAAACAGAATGGCAGATCACTGGAAAATATTATACATCTTTAAGAAAAACCACAAAAAAGGTAAAAGTACTGACAGTAGCAGGGTTATGTGTAGATAAAATAAAATAAAAATATGGCATATTAAGAAACAGTGTCAACAAAAAAAAACTTTTATGATATTTATTGCACAGACGACTTGCACATATATTTACAAACTAATAACAAATTGGGTTATATATTATTTAGAGCGTGCATTCATTATTATGTAGTGTTCAGTGTGTATCAACTTTGTTATAATGTACTGCTGTTTTAAATCACAAAGTTTTGCTATTGTTTTGTTGCACATTAACCCCTTAGTGACATGACTTTTTTGGCTTGTCGACGCTTGGTGACATGGGCTGTTTTAACATTTCTGAGCAGTTTGTGTTTTGCTGTAATTTATTTCTGTCTCATTTAGTGTACCCGCACAAACTATATATCGTTTTTATCGTCATAAGAAGGGCTTTCTTTTGATACCATTATTTTGATAATAGCATATAATTTGATGTAAAAAAAATAATAAAATATGGCAAAAAAATTGAAAAAATTATTTTTTTTTGACTTTTATTTGAAAAATCGTATACTCATGTACAAGAGACAACAAAAAAACACTGCTAAAAAGTTTCTAATATATGTCCTGAGTTCAGAAATAGCCCATGTTTTTATGTTTTTGTGCTTTTTTATTCATGTTACAGGGCCAGAACTATAAGTGGTGCAAAGCTATTTTAAAATCCCTTCTTTCAAAATTAGCGATAGTGACATTGTAACACTGATTTCTGTACTAAATCCATGAATGACCCCCAACATGTACATATTTTTGAAAACTAGACAACTCAGGGCATTTAACTTGGGGTATTTTGACACATTTCATGTAGCCATTTTACCACCAATCTATGCCAAAGTTTGCAGCAAAAAATCTTTTTTTTTAATTTTTCACATATATTGCAATTTAGGTAAACATTACCTTAAAATGTGAAGGGGTATTTCCAAATAACACCTCAATATGTGTTCAGCAACATCTCCTGAGTACAGGGATACCACCCATGCATAGGTTTGTTGGTTTGTTTTGGGGCTAAAAGGCCACATTTAGGGGGTGCGCATTTTGGTTTTCCAACTTGGAATTCTGACATGCAGAAAACTTGTGCCCATGTCCCATTTGGGACATTTTTGAAGCCAGAAAGTGTATTCTACCCCACAAAACCATATATTTTTTTAAACTAGACACCCTAGGGTATTTCAAATGGTAGTATTTTAACACTTTCCATGCACTAATTATACTACCAGCCTATGTCAATGTTTTGGGTAGTAATTTTTTTTCACATACATTGAACTTTGGGCATGAATTCACAGATCCTGTTATATGTCAGTGCCAAACAACACCTCAATATGTGTTCAGCAACATCTCCTGAGTACAGGGATACCACCCATGTATAGGTTGGTTAGGTTATTTGGGGGTTAAAAGGCCACATTTGAGAGGTGCGCTTTTTGGTTTTCCAACTTGGAATTCTGACGTGCAGAAAACCTGCGCCCATGTCCCATTTGGGACATTTTTGAAGCCAAAAAGTGTATTCTATCCCACAAAACCATATATTTTTGAAAACTAGACACCCTAGGGTATTTCAAATGGTAGTATTTTAACACTTTCCATGCACTAATTATACTACCAGCCTATGTCAATGTTATGGATAGTAATTTTTTTTCACATACATAGTACTTTGGGCATGAATTCACAGATCCTGTTATATGTCAGTGCCAAACAACACCTCAATATGTGTTCAGCAACATCTCCTGAGTACAGGGATACCACCCATGTATAGGTTGGTTAGGTTATTTGGGGGTTAAAAGGCCACATTTGAGAGGTGCGCTTTTTGGTTTTCCAACTTGGAATTCTGACGTGCAGAAAACCTGCGCCCATGTCCCATTTGGGACATTTTTGAAGCCAAAAAGTGTATTCTACCCCACAAAACCATATATTTTTGAAAACTAGGCTCCCTAGGGTATTTCAAATGGTAGTATTTTAACACTTTTCATGCACTAATTCTACCACCAGCCTATGTCAATGTTATGGATAGTAATTTGTTTTTCACATTCATTGTACATCGGGCATGAATTCACAGATCCTATTATGTGTCAGTGCCAAACAACACCTTAATATGTGTTTAGCAACATCTCCTGAGTACAGGGATAGCACCCATGTGTAGGTTAGTTAGATTATTTGGGGGCTAAAAGGCCACGTTTAGGGGGGGGTGCATTTCCAACTTGGAATTTTGACATGTAGTCAGCCTGCGCCCATGTTCCATTTGGGACACTTTTGAAGCCTGTCAAAGTATTTTACCCCATAAAACCATATATTTTGGAAAACTAGACATCCTAGGGTATTTAAAATTGTGGTATTTTAACACTTTCCAAGTGCTAATTCTACCACCAACCTATGTCAAAGGGATGGGATGTCATTTTTTCCCCACACACATTGTAGTTCAGGCAGGAATTTTCAGATTCTGGTATTTGCCACTGCCAACCAACACCTCAATATGTGTTCAGCAACATCTCCTGAGTACAGGGATACCCCCCATGCATAGGTTTGTTGGTTTGTATTGGGTCTAAAATTCCACATTTAGGGGGTGCGCAATTCCAACCTGGAATTTTGACATGTAGTCAGCCTGCGCCCATGTTCCATTTGGAACATTTTTGAAGCCGTCCAATGAATTTTACCCCATCAAACCATATATTTTTGGAAAATAGACATCCTAAGGTATTTCAAATGGTGGTATTTTAATACTGTATAGGTACTAATTCTACCACCAGCCTTTGTAAAAGTTTGTGGTAGTACTTTTTTGGGAGTTTTTTTTTCCCACATGCATTGTACTTCAGGCATGAATTCACAGATTCTGGTATATGTCACTGCCAAACAACAACCCAATATGTGTTCAGCAACATCTCTCGAGTACAGGGATAGCACCCATGCATAGGTTTGTTGGTTTGTTTTTGGCTAGAAGGCAACATTTGTGAGATGCGCATCTCAAAATTCCAACTTGGAATTTTGACATGTAGTCAACCTGCGTCCGTGTCCTTTATGGGATATATCTTTGAAGCCAGCCAATGTAATTTACCCCCACCAAACCATATATTTTTTTATCGGTAGACCCCCATCACTACTTGTGGCAAGGGCTCAGCAGCCACCGATACATCGCTAGATGATGTATCAGAAAGCTGAATAGGGTCAAAATCGAACCCTGAGTCCGCGGCCTCAGAATCAGTGCGTAAGCAGTGATCTCGAGCAAAGAAGGGGTTAATAGCTCTTAGAAGAGCCTATCTAGTACTGTAATACATTACAGTACAAATAAATTAATCCATAAAACAGTGCAGACAGCAAAACATACTGTTGCTGTGCAGGATTAATGCTTACACAGTGATGAATGGCAGGGAAGGGGTTAATACACAGTGAAAGACTTTCATAAAACCTGCTAATTTTATAAAATGTTATTTTATATCACTAATACTGATCTGTCTCTTTCCGTCACAAAAATGTAAGTGAGGAGAGGGAGGCAGATCAATATTTGTGAATATTGATCCGATTAATTTTGATCTGACCAGGGCGAATGGTGAGCTTAATTGAGAAATCACCAAACCGCCTTTGCCACTAATTCGCTGTTACTGATCGCTATGCGCTCAGGCAGCTTAAAAAAAAAAAACTCAAATATTTTTACTTTACATCCCCTAGCGGGTATGTGTAAAAAAAAAAAAATATGCAGACAGATAAAAATTGCTTTGACGTCAATATCATTGCGTAAGCAGTGATCGACGGCAAATAAGGGGTTAATAACTCTTAGAATAGCCTTTTTAGTACTGTAATAAATTACAGTACAAAAAAATTAACCCCTAAAAAATGCACAAACAGCAAAAATAAATGCGCTGATGTGCACGATCACTGCTTATGCAAGATCAGTGGCAGGGAAGGGGTTAAACGCAGGGAATTGCTTTAATAAATTTTTTTTTATTGTTTTATTATTTGTGTGTTGTGTATTTATTGTTTTTTTTAACTTTTACTTACTTTTAGAACTTTGATCTGTCTCTCTCCCTCACTAAAAAAAATGTGAGGAGAGGGAGACAGATCATAACTGGTCAGATCAATATAGAGTTAATATTGATCTGACCAGTCAGTGGGGATGTTCAGGAGAGCATCCCCACTGCCTGTCAGTGTGCCTGGCAGTCACTGATTGCCTCTGTGAAGAGGCAATCGTGTGACAGCCAGAGAGCACAGGAAGCAGGTACTTCCTGCCTCCTGTGCTCTTGCCCTTAGAAGGGCAGCGCCATCTTGGTCACTCAGTGACCAAGATCGTGCATTTTTTTTTTGTGTTCCTGATTGCCTCGACTTGCGAGGCAATCAGGAACACTTTCTGAGCATAGGAAGCGAAAAATTCGCTTCCTATGCTCATTTTTTAAATGCCCGCGTTTTAAAGGCACTGTGCCTTTAAAACCGGCATTTCGATCGCTCTCCGGAGCGATCGAAATGCCGACGGGCATTTTTTTTAGCATTGTACGATGCTTCCACACGGAAGCATCGTTACAATGCCCTTAGAGCACTGAAAGCGGAAAAACTCCGCTTTCAGTGCTCGTTTTGACACAGGACGGACTAGGTCCGTCCTGTGTCACTAACGCCTCGGCACACAGGACGGACCTAGTCCGTCCTGTGTCGCCAAGGGGTTAATAGATAACATGTCATTGTTGTTTTAAATCACAAAGTTTTGCTATTGTCTTATTGCACATTAATAGATAACATGTCAGATGTGGTTACACCCAAATTGCTACAGACTGTAATTGAATGAATGCTTGTGGGTCCTATATATACATGTCAATTAATCACCTTTGTTAGGCTTGAAAAAAAAAACCCGAGTGGGTTGAAACGTCGCCTTTGTCTTATTAAAACTCTCTTTGACACCGAGTGCTGGGTCTCATACTATTTTTTTTTTTACCATTGTTTGTGTCCATTTATTTAAATGTCCCAGTTTCACTGGTTCTATAGCCAGTGGACAAAATGTGGCCCATCTAACAGCAAAGCTAAGCAAACTGGCTTATTTAGAATTGTTTAATTTGCCATATAAATATGTATTTGTTTGAATAAACTTGAGTTATACTTAAAAATAAATAAACATGGGTACAGACTGTTTTTAAGTGTTTTTGTAGATAAAAACGGAATATGACCAAAACACACATGCGTAATTGATCAAATAGCCTACATCAGAAAAAAATTGCATTCCGGAGCTTTAAGTTATCCATGGCATACAATTTTTATACGCAGTAGGGGTGCTAATCATACCGTACAATTTACATATTTTCTTCAGACATGTTGTTTAGAATCTTAGGACAGTTCTTCATTCTCATTGGTTCAGATTGGTCAGATATTTCTTTATCTGAACCAAGGTAAATTAACAATTGTCCTAAGATTCTAAACAACATGTTTGCCCCCTGTTAGAGAAACACTGAGCAAAAAGGGCTGAATGAAGTACATTGTTTATATTCTTTCATTAAAGTATTTCTATACAAACTACTTACACTTGATGCAATCTTTCTAATAAACATTGGTTTATTTTTTTACTACAGTTGGTCCTGGGGTAATAGGGCATGTATGTGGGTGCTGGGACATATCTTGGATGTGTGTATTGTGGGTGCTGGGGCATGTTCTGGGTGTGTATTGTGGGTGCTGGGGCATTTACTCCGTAAGGGGCCCCACAATTTCTTATGGCTGCCCTGCCCATGGGTAGCATGACTTAAAAATTATGTTTTCCTTACAGTGATTGTGTAATGCAGACATCTTGTGCAAAGGCATCTTCGTTGACTGATGTTGAGTGTTTTTTCATTTCTCTCTTCACTGCCTCGTTCACAATTTGAACTTTTTTTCTCTCAAAAAGTTACATGCCACTTAGCAAGATGATTGAGCATAACATGGTGTTATGTAGTAATGAAGTCCTATACTTTTGGGTAAATCACAACCAAACCATGTGCAATTAGGATGTTACTGAAGTATGCAATAGCATAACAAATTGAGTAGAAGCATAGTGCTGTGTGTATAGTGCCACTTGTGACCGACAGGTGGCAGTGAACAAGTTTTTTTTTTACATGTTTTCTCTTTGCAGAGAAAAGTACATTATGGACAGCAGGTTAAAGTGCAAATAATCTGTGTAATGAAAAATGTATATAATGTTCATTTGCATAAGGAAACACATTGCAGATATACTTTATGTTCACATCAAGTAATTGGTTTGTTTACAATAATTATAACCTTAATGTTAATTATTATTCTTTAAAAAATCTTACTTTTTTCATGCACAAATTATTTTCAGATGTGAATGTTTTCTGAAAAGCAACACTTTCCTTTTCCCCTTTTTCGACTCTCCCTTATTTCACTGTTTCAGGATTTAAAGAGGGAATAAACTCAGTTTTTATTTTTAAAGATACTTCTGCAAAGTACCATTCAAAACATATCCTATAGTCTATCAAAAAACTTGTGAGAAATAATTTGGTGAAGCTTCACTGAGACAGTCTGATGCCTTTTGGGCACTCCTAGGGTGTGCCTTTGTGTGTCATGCAAGATGGGAGGGAGGTTAGTATGTGAAAATGGCAATGTGAGCTAATATGCACATGATAACGTGAACATACGCTCCTATAAACAACTAGGATTTATGACACTGTAGTAGGAGGGAGCAGGAAGTCTAAAACAGACACAAGATGTAGGCTCTGTAGTAAAAGAAGGAGCACAGAACGTGCTGCAGATTTATAGATAAGTTATTTACTGCAGCACATTAGACCAGGATAAAAGATAAGCATTAGGGAGATTTACATTTTTAGGGTTTAATCCCTATCTATGTCTGCTGGTCCTGCGCCTGCTGTAGGTTGCACACAATTCCTAAAGCTAGTCTTGAATCTCTTCCAAATTTTGTTAGTTTGGATAATTTCTGACCTGCTCTCCAAATGCTCTGCTTTAAGGCCCTTTCTTGCAAAATAAAACAAAATCCTCTCCTTAGGGCAAGACAGCATTTCAACAGTTAAAATTGTAGGTAATCATGTCCCCAAACATTGACTGGTGCTGTGTAAAATGTAATTTATTAATAATTTTGTTTAAACTTTAATCACTCTCTGCTACTTGCCCAAACTACATTAAACGTTGCTTACTACAACCATTTAATAGTCACCCTCTAAGCACCAGTGCATTACTAGTCCCATCTGGCACTAAGATGGTCAGTTCCAGAATCTGATTCTATGCGACTATCACACTTATGGATACAATACATCTTTTTAACATTTGGGTAGCCATCAACGTCAGTTTGCTTGTTTCTTTGGAAGACCAGTTGGTGAGTAGATAAAAGCAATTGTTAAGATATTTTATACAAATTAGCCATGTGTACGCAGCTAACACGAACAAACATAGCTGTGAATACAAAATGCCAGATTAATTTAATATTTCATGTGATGACTAATACAAGATGCTTGAATAGTAATATGAAAACTGAAATGCAGTCTGAAAACATCTTTTATTTATTCTTAGTAGATGGCATATAGCTGCGTGCAGGCATTACTTTTAATGGCTTTCTGTAGAAGGGGTCACAGTGAGACTGAAAAAACTGTTTCATAGAAGGTAAAAGATGGTCGCTGACAGATGGAAGTGGGAGAGCTGGCATCCTATTTAGAGACAGTCTTGTAAAGGCATAGATAAAATCACAACAGCACATTTGAAAATTGGTTCTTATTTTTGACTATGTTTAAAAAGGAAATTTGCAAATTTGAAACATTTATATACACAATTATTATTATTAAAATATTACACAATATTATTTGTTTAATTTCTTTTATACATTTGAAAATTTTAGTCATATTTTTTGTAGGTGTTAGTGTTTATTTCGAAGCAATTCATGGCTGTATGAGATTGTAATTGCTTAATAATGAAGTGTATTTCATCACCTTCTACACATACTGCAATATTTGTTTTGACATTTATTGGAACAATATGAAACAAAGGTTCATGGCCAACATTACTACTGTGTATTTACTGATTGCTTCAGACAGAATCATTTTTCAAGGTGAATCTTGTTATTGTCTGACATCTGAGGCATACATTACACTGCTCAATGACAAGTAATAGGCTACTAGACTCTGAGGTAATCATATGTATATTATGAAACAGGTAGTTACTGGAGTTTGATTGGTTTCCAACTGTGAGTATTTAACCACTTGTAAAAGCATATTAGAAAGGGTGTGCCACATGAGCTGCTTTTTTAGCCTCTATACATTTGTTTATTTAATTTTTCTGTAGCATGTCCTGCTACAATGTAGTTATTTTGCAGATATTTGGTTTAATGATGTTTTTAAAATGGATATCCATATAGGTGATTGCATTCATTATTTGTTTTTTTTATACTGAACTGTTGAATGTAGAATTTGAAATTATAACATATCCTCTGACTGTAGTACATTGAGTTGTGTGTGCTGTTATTATTCTTGCATTACATGTTTTGATACCAGACAATTAAATATATAACCAAATAATATTGTTACACATTTTAATGGAATCCAAATATATAGTAACATAAAGGAATGTAAAATAAAATAAATTATACTAAATATATAACATTAATATATTATGAATGTATAGAAATATTTTATGTTTAAAATATATTTATTTTAATTCTTCTACAATGTCCTATTCAATTCTCCAGTTAAAATCTGGAGAATTGAACTACCCAAATATATAGGGCCAACTTCAGAATGGTTCGGTCCTTTAAGAATAAGAAAAATCAGACCCATCTCCTAAACTGAATGTGTCCACAAATCATTGTAAATTGTTGATTTAGGCCATATTGGGTTGCCAAATTCCAGATTTCTCCAAACTTTATCTGGCCAGATCAGGGCACTTTGAGTCAATCCTTAAGTTATATGGAAAGAAAAAAGGCTTGAAAAGTCACTCCAAGCAAAAAGAAAAATCAATTTTATTACTTGTATGCTTGTATATGCATGTATTATAGTGAACAAGCATGTAAAAAATTACTATATTCAAGTTATGGCTGCTTGCTTGTCCCTCTTTCCTCTCTACATTAAATTTATACCAATAATATTACTAAGTGGTGTCTTCACAGGACTGTGTATTTATTCTGAAAGCTTAATCTGTAATCAGGATGGGACATGATACCAACCCCCAAAAAAGTATTTATTTTATCCTCAGCCAGCCAACAGACAAGTAAGTAAACAACAACTTGAATATAGAAAATAGTTTATACCACTATGTATAAATCATCCTATCAACTATGAAACATTATACAATTTCTATATGAGGCAGTTAAAGTCTTGATTACAATATTCCTTAAATTAATTAATTGTGTGTAAAAAGAGTTTTTCTCACCAATATTACATACCAGAAGTTAAGAATCTACAAGTGAAACAGCTGTTCTTCAGGTCCAGTCTGACGGATCATTCACCACCAAATAACATATTCATACAGAAATTAACTATGCAAATTAAGAATGTGTGATTTTCATAATATGATGTAAGACACCACAGATCATTTTAAAACACAGAAGTTTCTTAAAATATGCATTTGCTGGACATCCTGTGACGACTACGCATATGTATAGATAATTTTCATGCTCTACATTTCCATTGGAATTACCGTTTAGTTGACAGTGCCCATTTAAATGTGGAAATATTACATTAAACACTTGCTCTGATTCCACTTAGTACTGCCATACTCGCAAGTTATGGTCCCTGTCCATGGTGCTGAAAATGAGTAAGGTAAAAATGAAAAGCCCTTTAGATGTGGAAGTGCTTCAGGCCTGTTCTACACAAGCATCAGTTTACCAGACCTAAAACATTATCACCGTTTTATTTACTCTCTTCAAGAATACATTTCCAAAATCACACATTATAAATGTTATCTTTAAAACAATTGCAGATATGTGAACATGTTTAAACACAACAGCCATATATTTACTTACAGTGCATAACGTTTCAAATGTATTTGCAGATACAAATGATCCATCTAGCCCAAATAGGAATATAGATGCATAGGAAAGCATTCCTCCAAGAATAATAAGGTTATTCATGTAAGGGCTGGACATTTTTATCATCCTGCCAAAGGAAAGAAAATATACTTTACAAGCAAGGCTAGTGCCGTAACACACCAAACATGACAAACTATTAAAGGGAAACAAGAGCTTTCAAAAACCTAGCCTAGTCAAGAATTAAATACAGTAGATTTTTAGATTGTAGGTCAGGTAATATAACCCTTTTTGTTGCATAACTGCATGTTAAAGACCAAGCATGTTGAACTTTCCATATTCATTGACATTCAGGTGTTGAATTTTTACTTTTCAAACTAAAAAGTGAACCTTTTGCTAATCTGTACCAGTAAACAACATATGATACACATGAGTTAGCATGGCAACATAATAAATGCAATATTTTATACTGATATATACATATTGCTTACATTTACAAGGACTAGACAGTATTTATTATTATGTATGCCGGCTGCATTAAGCATTGTATGCATGTTCCAATATGAATAATGTTTGAAGATCTACGCATACAATAAATGCCGCAAAATGCAAATATTTGAAAATAAATATGTGCAGTATGTTCTTATTCTTCTTCATAACATTACATGTGAACATGAAGCATGTATGAAGATATACTGTTGCATTTTATATCCCCATGCATTTCTATAAGAACCTGCTGTTTGGCTTCCAAGAGGTATTGGAAATGGCTTTGCAAAACAAAACCAATGGGGGAGGAACAATCCCCGGAGAGAAAGCCTACATAAAGGTAAGTATTGCATAATCTACACCAAAAAGTATTAATCTATCTTGTGTTTTAGGATGAACTAAATGTTTATGTTTTCACATATGTTTTATGTTTCTTAGATATGGAGCTATTTGCACATACAGTAAATACATTTATATATACAACCAATAGGAAAGTATGAAAAGCCAACAATATTTTACAATGGCTTAAATTGCTACCCATAACATTTGAATAGCTTGGTTTCCATGCAGGAGAACATTCTAGGTTCTATATTTTTAGTTAAGACTGGATACATAATTTTTTATTAAAAGTTGTTACTTACTTCTGATTCCTGTTTTTAATGTTAAAGAACAAAAATGTGCTAGCCATGATCATCCCAATAATTGTTATAGCAGAAAGAATACTGTAAAGAGGCAAATAGATCTGCCGTCGCTGCATTCGAATAAATGTTTGATCTTTAGGAGGCTCTACCCCTGAAATATAATTGAGATTATATTTTTTTAAATAAACAAGTAATAAAAATGTCTGAAACATGCACCAGATTAAATTACTAGAAATCCTCAACAGAAAGTCTTAATGTGATACATTTCTCTATGTACTATACAAAAGTGACAATTTTGCTTTTCATTTTTTGGTCCCTTGCAGAACAATATATCTTGTTTTATTTATTTTTTTAAAAAGTCATGTTCTCTTTTTCTGCCTTAATGACGGAGAACATCAAAGTATTTCTTGATGGTACAATGGTTTCTTTGGAACTATAAGAAGTGAGAACATTAGTCCAGTGGGAGAAACCTCTCCAGTTTCTAGGTTATTCTTGGAATATATTCACCAAACAAGTAGCGTCTCTCTCCGCATGCCATTGAATTTGCATGTACCTAGAAAGGTTTCCACTAAGAGGAGCTATAACATTCTAGGATATATTTTGTTATGAATAACTTAATGACCACTTTATATAATGGTGGATTTGAATGCATGCCCAGAGCCACAAATAAAGGCCTCTTGCACCAGTGGTTGGTCAGTTTGTAGAGTGCAAGACACTAAAAGCTTTAATATGTATTAGGAAAAAAGATTGTGCACCTGCTACAACATTTTACTTCGCTTAGCAGGATTAGATACAAGAGGGGATAAATATACAATTTTGGGCTAGGGCATACCAATGCTGTAAAACAGCCTCAGTTAGAGCTTTCTGTCACATCTATTGTTTTGCTTAGCAGATTGTACAGAACTATTATTCAATTCATTGAAAATAATTTAACAACATACACTTTCCTTTATTTATCTTCTGCAGCCCTACAATATTTTGCTCCACTTTGGAGTTACAGTGACAATGAAAACAGTTGTTTAGATGCATAATATTATTCGTATTGGCTCTATAGTAATTATAACTCTCTATAAGGGAGTGACAACATCAGTTTACTTGAATGGTTCACACTATGGTGTATAGTTTCTTCTTTCTTACATGCTGTATAAATTGAGACTACCAACAAGTGCTATGGTCTGTCAGCATAAATTCACCAGGTATAGTGCACAGTTGGAATTCAACTCCCATCATTATAGATCAGTATTTTGCAGACATTACCCACGAAGAACACTAAGCCCATGACTAAGGCATCAGACCAACAAGGACACCCCATGGCTTCAGGCACAACATTCACATTAAAAGAAAATCCTACATTTTGTTTTGTTAACTACAAACAAGTGATCTTTTTTTATATCTTTTATGTTTTCCCTATAGTTTCTTTCTGTGGCTGTATTTCTTTTTAGAACAGACTGTTGAAGATAAAGAGAGGTGCAGTTCACCAACAGTAATGTAGCATCCTGTCCTAGCATAATCTGCTCTTTTTATGGGGGGAGAGGTGGCAATAATCAATTCACATAAATGAAGCTCATGGCTTCACATACTAAATGTGTCAATATACCTTGAAATCTAATTGTGTCATTGATCAATTCCAGGCTGTCAGCTACTGCATTGTACTCGCCCACCTTCACTTCTTTCCCATCTGTAGAGAAACAAAGGCAAAGAGTATTAGGATACATTAGTTCTTTCTCACCATACATTTTTTTTCTGTCAGGTTGCTATGGACGAACATATAATTTGAAAGGTTTAAAATAGGTCATACAAGTCATAGGTTCACCCTGTTAAAAAGAAAATAAATAAAATAATTGAGACATACTAACGTATACTGGATTTGTACTACTAAAAAAAAAAAGTAGCGGTTCCAAATTAATTTACGGTTATGCAATTGGAACTGAAATAGTTCCATGCAATAATAATTGCTCTGTCAGCCAATATCCTACCTACATGTATGCTTCCATGTTTATCTGCTAGTTTGTATTTGTTCATGTACAACTATCAACCATAACATTATGGTCACTGACAGGTAGCAAGCTGGCAGAGGCAGTGTGATGCTTTGGACAATGTTCTGCCATTTATGTGGATGTTACTTTGACATGTACCTAAACATTGTTGCAGACCATGCACACACTTTCATGGAAATGGTATTGCCTGATGGTATTGGCCTCTTTAAGCAGGATAATGCACCTGCCCCAAAGCAAAAATGTTCAGGAATGGTGTGATGAACACAACAACGAGTTCAAGGTGTTGACTTGTCCTCCAAATTCCCCAGAACTCAATTCAATGGAGTATCTGTTTTATGTGCTGCACAAACAAGTTGGAACCATGGAAGCCCCACCTTGAAACTTATAAAACTCAAAGGATCTGCTGCTAAAATACTGGTGCCAGATACCACAGCAAACCTTTAAAGATCTAGTGGAGTCCATGCCTTGACTGGTCATGGATGTTTTTTAGCCAAAAGGGGATCTACACAATATTAGGCAAGTGGTCAGAATGTTATGGCTGATTGGTGTATGTGTATCTGCTGCTTTTATGTCTTATCTACTGCCCATATGTCTCTCTACTTACTTGCCGGTGGTTCTAAATAGATAATTACTGTCTGTTTGCTTTCCATACTACCTGTTTTAAAAAACATATGGCCAAGGGATGGAAGCCATGCTTGGCCACTACTAATTATTAATGTATACAACTGTAGGTTGCAAAGTATATCTTATAAAAGAAGTCACATGCCCTAATGAAGGAGTTTTTACCACCTTTATACAGAAAAGTCACAGGAAAACATTCTTGCATACTTCTTTTTTGCTCAGATTCATATCTGCTAAACACATTTTGGAGATGGAAACAGAGAATGTCTTTTTTGAGCTATCTACAGAGGTATTATGATAAACCATCTGAAACTGAAAATATGAAGAGATAACAGTTTTCTTATTATTAAAACATGGTGATTTGTATTAATACCTTTCAATGGATGGAGAGTCTAACTATCTGTGTTCTCTTTTTCAAGGTTCCCAAGTTGTCACAGTGGACACATTTTCTGTTGCCAAGCAAATAAGACTAGTACAGATAGGTTTCTATGGAACCCTTTTGAAGGAATGTTTCGGAACGGTTGTGTGATTGTTACTATTAATTTAAAATGGGCAGGTTAGTGGACATTATGGTTTAGGGTTGGAGTTGGAATTAAGGAGAACCTTAGGGGGAACAATATAGCCCCCTCACCCCAAAGTTGGCATATTAAGATGCAAATCATTATGCTGATGTGCTTTAATGGCACTCATATTCCATCAATGTCTTGACTTGTGACCACTGGCTTACAGCCATTCAGCAGAACGTTGGTTTCTATGGTGACTGCGGTAACTGTATTGCTTCATTTGTACCTTAGTAAATATAACTTGTACATTGTAAGCATATAACACAGGAAATTCTGATTAGTAATAAATGTTTTCTTAGTGTTGTTTTTGAGACAAAGAACTTTTGATACCAGGTGAAATTGCACATAATGATACAATTGCTTCAAATCAAACATCATTGTTTTTCAAACAGTGCTGACATACATAAACAATGATTACGATACAAGGTAAATGTTAAAAATATATCTATTACATTTGATATGAAGCACGAATCTTAAGCATGAATAATGAATAAAAAGGCTTGAACGGCATGGAATGTGCATTTTATCATAATTAAATCAACCCACAGATATGCTTTTCAGAAGCAAAGTTATTATTTTGACTGTTCATTTTGGAAAATGTGACGAGATATGCCAATGTAAGAAGAGAGTTACATAACATGCTTTTTTTTTGTCAGGGACATTCTTTATTCTTTGACAGGAACAACCATTTTACTGTTCCATTAACAGCTGAGGAGCATTTTGCAAGGTATAAGCTATGATGTGTTACTATCTGTCATATTACTGACTGTTTATGTTCCAAAATTGGGATGGAGAATATCCTCCTGAAAATAGAATGGTAGTCATAGTGAGCATATTTGTCAATTCTGATCATCTTAAGCTATTATAAGACATGTACACTTTGAATATTTGTTTAATATATAGTTATATGCCAGGGAATAATTTATCTCAGCAAATCTCTACCTTGTGAGCAGTTTTGCTCGACTGGACATTTCATGTTTCTGTAGTATGTAGAATTCATATGTATTCAGTTGCACATTTATTAATAAATCATGGTAGTTCCTATAGATCTTTTTCAAAATTAATTATTTGGTTCTCACTGTACACACATCCTGCAGAGCTGTATGTAAATGTTTTATATGTGCCCCACAAAAAATGGCTGCCGTGAGGCACTTCTGCTGATATCTTATCCCTTCTTTGAAAGTTAACAGGATGTATCACCTTTGACAAATTGTGAGTGAGTAAGCACGCAAACCTGGCTGCAGTCAATCCTTCCAGTGAGGAAACAGATCCACTCTCCAAATGTTGTTATTAAACATGACTGTTTTTTGAAAGAAACTTAAAAGGACCAAGCACACACAAGATGTACAGGCAATAAAGAAAATACTAAATGGAAGTTATCTGTCTTTTTAACACTGACACAAATACTGTAAGTAAGCTTTTTCAGGCAAAACTATTAATGGTGTCATAAATTTGCATAACTGTGGCCACCAATAGGAAAGTGTGGCATGATATGCAAATGTAATGCACAACCCTTCCAGCAGGGGAAGTGATATCACTTACATAGGATTGCCCACAAACTGGTGAAATGACTTCAAGCACTTGCTTCCAGCAGGGAATGTGATGTCAGTTTGTCTCGTGGCAGCCAGGCAAACAGCTCAGGGCTTGTGTAAAACAAAACAGGACACAGATTCCAAATCTGTTTTTTTTTTCACATGATGAAGATGTTGGAGGTTATCTACTGCTTGATCTAAGATAACTTTACCTTCACTATTTATTTGGCAGTGCGGGGTTTATGACATACTGTTAGGTCAGAGGGGGGGCGGGGGGGGGCAGTGTTTCTCTGTATTTTATGAAAAAAGCCTGTTTTTGTGTGTTCTATTGTTCTGGGCTTGTGTTATGTGCACTAAGCAGAGCTTTCCTGAATGGGGAACCCCAGCTCCTCAAAGTGTCATAAACTGGAACACACCCACCCACAATTTATGGATTACCACATTATCTAATTGTTCATTTTATTGGGAAGCAGAATGTGCTGGTGGTGTTGTACCTTGTGCTGCCACCTTGGATAATTAATATGTTTGACAAGCTATTTATTTACTCATACTACATGTACACCTGTGATGCTGAACAGAGCTACACCACTATAGTGCATTCCATGGGCAAGACTGCCTTTCCTCCATTACCCACCCCCAAACAAATCAAATGTTGCATAGGGCACAGTGAGATCTTTGCAGGGTGCACTTGAGCAAATCACTGTTTCCTCAACCTGTTAGTGTTGCTTGCAAGCACATAGGAGTGGATAACCAACACCTTAACTCCACCCTGCATGAATCCTCCCAGAAATATGGCTGCAAACATGCTGATTTCTGCATAGTGTTTGTAAGGCTCTTATTTTACTTCTTGCACTTTATCATCATTGGAACATTGCAAAATCAACTATCTCTCTGTGGTAATACATGAAACTATAGATAAACATAGGTAGTAGAGTCCCTTTAATTAAAATAAGATAACCTTGTTTTAATTTTTATTCAGAGACCTCTTTTATATGCTTCTGCATACCACTTCAGGATTTTGTCAGTGACCACCTTAACCTATTAACCCTAAATCCCACTCACACTAATCTGTAACACTAAAACTGGTAATGAATGAAAAAAGGGTGCAAGCTTCTCTTGAATAGACAGGTAAAAAAATATTCACTTTTAAGTGTATGTACAAAAAAAAAATACATTACAAAGAAAAATATGTAAAGCACACTCATTGAGGAAATATTCCTTACATATAAACCACTTCAGGCTTCTGTCTCTAAGGGTAGCTACCAAACTATTTTTCCAGTCTTAACCGCTTAACACTCAAAAGAATCTGTAACCCTAAAACGACCTGACCCCAAGCCCTAACCCTACAACTCCGACAGCCAGCGATAATACCCTAACACTTTCTAATCCAAAGATCTAACCATAATCCCTAACCCTAAATTAGTCTCACCCCAGCACTAAAAAAAATTATTTAATGTATTTTGCTCAAATATTTCATTAAGTGTTTGCATTAAAACAGTGCTTTGTGTTGTAGGCGTGTTTTTAATAAAATACTCTAACATGTAAAAAATAAGCTCAAATTGAGTTTACTTTGTAATATGATACCAAGTAAATGTTTTACTTGACTGTAACCCATATTTTTGCATTTTATGCAGTAATGTGGTTGTCATGCCATGTGCAGAAACCCCCCCAAAATGTATAACAACAAATATTATATATAAAAATGCTTGATTTTCTTTTATATAAATAAGACTTAAAAATAAATCCTAAGAATTAGTGAGTAGGCTAATGTGTTTTTCTTGCATTATCTTTTTAATCTTTATTAATTTTTTAAATTTGAGTTATCGTAATAATCTTGTTACCTACATAAATATCCACAATTCTTGAGATTTTGACTGCTTACTAGTCAATTGTATGCCTGTAAGCAACAATTCACAAACTGTAGGCAAGTACACAAAACTATTGAACACATTGTTGCATCGCTGTCATGCTCGGTCAGAAAGTGTAATTTGTAAATCATGATCACACGTTAGGGTGCATATTTCTCAGCAGGAAATGTTTACGACCACATGCTCATTTGTCCATGAGTTTTTCAAATTTGTTGCTTGATAAATCTGGCTCATTGCCTATTTTCACTTTTTACCTTTCATAGACCTATGCTAAAAATGGGTAATTTACTGCAAAATGATTATGGAGGCAACAGCTACCAGCAGGAAAAGCTAAAGAGAACTATAATTTACAAAAATATGATCTGTTTTGTTAGTATTTATAAAAGTCACGCATTTAGCCATGTATGTTAGACACTTTAGCTTGTAGACCATGGCTGTTTTTATTATCCAAGTTTTTTTAGACCATATTTAGAAACAGCAATGTAAAAATCACTAATGCGGATCAGGAAATCCACTGCAGCATGTATTTGTGGCATCTATTTCAAAATATCGCCATGAATCAGACTACATTTGAAAAAGCTAAAGGTCCTATCTACCTGACATGGTACAATAATCACAAACTGCTAGGCCAACTTTGTGTAACCTCTGCTGGGATTGAACCCTGGGTTTCTGTGTTAGTGATAACCCTGTTTTCTGACTTACTCTTGTTTCAGATAAACCGCCTGTACCTAGGTATCTGCTAAGGTTTTCCTTGTCTTTCATTACTGCCCAGTTATTTCAACCTCCTCCTCCTAGCAGTCTTTGCTGGAACATGTTGCTTGCCTGACATTTTCTTTGCTCTACATTTGTGATTCTCTGACTTCTAGTACTGACTTGGCTTGCATCCTAACCACTCCATCCTTCTCCACTTCTGACTCAGCTTATCCCCCGATTTCTCTGTCCTTTTCCACTCCTGACCTTTTGGCTTGTGTCCACGACTACATTTACTGAACTTGCCCCGTTTATACCTATTTGCTCAAGATCACCAAAAGGAGGCCTAAAAGCTGTGATTGTGGCCACTGAAAGCCTGGGACTCCACCATTGGTGGAGCGTCATCACACTTTACAGGTTATTACACCTGCTCCTGCACTTGCACCTGGACTTCAGTCGGAACTGACATCCATACCAGTGACTCCTTGCCTTTAAATAATGTGAAACATGCTGTAATATAAGCATTACCACTTGAGGCCAAAGGAGGTACTCAATAAAGAGAGATTTGCAGGGAATTGAGACAGGAATTTCAAACTTAAGACCAAAGCAAGTGGTGGAAAAAAGTTTCCCATTCAGCTGCATTGGATAATTGTATGGCAACCCAAGACTCAGAGGAAAGGGGCAGTAGGAAAATATGTGGCAAATCCATGCAAATAAGGAGGCCATGGCTAACCAACTCGCGGCACAGCTTCTTGAGATAACCATACCCTCATACTGCCTGGGGATTGGCTGGTCAGAGCAAGCAGAATGAAAGGCACAGAGCCAGTTTGAATCATGTATACAGTTTATAGAAATAACACATATTTACACACACACATAATGAACTACAGTTAAGTTATATTAAAAATTTTGCTGCTTAACATGTATATAACTACAGAATAATTTAAACCATTAATTTCTTATGGAAAACATATACAGTATATGTATAAATATAAATTTATGCTACATATGTATATTTAATGGGGTCAAAGGCTGCCCAAAAGGCCACCTTAGTCCTAAAATAAAATAAATAAAAATAAAATTTGACCACCTTAATCATAGACCCATCTCTCTGTGTGTGTGTGTATATGTATGTATGCCGCCCTGCGACCCCTGCACAAACAACATTTTTTTTTTAAAATAATGTGCGGGCAAACGGGGCAGCTGCCCCGTGGGCCCCCGCTACCCGTGTGACTCCCCCCTTCCCCAGCCAGTACTTACCTCCTTGCAGCTGTCTCCTGGTGCAGGTCCGTGGCTGTGAGGGAAGCGTTGTGTGCTCCCCTCTAGCCTCGCGGACAATAAAGTTTGTTGAAAAAAAAAGTTTAAACAAACTTTATTGAATGCGCATTGGCTGGAGGGGAGCGCACAACGCTTCCATTACAGCCACGGACCTGCACCGGGAGACAGCAGCAAGGAGGTAAGTACTGTCTGGGGAAGGGGGGAGGAGGGTGGCATAAGGAGCATACTCCTGGCATATCAAGTGGCATTATCCTGACATATTAAGTGGCTATACCCTGGCATATAAAGTGGCATTATCCTGGCATATTAATTGGCATTGTCCTGGCATATTAATTGGCTATATCCTGGCATATTAAATGGCAAATTCATGGCATATTAATTGGCATTATCCTGGCATATTAAGTGGCAATATCCTGGCATATTAAGTGGCAATATCCTGGCATATTAAGTGGCAATATCCTGGCATATTAATTGGCATTATCCTGGTATATTAAGTGGCAATATCCTGGTATATTAAGTGGCAATATCCTGGTATATTAAGTGGCAATATCCTGGCATATTAAAAAGCAATATCCTGGCATATTAATTGGCTATATCCTGGCATATTAATTGCCTATATCCTGGCCTATTAAGTGGCTATATCCTGGCATATAGAGTGGCAAAATCCTGGCATATTAAAATGAGAAAAGAATGGCATACTGAGGGGCAAAATACTGTAATATTAAATGGCAAAGGAATGGCATATTAAATGGCAAAAGAATGGCATATTGAATGGCTAAATTCCGGCATATTGAGGGCACATAACACTGGCAAATGGGCACAACACTGGCAAATGGGCACATAACACTGGCAAATGGGCACAACTGGCAAATGGACACAACTGGCAAATGGGCACATAACACTGGCAAATGGGCACATAACACTGGCAAATGTCACAACTGACAAATGGGCACATAACACTGGTAAATGGGCACAACTGGCAAATGGACACAACTGGCAAATGGGCACATTACACTGGCAAATGGGCACATTACACTGGCAAATGGGCACATAACACTGGCAAATGGGCACATAACACTGGTAAATGGACACAACTGGCAAATGGGCCCATAACACTGGCAAATGGGCACATAACACTAGCAAATGGCACAACTGGTAAATGGGCACAACACACTGGCAAATGGGCACAACACACTGGCAAATGGGCACAACACACTGGCAAATGGGCACATAACACTGGTAAATGGGCACAACTGGCAAATGGGCACATAACAGGCAAATAACTGGCAAATGGGCAAAATAACACTGGCAAATGGGCAAAATTGGCTGTGGCATATTGGCAATCTGGCTGTGGCAAATTGGCTGTGGCCAAATTGATACTGTGGCATGTTCTGTGGGGCAAAATAACATGTACTATGGGGTAAAAGGAACACTGTGGCATGTTTTGTGGGGCAAAATAATGTGTACTAAGGGGGAAAGTGACACTGTGGCATGTTCTGCAGGGGCAGTTCAGTGGGACAAAGTGACACTGTGGTATGTTCTGGCGGGGAAATTTATACTGCAGCATGCCAAATCGTGTGGGTGCAATATGAGTACAAGCCAAGTGCTGTGGGTACTGTATAGTACTGTGTTAAGACCTTTAGGTGCAATGTGGGTGCAGGGAAACATAATAAAAATAAGAAATTAACCATTTTTCCATAACGTTTTCATTACATATGAAAATAGTTGAATATAATATTAAAAAGTTCATATAAGTATACATGCAGCTAGTTATACACATATATTTGGGGTCCACCTCAAGCTTTTGATAAGGCTGGAAATATTTTAACGTTTTGCTTTTTTGTGTCCAGAAAAGTAATATTACTTTACTAAGAAGGTGGTGGATGAGAGGTTAATACATGAAGCAGTTTAAGCATGCATGGGATAAGCATAAGGCTATCCTTGATATAAGAGAAGACCAGGGACTAATGGAAATATTACTTTACTGAGAGGGTAGTGGATGCATGGAATAGTCTTCCAATAGATGTGGTAGATGTTAATACAGTAAAGGTGTTTAAGCATGCTTGGGATAGGTATAAGGCTATCCTAGATATAAAATAAGACCAGAGACGAATAAAAGTATTACATTACTGAGAGTGTAGTGGATGTATGGAATAGCCTTTCAGCAGAAGTGGTAGAGGTTAATACAGTGAAGGAGTGTAAGGATAAGGCTATTCTAGATATAAGATGAGGCCAGGGATTAATGGAAGTATTACTTTCTGAGAGGGTAGTGGATGCATGGAATAGTGTTCCAGCAGAAATGGTAGAGGATAATACAGTGGAGGTCAGAAACTTTGTATTATTTAACTGAGAGGGTAGTGGATACATGGAATAGTTTGCCAGCAGAAGTGGTAGAGGTTAATACAGTGAAGGAGTTTAAGCATGCATGGGATAGATATAAGGCTATCCTAGATACAAGACAAGGCCAGGCACAAAGCGGAACAGTTGGGAGACAGGTAAGTGGCATTTCTGGGGTGGAGTTGCATGGTTGGGTCGGGGGGCCCCGAGGCAATTTTTGCACCGGGGCCTGGTGGTTTCTAGTTACGCCTCTGTACCCACACAAAACATATTTTGTTTTTGTTTTTCTGAATAAGAAGGGATTTCTTTAGCACATAATTTACTATAAAAAAAATGATGGAATTTGTTTTAAAAAAGTTTTCTACCTTTTACTTGAAAAATATTCAAAAGCTAATGGAAAACATTTTTTTCCATTGTCCATTGTTGTAAATAGGTGAAAGGACAACTGTCAGCAAAAAAAACGAGACTAGCAGAAAGATGGTATCATGATTCTAAACAACTTGTCACTCTCCTCATAGAGCTACTATATATGTAATATTTAAGTTAAATATAACTTAATTTTGTGTAAACAGTTGTCTTTTACCAAATACAACTGTTACAGCACAACTAAAAAATATATAGTTAGCAAAACAATCTACACACTGCAAATGACTCAACTGTTAGAGCAGCCCTGTTTCAACAGAAGTCTTCTATCATCTTCTTATTATTTTATGTAGTTCAGTATTAAACTGCACACTATGAATGATTCCCTCTCGTTCTGAAAGAAAATGGTAGTTCCCGGCCGTGTAGTAAATTCCTAGAAGTTATGGCATATGCTCCTGGAATGGTGGTCATGGAATCCACAGAGGTCCACTGAGATGATAAAATTGGTGATTTGTATGTCTCATAGAACAGTTTGCCTGCAAGGCAATTGGGCATGTGAAGATCAGAGTGCTCTGATGTAGCAATGTACTAGACATGTGCATTCGTTTTCGGACGAATGCATTTTCGGACGAAAATAGCATTTTCGTCCATTCGTCCGAAAAACGAATAACGAAAATTTTAACTAACAAAATCCGAATGAACGAATGGTTAATAAACGAAAATCATTCGTTCATTCGTCCATTCGTCCATTCGTGCTATTGGCATTCTAAACCGAAATAGAGTCGGTTTACAATACCAATAGCATTGTACTACATTCCATAAACCGACATGAATGACTTTCGGTTTATGGAATGCATGTAATGCTATTAGCTTCCTATAAACCGAAATTGAGTTCCCATTCATACGAATAGGTCAATTGACCTATTCGTATGAATGGGGACTCTTTCGGTTTATAGAAAGCCAATAGCAGCATGTATTCTATAAGCCGAAAGTCTTTAAAACAAACGACGTTCGGTTTATAGAATACATGTAATGCTATTGCTGTTCTATAAGCCGAAAGACATTCGGCTTATAGAACAGCAATAGCATTACATGCATTCTATAAACCGAACGTCGTTCGTTTTAAAGACTTTCGGCTTATAGAATACTATTGGCATTCTATAAACCTAACTAGAGTCCCTCCTCATTCATAAGAATTTCTTATGAATGGGGACTCGACTCTAGTTCGGTTTATAGAAAGCCAATAGTATTCTATAAGCCGAAAGTCTTTAAAACGAACGACGTTCGGTTTATAGAATACATGTAATGCTATTGCTAAACTATAAACCGAACGACTTTCGGTTTATAGAATAGCCATAGGATTACATGTAGTACATAAGCCGAAAGTCTATAAACCGAAAGTCGTTCGGTTTATAGGCTGTTGGCATTTAACTATACAGAGACAGAGTCTCCATTCATAAAATTATGAATGGAGACTTTGTCTCCGTGTAGTGAAATGCCGAAAGTCTATAAACCGAACGATCGGTTTATAGACTTTCGGCTTATGTAATACATGTAATCCTATGGCTATTCTATAAACCGAAAGTTCGGTTTATAGAATAGCAATAGGAAGACATGTATTCCATAAGCCGACAGCCTATAAACCGAACGTTCGGTTTATAGGCTGTGGGCATTTTACTACACGGAGACAAAGTCTCCATTCATAATTTTATGAATGGAGACTCTGTCTCTGTATAGTTAAATGCCGGCTTTTAACTATACGGAGACAAAGTCTCCATTTATAATTTTATGAATGGAGACTCTGTCTCTGTATAGTTAAATGCCGGCTTTTAACTATACGGAGACAAAGTCTCCATTTATAATTTTATGAATGGAGACTCTGTCTCCGTATAGTTAAATGCCGACAGCCTATAAACCGAACGTTCGGTTTATAGGCTGTGGGCATTTAACTATACGGAGACAAAGTCTCCATTCATAATTTTATGAATGGAGACTCTGTCTCCGTATAGTTAAATGCTATTGTATTCTATAAACCGACTCTATTTCGGCTTATAGAATGCAATAGTACTACGAATGGACGAATGAACGAATGATTTTCCTTTATTAACCATTCGTTCATCCGGCTTTAGTTAGCTTAGCATTTTCGTTCTTCGTTTTTCGGGCGAATGGACGAAAATGCAATTTTCGGACGAAAATGCATTCGTCCGAAAACGAATGCACATGTCTAGTATATATTCACATGTAAATTGCTTTTTAAATAAAAAATTATGATATAAAAAAATCTTGTTTTTATTTCCTTTTATGTGACAATGCTGCCTCTCTCTTTCCCTTGCCCCCAGATTTGTCGCTCTCCCCCCCTTAGTGTTGTCTCTCTCTCACCCTCCCTTTGGCTCCCCCCTCGCTCCCCTTGTGTCTGTCTCTTCCCCCCTTCCCTCCCCTTGTTTCTCTCTGCCCCCCCCCCTTGTTATTCTGTCCCCCCCTCACCTGTTTCTTGCTCCCTGGTGGCTAGTGGGGGCAGCCGGGGGATGTATGCACTATACATAATAGACGGAAGTGTCGGGCAGCATGGAGGTTGTCTGCACGATTCGTGCAGACATCCCCCAGCTGCCCGATTCTCCCTGGTGGCTAGCGAGGGAGCGGAGGATGTCTGCGCGATGAGCGAGACCTCTCCTGCTGCCGCCCGGCATGACCGCCGGGACTTCTATGATGAAGCTGGGTACTTCCGGCTTCCTCATAAAAGTCCTGGCTGTCGTTCCGGGCGGCAGCAGGGGAGGTCTCGCTCATCGCGCAGACATCCTCCGCTCCCTCGCTAGCCACCAGGGAGAATCGGGCAGCTGGGGGATGTCTGCACGAATCGTGCAGACAACCTCCATGCTGCCCGACACTTCCGTCTATTATGTATAGTGCATACATCCCCCGGCTGCCCCCACTAGCCACCAGGGAGCAAGAAACAGGTGAGGGGGGGACAGAATAACAAGGGGGGGGGGGGCAGAGAGAAACAAGGGGAGGGAAGGGGGGAAGAGACAGACACAAGGGGAGCGAGGGGGGAGCCAAAGGGAGGGTGAGAGAGAGACAACACTAAGGGGGGGAGAGTGACAAATCTGGGGGCAAGGGAAAGAGAGAGGCAGCTTTGTCACATAAAAGGAAATAAAAATAAGATTTTATTTATATCATAATTTTTTATTAAAAAAGCAATTTACATGTGAATATATACTAGACATGTGCATTCGTTTTCGGACTAATGCATTTTCGTCCGAAAATTGCATTTTCGTCCATTCGCCCGAAAAACGAAGAACGAAAATGCTAAGCTAACTAAAGCCGAATGAACGAATGGTTAATAAAGGAAAATCATTCGTTCATTCGTCCATTCGTAGTACTATTGCATTCTATAAGCCGAAATAGAGTCGGTTTATAGAATACAATAGCATTTAACTATACGGAGACAGTCTCCATTCATAAAATTATGAATGGAGACTTTGTCTCCGTATAGTTAAATGCCCACAGCCTATAAACCGAACGTTCGGTTTATAGGCTGTGGGCATTTAACTATACGGAGACAGAGTCTCCATTCATAAAATTATAAATGGAGACTTTGTCTCCGTATAGTTAAAAGCCGGTGTTCTGACAAATTTCTGGAGCAAATTCTCCTGCGCAATCGCAGGAGAATTTGCTCACTGCGCATGCGCATAAAGTTACAGCTGATAACTCAGCTGTAACTTTGTGACCACCGTGCATGAGACAGCTGCGCAACCCACCTCCCGCCCCCTCACACCCGCCGCACACCCCTTCTTACCAGATCATCGACCACAGCGATACACAGCGCATGCGCACGCCTATCCAGCCGTTTGGGAATGCGCGCGTCCGTTGTTGTGTTCTTAAGGTGGTAAGTAACACGGGGCGTCGGGACATAAGGGGGCAAGCATCCTGGTGAGGGCTGCCTCATCTTGATGGGATTTGTGATCCTCCTGCTGTATTATTGATGCAGCAGGAGGATCACAAATCCCATCAAGATGAGGCAGCCCTCACCAGGATGCTTGCCCCCTTATGTCCCGACGCCCCGTGTTACTTACCACCTTAAGAACACAACAACGGACGCGCACATTCCCAAACGGCTGGATAGGCGTGCGCATGCGCTGTGTATCGCTGTGGTCGATGATCTGGTAAGAAGGGGTGTGCAGGGGGTGTGAGGGGGCGGGAGGTGGGTTGCGCAGCTGGCGCATGCGCGGTGGTCACAAAGTTACAGCTGAGTTATCAGCTGTAACTTTATGCGCATGCGCAGTGAGCAAATTCTCCTGCGATTGCGCAGGAGAATTTGCTCCAGAAATTTGTCAGAACACCGGCATTTAACTATACGGAGACAGAGTCTCCATTCATAAAATTATAAATGGAGACTTTGTCTCCGTATAGTTAAAAGCCGGCATTTAACTATACGGAGACAGAGTCTCCATTCATAAAATTATGAATGGAGACTTTGTCTCCGTGTAGTAAAATGCCCACAGCCTATAAACCGAACTTTCGGTTTATAGGCTGTCGGCATTTTACTACACGGAGACAAAGTCTCCATTCATAATTTTATGAATGGAGACTCTGTCTCCGTGTAGTAAAATGCCGATAGCCTATAAACCGAACGTTCGGTTTATAGGCTGTCGGCTTATGGAATACATGTATTCCTATTGCTATTCTATAAACCGAACGACTTTCGGTTTATAGAATAGCAATAGGAATACATGTATTCCATAAGCCGACAGCCTATAAACCGAACGTTCGGTTTATAGGCTGTCGGCATTTTACTACACGGAGACAAAGTCTCCATTCATAATTTTATGAATGGAGACTCTGTCTCTTATTAGTTAAATGCCGACAGCCTATAAACCGAACGACTTTCGGTTTATAGACTTTCGGCTTATGTAATACATGTAAACCTATGGCTATTCTATAAACCGAAAGTCGTTCGGTTTATAGAATAGCCATAGGATTACATGTATTCCATAAGCCGAAAGTCTATAAACCGAAAGTCGTTCGGTTTATAGACTTTCGGCTTATAGAATACAATTAATACTATTGCCTTTCTATCAACCGAACGAGAGCCCCATTCATAAGAATTTCTTATGAATGGGGCTCTCGTTCGGTTTATAGAAAGCCAATAGTATTACATTGTATTCTATAAAACGAACGAAAAAAATTAACGAAACGAAAATAATTAACGAATTTCGTCTGAAACGAATGCACTAATGAACGAAATTCGTTTTAGACGAAATAAATAACATTTTCGTCCGAATGGACGAAAACGAAACGAAAATTTTAGTTTTGCACATGTCTACAATGTACCAAACAAAAACAGGCTTGGCTAGACCGGGACAAATACATTACATTTTTCACTACAGGTACCTGTAATTCTACTGGCTGTAGAGCATTTAATTGTTGTTGTATATATTCATGTGTTGCTCTGAATTTAACAAAAAATAAGAAAATAAAAAAATTATGTAAATTAAATCTCGTTTCTAGAAAAAAATAAACACATTGAATTGCTTTTTTATAATTATTTATTTTCAACTAATAAATAACTAAAATATATTACTAAGTTACCTAAAAGCAATCAGTATGTTGGCTTCACGGTAGTCCAATAATTTAAGGCCCACGTCTTTATGAAGTTATATATATCTTGCAGTATTTTGTATTATGAAAAACACCAACTGTTTATAGAAACTAATGTAATGGTTAAAAGAATTGCCAAAGGGCTTATTTGACAATAAGAAGTAGGGCTTCATGTCACTTTAAAGCTATTTTATATACTTTTGCTATTTAACAGCATAGCATATTTTCAAATGCTATGCTCTACTGAGAATAAACAATAACCAAAATGAAGGTCCAAATGGAATGCATACTGGTAATGAAAGTGTATTATATACAAGATTGCAGTTGTCACATGATTACAGCAGTTATGATCATGAAGCAGTTATGACAGAGTTCTGACAGGAGCCTGACATTCCATGTTGTGACAGCACCCAGTAATGCCTTCATATTGACAATACATGTTTATGGATATGTATATTTTAACAACATTTTCTTTATGTATTATAGTTGTGAATAACATTTAAAGGGACACTCTAGGCATCAAACTAACTATAATGCAACCTTACAACTATACAAACATTTGTCAATATTTGTTTTTCTTTAAGCTTGGTTTTATTTAAATTGAAATGCAATGCAATTCATTACAGATGATCTGGGTTCTCTAGCACTGGCCATGTGTAGAGTTAATGGTCTCTCAATTTTTTATTTTTTATTTTTTTACAACAGTGATGATACCACTGACATCCTGTACATATGCGGCAGGCATTTCCCTGCATCACTATGGGAGTCCTATGATTGGCTCCCAGGAGATGCTTGGGATGCCCATTTTTGTTTGAGCTGGGAAGAATCAATCACTGGCAGAAAGTGTGCAAACGTTTTCAACTACTGCACAAAAGGAAATCTGGAACAAAGCCAGATGGGCATATTTATTTCCTATTTTACATTTAATATATGTGTGAACTTGATGATTTTTCCCTGTAGGAGAATTTTGGAAACATGGTGATTTTGACAAATTGGGACAAGCTACTGGCAAATAAGAATCATTCCCGATAAATGTAAAGCTATGGAAAAGAAGAAGGTGTGCTAAGTTTGTCACAGGCTCAAATACTATAAATGTATAATTTTATACCTACCTAAACAGGTGTGAGTATGCTGCAAGTGCAATGTAATTAGCTATACAATGTATTCCAATTCCAAATGAGATGCCTTTTGTCTCATTTATACAGTTCTTGCCAGTTTTATCATGGTAAGATTCACAGACAGTATTTCCATTTTTGTATATAAATGTCAAGTTATGTATTGTGGGAAATTCTTAAAATGCAACACATACTTGAAATTGTATTTATTTGAAAGATTCTGTTAATGAATAACTTTGGAATCATTTTAGATAACAGACTTAGAAACAGTATGCGATGTCAGGTGATGGCTAAAAAAAAGCTGTTATGGAGTGTTAACTGCCGGAGAAAAGGTATCATTTTGCCCCTTTGCAAGTCATTATTAAGAGCCCACCTTGAATATGCAGTGAATATTTGGGCAGAGGAGGGCAACATAACTATACCATTCCCAGTAAGTGGATGCTATTATTACCCAACTTAATGGTATTCATTTTATTAACCTTGGAATAATGAAACAGGTTCTACAATTCTACAGATGGTGTATTGATGTTAACCTTTATATACTGTATTCCCTTTATCTCTCTTTTTTTTATTTAGAGGTACTGTAATCCTTTATTTTTCGAAGTATGTTACATCTCTGCTCAAACAAGATGGTTATTGTAATCAGGGACACTTGCTACATATAAAACCAATCATAGTAAACAATAAACCCCAGTTTTTGTGTTCCCTTTCTCTAGTGGAATGACAGATTTTACAAAGAAAGTATTGTAATTGTGAAAGTTATACCTTAATATATTTTTGTACATGTGGATATGAATGTAAGGGGTGCATTTTAGTGTCTTAAACACACCATTAATAGTGACTTAATACTTACTGATAAGAAATGCAAAGATATTTGTTATTTCTCAATACCTATAGATGATTAGACCATTACATCTTTCCACATGGCAAAATGAGCAACACCTATGCATGTTACTAGTTTGAACATAACTGAAATATGTATAGTACGGAAAAATTTATGTTTATTATAGGAAAATAGTGACAGATTAATTGTATAATATCCTTTTGAACAGATTGGAGTATTTGCCCACAGAGAGAAGAGATCTGGGGATCCCCCTTAAGGAAGGTATAGTGCCGAAACATGGGGGATATCATCTTTATGTGGGTCTGCTCTAATGCGGGTATCTTTTGGTATGCTTATTGTTCCATTTGCATATTGTGTATACTATAAGTATACTATAAGCAATTTTCTAAATATTTTGCATTACAATTTGTGCCCTTGTGCACCTTACATCACCATTTGTCTATTTTTTGCCTGTAGGGGCGCAGGCTGGGAGTCTGGTACCTTCTTTTTTTCTAAGATTTACTAAAAGGTGTGCCACTTCTCACTCTCCTGTATAGCATTTTCATAACATGCTTTAAAGTAAAACAATATATATATATATAATTACTGGCTATATTGTATGATCAAACAATGCATGCCCATACATCTCTAGAGTGTAATATATAAACTGATTTGTTATTCTGTGCCTGGTATAGCTTCTGAAAAATGTGTTTGTTGGTAGAGAGATGCAGACAATAATGTATTCTATTAAAAATGTATACATGAAAATAACTTGTGGACATTCTCCTGTTTTCTACATGACTGCTCCTGAGTTTGTTCAGAGGACTAGGTTTGTAAAAGGTAGACCAATGTACAATGAGGACATCATCATTAAATAGTTTTAATATATACTAGTGTTGGTGGATAGCACAACATAGTACACTTTATTTTAATAAACACTGTATATCTAAACTTGTTTAAATTAAAATATTATCTGCATCCACAGCCTAGAGAGTATAAATTACCCACTTAAGCTATCAGTCCCTGCTAGGCAACTTGAAAATATCTGGACATTATGGCATCTGCATACCAATTTTGGGTGGTAACCCCGCTGCCCCACCAATCTTTCCCCCTATCCCATTTTTTGGGACAGAGGTAAAGCTAAGTGGGAGTTGGCACTGAAATCCTGATGCAAATAATTAATACTGGCCATTGGTTGGGGTGCATGAGCTGTAGTTTGAGTGACAACGCCTAGCACTGTAGCACTGACTCGACCTCCAAAGCTTCGTCCTCCGGCGTCCTGATTTGCCAGAGGCAAGATTTGGAAGATATGGTTTTGTAACCTACCACAGCATGAATCTCACCTAGCATTTGACATTCCATCTTCTCTGTCATGTTCGTGCATCAGTACTCAGGCCCCAGCAATATATACCATGCATGACAGTCAGATCTAAGGTTTCACTTATGTTCATGTTATCTGGGTGCCTTCAAAGGTCATGATTGCGTGATTCATGAGACCTGACCTTCCCCTGTGCATCCTAGCAATCACTGACATATGGCTTGTATTGCAGGGATACTGCACTAGAGTGGAGAAACAGAACTATAGGCAGCGAAGGTCCTGAGCCTCTATGGAGTACTATGTGAGGGGCAGAAGCAATGGGAATAAAAGATACTTTAAGCATCTGTTGCTGCCCAAGCACCCCAGGCAGAATTGCGACGATGATGATGAAAAATGATGATGAGCGGTCACCATCACTTGCAAATGGGTCCAAAAGCATGAAGATTTGCAGTTAAACTTTCAGAAAACAATTTCAGCTTTCTTAAGGCTTCCAAGTGCCAATATGTTTTTACTTATACTACAGACACTGGTTCTAGGGTTTATAACTTACCTGTATGAGATGAAAGACACTGGGAAGAAGCTAAAAGTTTCACGCTCTAGGTTAAAAGGGACTGCATGTTTGAATACAGTCGTCAACAACTAAAACTAAAATTAGATTCCCTTGGAGGATAACACCATTTTGACTGGGAGAAAAGAAAGATAGAATATCTGGGTATAGGTCTGGACTTCGAATTGTCTGACTTTTATTTGATAAATCTTTTACTCATTTAAAAAAGTGAATACAGGGATTCTACCCATGCATAGGTTTGTTGGGTTGTTTCGGGGATTGAAGGCCATATTTGGGAAGTGCAGTTTTTGGTTTTCCAACTTGGAATGTTGACATGCAACCTGCACCCATGTCCCATTTGGAACATTTGTGAAGCCAGCCAGCATATTTTATCCCATCAAACCATATATTTTTTAAAGTAGACACCCTAGGCAAATGGTTGTATTTTAAAATTTTCCATGCACTAATTCAATCCACCAGCCTTTGTCAAAGTTTGTGGTACTCATTTTTTGTGTCTTTTTTCACATACATTGTACTTCAGACATGAATTCACAGATTTTGGTATGTGTCACTACCACACAACATCCCAATATGTGTTCAGCATCTCCTGAGTACAAGGATACCACCCATGCATAGGTTTGTCAGCTTGTTTGGGGATTAAAAGGCTGCATTTGAGAGGTGCGCTTTTTGGTTTTCCAACTTGGAATTTTAACATGTAGAGCAAGGAAGGGATTAATAGTTCTAAGAGCCTATGTAGTACTATACAAAAAAACAGCCCCTAAAAATACACAGACAAGAAAAAGTGTGCTGCTATGCAGTGATCAGTGCCACAGAAGAGGTTAATACACAGGGTATACTATGCAAAGGGTATGGCTTTTATAAAAGCCCTTGGGTCTCACAATTTTGTAACATTTTATTTAATTTATTACAATTAATAACTTATGTTATACAGATCTGTCTCTCTCCCTCACTAAAACTCAAGTGAGGTAAGAGAGGCAGATCCAGATGGGCCAGATAATTATTTACCAATACTGGTCTGACCAGGAAAATGGTGATGCTCATCTGAGCAATCACCAAACTGCCTTCGCCACTGATTGGCTGTTACTGATTGTTATACATGATGGCTTAAAAACAAATTGTACGTTAAACATAATCCCCTAGCGGGTGTGACAAAATGTTTTAAAAAAATGCAGATAGCATAAAAAAGGCTTCTGTGTCAGATTGCTGCTTAGGCAGTGATCTACGGCAAACAAGGGGTTAATAGCTCTTAAAAGAGCCTTTGTTATACTGTGTGACAGAGTACAAGGTATGGTGCAAAAATGTGTGTATTTCGCACCAAGAATATTGCATTGTTTTTACCCTTCATAGTGGGAAAACACAGCCCCAGGGAAATATATTTAAAATGTGTGTTTTGGGTCCCTGGGGTGGAGTATCCGGAAGAGCAGGGTGGGCCGGTTCTCCATCACACTTTCAGGGAGAGTGACTATACAAAGTCCAGGTCGGGTTTTGTGTTAGACCTGGCTGCTAGAAGCAGGGTGATTAAACTCACCTGTGTCTATCGAGGGAGCTATTTACCAGACAGGAAAATGGTGGTCTGATGGTTTAAAAAACTGGAAGAAGAGGTTGACAAGTGTTGTACAGAGTTTGTTCTGAAGAATGTTGGGATCTGTGACTTGATGCAACCTTAAATAAACAGAGCTGTGCATTTGGAAAACATATCATCGCTTCTGGAGATTGCTTTGTATTTCTGAGAAAGACTGTGCATTATCAAAGATCCTAGATGAACCTATGCCAACAGGAACAGGTTTGTCACAACTGTAATAAATTACAGTAAAAAAATGAACCCCTAAAAAATGAACAGACAGCAAAACAAGTTCTGTTGTGTAAGATCAATGGCAGGGAAGGGGTTAAAATGTAAATGGCTTTTTATTTGTTTTTTAAAATTTTATTAAATATTACATTTATTACTAAAAAAAAAATACATTATCTGATCTGTCTCTCTCCCTCACTAAAACAATAGTGAGGAGAGGAAAACAGATTAACACTTGTCAAAGGCAATATTTACATGTGTGCAGTCGGCGCCACCATTTTTAAATGGCAGCTACGGTCACTCTGTGGAGTGATCGTAGCGCCTCCCTGAACATAGCTTCATTGTTGCACAATGCCTCTACATAGAGGCACTGTAGCAACACCTTCGGGCGTGCCAGACACGTCATGTGTCACTAAGGACACATTTTTGCGTGACGTGCCTTCAGAAAAAATGTATTCTACCACTTAGAGACCTATTCTAATATCTGCAAATAAAAAGATATATAAGTAGGAAAGAGGTCTTGATTGACCATCCAGTAAATGATTACTTACAAAAAATATATACAGAAATATACATAAAACAAAACATATTTCCCACACTACTGAATTACTAATAGAAGGAGCTACGCCAGATAAAACAAACCCAATGTTGAAGTGGAAGGCAATATTGGAACTCTTTTGTTCTCGCTGAAAGATTGGACACAAGCATGGGCGTCTGCAGGAAGGGGGCAAGGGGGGGATTTAAATTTTTTTTTTAAAAAGTGCCCCCAGGCGTTGCCCTTACACGGAGACAGTCATGCGGACAGCAGCCGTCAGTCTGCATTCTCTGGATGCGGCTGCCAAAAAAAAGTAAGTTTTAAAAAAAAACTCCTTGACACCAGTGTCTGTGCTTCCCTCCTCTGTGCTGGAGGGAAGACTGCACAGAGGAGACGAGCATCGTCTACACAGAGCATCCAGCAGGTAAGTACTGAGGAGGGGGGAATATAAGCAGCTGGTTTATTAAATGGCAAAATCCTGGCATATTGAGGGGCAAAATCCTGGCATATTGAGGGGCTAAATCCTGGCATATTGAGGGGCTAAATCCTGGCATATTAAATGGCTAAATCCTAGCATATTGAGTGGCTAAATACTGGCATATTAAATGGGTAAATCCTGGCATATTGAGTGGCTAAATCCTGGCATATTGAGTGGCTAAATCCTGGCATATTAAATGGCTACATCCTGGTATATTGAGTGGATAAATCCTGGCATATTAAATGGGTAAATACTGGCATATTGTGTGGCTAAATCCTGGCATATTAAATGGCTAAGTCCTGGCATATTGAGTGGCTAAATCCTGGCATATTAAATGGGTAAATCCTGGTATATTGAGTGGCTAAATCCTGGCATTTTAAATGGGTAAATCCTGGCACATTGAGTGGCTAAATCCTGGCATATTAAATGGCTAAATCCTGGCATATTGAGTGGCTAAATCCTGGAATATTAAATGGCTAAATCCTGGCATATTGAGCGGCTAAATCCAGGAATATTAAATGGCTAAATCCTGGCATATTGAATGGCAAAATTATACTGGCATATTGATTGGCTAAATCATAATGGCCTATTAATTGGCTAAATAATACTGGCATATTAATTGGCTAAATCATACTGGCATATTAAATGGCTAAATAATACTGGCATATTAATTGGCCAAATCATACTGGCATATTATTGGGCAAATTGGCTGGGGCATATTAATGGCAAAATCATACTGGCATATTATTGGGCAAATTGGTTGTGGCTTATTAATTGCAAAACATACTGGCATATTATTGGGCAAATTAGCTGTGGCTTAATAAAACAACACAGGCATATTAATGGTAAAATAATACTTGCATACTAGTGGGAAAATTGTCTGTGGCATATTAATGGCAAAATAATAATTTAATGCAGGGCGCGACAAAACACGGGCGCCCGGTCACTATGGCAACTAGGAAATCAGACCCGGCGCTCGTCGCTGGGATCTTTTTTTATATGGTGGCATATTTTAAACAGCAAACTGACTGTTGCATATTTTAATGGTAAACAGACTGTGGCATGTTAATTGGTACCTGACAGTGGCTTATTTTAATTGGCAAAGTGATGCTGTGGCATCACCATTTATCAACCGTTTGCATGCTGCAATGATATTGACTAAGCACCTCCACTTCATAACATTGTCAAAAAGAGGCACAGTGCAACATGGACGGCGGTAAACGTATGCCCCCCCCCCCCAAAAAAAAAAATCCTGCGGATGCCCATGGATACAAGGTTTGTCTCTGACCAGTCAGACAATACATAGTGTGGCCTTGTTGGAGCTACAGTACAAACTGGCATACCAGTGGTTCTTGGTTCCTACAAGGCTACACAAAATGTCCACCCAGAACTCTAAGTTTTGTTGGCACTGTGAAAATTAAATAGGACATTTTCTACATATATGGTGGGGTTGTGAGCATTTGAAGCTACTGAAAGAGAAAATGAGAGAAACAATAAAAAAAATATTTCCGACATATATTTTCGACATATCCCTGCAGATGTTCCTGTTTCACATGAATCTAGAGGCAAGTGGGATGGAACAAAAAACTGCTAATAAACATATTTATGGCAATTAACATTTGTATAGCAAGACACTGGAGGAAGCCTGATCCTATTTCCTGGGTTACGGTGGTCAACCAAATGGACTACCAAAGGGACATGGAATCCGGTTTCTTTGGGCTAAATGGGCAGTGTAAAACACACAGCAAAATATGGAATCAGTGGACACAAATAAATAGGCATCCTGTATAGGTTGAGTGAGCAGGCCTCCATGGGATCTAGTGGTAGGCCGAGACTCGAGTGCTCGCTCCCCCACTCCCATCTCTTGGGACGAATGGGTTTTGATGAGGTGTGAATGGGAACTACATTAACTTGAAGTTTAAATTTAAGTTTTAATTTAAAATAATGACAACTGAACCCTGTTGAATCATACTGGCTTTAAGAAATGTAGATTAAGGTATGTGAAGTGTATAAACTAATGTCTATTTATATTGTAAATTTTGATACTGAAAATGAAATAAAAACTATATATATATATATGTATATATATATATATATATAAACTGTAAAACAAAAAAAAGAAATACATATAGAAGTACTCTTCTGTTCTGATATTTGGGAATCCATACGCTTAAAAATGTATCACTTAGCATGCCTTTTTCATTTATAAATAAGCACACTTGCTGGCACTGGTAAAATGCTTGGGGCTCAGATGTCAATTTGGCTGTGTGTCACAGTTGGATAATAAAAACAGATTCATTTTTAGGTATTGTGTTATGCTATAAATGGTAAGGCATGTAATGGCATGGAATAAAGTATTTTGAAGGTGATAGAAAAAAATCCATCCTAAAGCATAAACCAGCTGGCCATTTGCAATAAGATTGAAAACCAATACTGTGCAGGACTTTATATGTAGTAATGTGCAAAAAGGGTTAAACCTGTTGTAAAGAAAACAATTATACATCAAATGAAAGACTTAAAGCATTCTCTAACATGAAACACGTTGAGTCTTTCTCTGCGACAGCATGCTCTTGTGACCACTTAATTGGATTAAAAATCTTCACTGAATAAAAGTTAAATTGGAGTGCCGAGTCAACTTCTTTCATATAATGTTGAGGTCTTCATTCATCTTGAGTCAAATGAGTGAAGAATCGGACTAAGATGACCTAAGATTCTAAACAACGTGTCTGCACCCTTACAGCTATACATAGCAAAAAGGACTCAATAAAGGTACATTATTGGAATTCTTTCATTTGATTATTTCTATATGAAACATATAAATTGAATGCAATGTTTCAAATAAACATAAGTTATTGTTTTGCTAAAATTGCTCTTTAAATGACTATTTATTCAATGGTGCTAGATATTTAGAACAGTATTTCAAGGTTGTCGGGTTATTTTGCCACACGGTCATGGCAGATTTAGCCAATGGGCAAAGTGGGTACTTTGGTTAAGGGGGCCCGCGCCGGCCCAACATGCCCTCCCCAGCTGCCTGCGTGTTTGTCTAACAGGTAGACAGTCATGCGGGCAGCAGCCAGCAGTCTGCATCCAGAGGACGTGCTACAGCTTAACTCCCTGTTAGTGCTGCCAGATATGACAGCAAGTCATTTTCAGCTGCTGTATGTCCCTCTTCCATGCTTGCCGTCATATCCGGCAGCACAAATGGGGAACACTGGTAAGGAGACGGTCGAGAGACCAGCACCCGGGTAAGTACTGGGGAAGGGGAAGGGAAAGATTATTTTATTAGGAAAACTGGCTGTGGCATATTGGTGGGTATACTGGTTGTGGCAAATTAATGGGCAAATGAAGAGTGCCATATTAATGAGCATACTGGTTATGTAATATTAATGGGCATACTGGCTGTGGCATATTCGTGGGCAAGTTTACTGTGGCATATTAGTGGGCATACTGGCTGTGACATATTAATGGGAAAATTAATGGTGGCATATTAATGGGCATACTGACTGTGGCATATTAATGGACAAAATTACTGTGGCATATGGGCAAATTGGATGTTCATATTAATGGGCAAACTCACACTGGAAGATTAATGAGCATGCCTGCTGTGGCATATTAATGGGAAAACTAACTGTGGCATATTAATATGCACACTGTGGCATATTTTAATGGGCAAACTGGCTGTTGCATTTGTGGCATGTTAATTGGTACATGACTGTGGCTCATTTAAATTGACAAAGTGATGTTATGGCATCTTCTGTGGGGAAAAATAACATGTACTATGTGGCAAATTGACACTGTTGCATGTTCTGCAAGGCCAGTTCTGTGAGGTAAATTGACACTGTGGTATGCTCTGTGGGGCAAACTGACACTGTGGCATGCCAAATCATGTGGGTGCACTATACGTACAAGTCAAGTGCTGCGGGTGCAATATAAGTGCATGGCAAGTGCTGTGGATACTGTAACATGTTGTGTTAAGTCATGTGGGTGCAGAAAAAGGGAATAAAAACAAGAAATGCAATTTTTCAATAACTTTTTTTACAAATACAAATAGTTGAATGTGATATGAGAATAGGTGCATGTAACATTAAAAAGTATAGATTTACATACAGTTTTGTTTTTTACAATGCAACTTTAGATAAATTGGGTCGATGGGGACCCACTGCTAAAGACTTTGCCCAGGGCCCACTAGGGTCTAAAAGCGGCCCTGCGCGCGGTAGTTCATTTCAGATTTCTTTTACTCTCATTCATAAAAATTATACCATGTTTGATATAAACATGTTAAATTAGTATGGTGTTTATAAACTAGTTATTTCTCCCTCACACTATCCCTAAAAATGTATTGTAGTACAAATAGATTCCATTATAGATTACTACAAAAAGCGGGAAGGCATTTTGTAAAACATTTTCTTCTAAAAGTATTTTCAGGAAGGACTCCTGTGAAGAAAACTTAATTAATATTGTTAAGGAAGACTGTTCAGTGATGTGAGTCATCACTCAACACTGGTTTTTAACTTACTTTGTCCCCAGTGCAAATTCCTTGCACATGTGTTTGTTTTCTTCACCTCACTCTACAGATTGGTTATGATGTTAACAGAGGCATAGATATTTTACATCACATTTCTAATGAATAACAAAACTATTGGCATATCAATAAAAGTTCTTGTATTCAAACATCTCCATAGCTGCATTTCTTCACATCCATTGTTTAATTAAATTGGGCCAATGTTATGTTCTGCCTGTCCTAATTTGACATCAGAAGACCTTTTTAGCAACACATGTTGTAAATCATAGTCAAAAGCCAATTTAAATGATCAGGTACAATTGACATATTTTAGAATTGCCTGCACTATTTTTGCTGAAGACAAGAATTTAAATGTGACTCGGTGACATAGCCTTCAACAAAAGTCACCAATGTTGTGCTTTTTTATGCAAAGATTGGCAAATTATAAAATGTCTTTAGTTAAAAAAAAAAAGAAAGAAATGCTTTACAATGGAACCATAATATTTGCATACATTTTAGCTGGGTTCTGTACATGAATTATGACGGGAGTGATTTAATTTCAAGTAAAGTAGGCTCTTAAAATGAATTATGCATGAACACCAAGTTAATATTTATTTTGAACTTATTTGTGCTGTCACTGATTTACAAAAAGACTCTAAAAAGACCTTACCATCTATATAAAATCTGTACATTAAAAAAATATCATGAGTAATAATGATACTAATATTATAATTATTACCATCATTACACTTGTTATTTCAATGTCCGAGTTTAAAATCTGTATTTTCAGTAACATTTGTATTATTTCTATCTTTACCTTTTGTATTTAAATGTACATTATGTAAAGTATGATTAAAGTATGTATTATGATAATAATAACAACAATGTAATAATAATAAAATCTATACATAATAATGATGATACTACTACTACTTCTAATAACAACAACTTAAAACCTGTACATTTAAATAACAATGTAGTGATGATAATATTAATACAGACCAGACATTGTTTGTTTATGTCAGGATGTCTGCTTTTTTTCTGCCAGATTTAGCTGAGAATGATCTTACCCTGGCTGGTATTATATAAGTGAACCATTGAACTGTAAGATTTGAGCATAACCATTTAAGCATAAATAATTAATCAGGGGGTAGAGGGAGAAGAAAGCTAATTTTTCTTCTATTTAACAGTGTGTGTTAACCATTACAAGGTATCAGACGTAATGATAACCAGGGGCATTGCTAGGTCTCCAAAAGATCTGGGGCTGCAGCCCGTGATAGATTTGATAGAAGTGGAGTAAATAAGCTCACATGCTTAGGCGGCATACAGACTGAAATATTTGATGCCAATGAACAATAGGTTCTGACTCTATATCTCCTGTAACCGGCTGTATGTGTGTGACTGACTGTATGTCTGATTGTGACCAAATGTATGTGTGTGTCTGTCTGTGACTGACTGAATGTGTGTGTCTGTGACTGACTCCACAGCAATAAAATTCACAGTAATGTGTAATGTGTGAGTTTAGCACAGCAATTGATTTAGTGTGAGGAGGCAGAGCCAAGCATGAGGGGCGGAGCTTGCCACTGTCCAGCATCCAGATTTCAGCATGCAGAGGCTTGAGTGGGTGGGGCCAAGCATGATGGAGCGGAGCCAAGCACAAGGGGGAGTCTCCATTAGGGCCTATGGAGCGGAGATCCGGTGCTTCATCCCCAGTAGCCTCCGCCTAGCGACGCCACTGATGATAACAAATTAGCAATCTGCATGCTTTAAAAATAAACCTAATTTTTAAGGTATGTTAGCTGTATCACAGATAAACTTGACATTTCCACACAATGAAGATGAATGTATTTAAGAAAAATAATACATTTTGTGTGACAGGGTTGCTTGCTTCCAAAATTATAAATGCTGATTGTTTCCTGTACTTTATGGCCCCAATAGCACCTGTAACAATGAAGCTTGCACAAAATAAGTATAGACTGTATCTAGTTAAAAGGGCGGTTAGGTGGCATTGATAGCAGGTTTACTTTTGGGCATAATATTTTACATTTTCACGTGTCTGTGTCTAATATATAGTGTATATAGATATATAGAATAGGAGAAAACATAAATACATTTTAAGTACTGTTTTCTTTTTTATTTCTTATTTTATCAGAAGTGGGAAAAAGTTATTGCATCTAAGAAGTGGATCCTACGTACCTAAATCTTGTAAATGCTTATAGAATGGGTTTCATGCAAAAACTAGACGCCAACTTAATTGTATTTTATTTCTCAAGGCATATTAAAAAAAGATATATGAATGAAAGCTATTCACTAAAAGTGAATTGACATGCGTACTGCAAAAATGAGGCATTAACTAGCTGAGTTTAAATACTAAAACCTTCACTCCCCGATACTCCGCAGAACTTGTAGAGGGCAGAGCACCTCCGGAACCGGAAGGGGATATTCCATGATGGCGGTGATCATTTGAACATCAGGACACTGCTCTTTGAGCACTTGGCCAGAAGTTATATACCGGACCGATATGGCCTGATATTTAGACTGAAGAGGGGTGAGTGACATGGCATTTAGGCACTGTGTAGCGCTGACTTGTACGTGTATATAAGTTGCTAATACTGCCTGTATTTTTCAGTTCATCTATTAGTCCAGTTCTAATAAATGGACCCCATTATCATCTTCCTGCTAAAACATGCTGTATAAATGAGACGTTTTAAAAATGATTATATATTTAAATGCACATACTTTCTCAAGCGAAAAAAAAAACATTTGTGAAAGGATTACTTCACTTAATGATTATTTTTTGTAACATCCCTTATCACATGGATTTATTTTTATATTTATTTAAATCTATTTGTTAACTCTGTTGCTGCTATATATAATATTTAGACTTTTGTAACATCCCTTTTCACATGGATTATTTAATATTTTAAAGATATTTGTCAACTCTGTAGATACTATTTAGAATATATATTTCAATTTTTGTAAAAAAATCCTTTCATATGGATGTATTCGTTTATATTTGTTTTAAATATATTTGTCAACTCTGTAGTTACTATACATAATATATAGATTTTTGGTAACACACTTTTTCAAATGGATTTATTTTTTAAACATTTGCTAATGTATGGTAAAAGAAAGTATTTCCATGTTCAAGATGTTACAAAGTTAAGACAAGCATGCTTCTCTCTCTCAAAGTTTTCCTTAACACATAATTTGGTTATTTTTAGTATACCTCACCATTTAGTATTGCATGATATCCCTAGATACTGACGCTAGATACATTAAAATTAGTTTTTCCTACCAGTGTTTATTCCACTGGGACTACTGTCAAGATCCAAAGAGGTATGAGGAGGTATGAGGTATGGAACACTTTTTCTTCAGTCACTGAAGATGTATTGTGCAATATGCTTTTGGCCTTGTGTGTCTACTTCATGCTATATGCTATCATTTTGACAAGTAATTGTCAGTGACAAAGGTAAACTGTTTAAGTACCAGTTGCTGTTCTGTTGCTATGAGGATTTTGGTATACATTTACATTTATTGCTTGGGAAATTTAAGTAACTGCTGTCAATTTCTTATAAAAAAAAATTGAAATACCCTAATCTTGCATTTAAAAACGCTTCTATTACCGTATTTGCTCGAATATAAGACGACCCTGATTATAAGACGACCCCCCAAACTTTGGATATTCCTTTTGGAAAAAAACTAAAAGCCTGAATATAAGACTACCCTATAGGAAAAAAGTTCAACTTGTATATATTCACATGTAAATTGCTTTTTAATATTTAATAAAAAAAAAATATGATCTTAAACAAATGCATTTCTTGTTTTTATTTCCTTTTATGTGCCAATGCTGCCTCTCTCCCCAATGTTATCGGTCTCTCCCTCCCCCTAAACTTTTCTCTCTGTGTCCACCTCCATCCTTTTCTCTCTCTCCCCCCTCCCCTTGTCTCTGTCTCTCTCCCCCCCTCCCCTTGTCTCTGTCTCCCCCTCCCTCCTCTTGTCTGTCTCTTCCCCCCTCCCTCCCCTTGTCTCTGTCTCTCCCCCCTCCCCTTGTCTGTCTCGCCCCCCTACCTCCCCTTGTCTCTGTCTCCCCCCTCCCTCCCTCCCTCCCCCTCACCTTGTTTCTTTCCCTGGTGGCTAGTGGGGGCAGCCAGCGGTGTCTGCACAATACGTGCAGACATCCTCCATGCTGCCCGACACTTCCGTCCATTATGACGGACAGTCGGTCTGTCATAATAGACGGAAGTGTCAGGCAGCATGGAGGATGTCTGCACATATTGTGCAGACATCCCCGGCTGCCCGATTCTCCTGGTGGCTAGTGGGGCAGACAGAGGATGTCTGCACGAAATGCGCAGACATCCTCCGCTGATGCCCGGCACTTCCGCCGGGACTTTTATGATGAAGCCAGAAGGACCCGGCTTCATTATAGAAGTCCCGGCGGTCGTGCCGGGCGGCAGCAGGGGATGTCTGCGCGCATCGTTCAGACATCCCTCGGCTGTTAGAGAGGGGGATCCAGGTCCCCTGCAGCTCTGCGGGGGACCTGGATCCCTGTCTTATAGTCTGACCTCGATTTGAGGTTATTCTGTGATCAGAACTGCTGGACATGCCAGGCACATTCACTGTCGGCAACCAGGCATTTTCCTGTGAGTGGTTAATAATATATAGTCTGTTATGTTGTAAGACTAATATAAGAGTCGAAAGGTGTCACAGTGAACTTTTTTTTAACTATTGATGCTTTTAAAGAATAAAATAAATGTTATTGTGTTTGGGGGAGGATTACATCCTCGTGTACCTAAATAAGAACATGAATGTTCATCCATTTTGTGCAGTTTAAAAATTAATGTATTATTTAAAGGATATAAAATCTCAGAATAGTCACATTCACCAAGCATTAAATGAGATATATATGCTACTTTTATTATGTAGTTTAGGAAATTACATCACAATTTAATTGACTCTTTCTTTGGCAGATATTGCTAATTAGACAAATGAACTAGTTATTGCTAGCTGTTTTTTGACATTCAAATAAGTTGAAAAACAGACTCAAAAAGAAAGAAATAAAGTCAACTATATTAGAGCAGTTTTCACAAATGCAATATTTCATTGCTTAAAACCACAATTGCTTAACTAAAATACAGATTCCCCCAGCCTGTGCAATATTAACTAAAATACAGATTCCCCCAGCCTGTGCAATATTAACTAAAATACAGATTCCCCCAGCCTGTGCAATATTAACTAAAATACAGATTCCCCTAGCCTGTGCAATATTAACTAAAATACTGATTCCCCCAGGCTGTCCATTATTAACTAAAATACAGATTCCCCCAGCATGTCCAATATTAAATAAAATACAGAGTCCTCCTGCCCATGCAATATTAACCCCTTTGGGGCAAAGGGCGTGTCAGGCACGTCCAGCCGACAACTCCGTTGCTGACAAAGGATGTGCCTGGCAAGTCCTGTGGTGCAATGAGCGGTTTGCGTGATCAACGATTCTCCAATATGGCTGCTGCCATCCCTCTGATGCTGCTGCTAGACTGTCTCTAGAGGCAGTCAGCAACATTGCGATGGAAACAAAGACTTAATTAGCTATTAGGATTAGAACAATAGTTAGGGTTACAATTAAATTAGGGTTAGCATAAGGGATAGGGTTACAATTAAATTAAAATTAGAATAAATTAAGGGTTAGCATATTGGTTAGAATTAGGGTTAAATGTAGGGTTCGGGATAGGGTCAAAAGATGAAAATGGTTATAAAACAAAAAATACTATTTTAGGTTATTGCCCTATAACTCACAAAAACAACTTAAAAACATGGAAACAATCATATTTCTAAATGCATGACAAAATGTAAAAACTATTTAGATGTCGTCTATTTGCACTACATGCATTATTTTAAACCTAACTTTTTCTTGAATGAAGGTCCCTTGCTCTATAGCAAGTCATATTGCTGTCTGAACATCATGGAAATTGTAGTTAAATCTAGACAGGGCATTGGAGGCCCCTTGAAAAAATCCTATGGACAGCCATGCAGATTGCTCCAGCTTGTGCAATATTAACCCCTTGTGGCAGGACTGTTTTCAAATGTGTGTTCCCTTCGTGACAATGGCTGTTTTAACATTTATGTTATGTTTGTGTTTAGCTATAATCATGTAGATGGCCAATGGGTAAAACTGGGTAAGATCTTGGCCTGTTTTATGGGAAATGGAATATTAGTTTTAGCAATTCTCTTTAAAAATCAAAGTATATAATGTTACATATACTGTTGTGTGAAAAATAACTGACATTTTTAAAGATGCACTATTTAAGTAAAAATACAATGTCTAGTACTTGCCACTAATTGTTTAATAATCATTAATTATTTATAGATGTTTGCTATAGTGTGCTATGTGTATTTATTGATATAATATATATTTTAATACAAGAGTACACTCCATGATATCCACCGATTTTCTCTGTAGCTTAAAGTCAAAAATGGGAAATTTCCATAATTATTTTTAAATACAAATAAATATCTGTGGGAAGCACATTTAGTGAAAAGAAGTAAACAAATATGTATAAAATATGCATGCTAATGAACTTTTAAGCTCCAAAATTATATGTAGAAATAGATAGAAATGTGTTATAGTTTGTAATAATAAAATAGACGTTATATTTTTTAATCATTACCTACTTTGTGAGATTTTAACTTGCAAAGCTAAGCTCAGTGGGGTGTCTACATCCTGGGTTCCTGCCAAGATTAATTGAAAATGCCTTGAGTTAATCTACAGCTCATCTCTTTCTATAATATACCTTCTTAAAAAAACTGCTTCATGCTTGAACTTTCTGTGTAGAATTGTATTAAATGCTCTTCTAAAATGCTGCACTTAGACGTGATTTAAATTAAAGATTAAAATTATTTAAGGCTTTAGAATATCTATGTAAACGCCTTTATTTAAATTCCATTTAGTCTCATTTTCAGTTATAACAGAGGCTCATATTCCAGATTTTCAACCCAATTTGTCTGATTTAGGTATTACAACAATGCATGCAAATACATTCCTGCATTCTGATTTTCTACCCGATTAACCACACCTTTTGTAAAGGTTATTCAATGAGGTGTGATTACACTTAATCACAGTAATATTCAAGTCAGTTCTGTTTATTAAAACAGTGTGTTTTCTGGCTGTCTGCCTTGAATGAATGCACAAAGAATGACAAAAATGAATGATCAAAGTGGAAAATGATAAATAAGAAAGTAAAGAAAATCAAATTATATTAATAATATTAACCCCTTAAGGACAGAGCCTTTGAAACATTTTTGTCCTTTCTGGACAATGGCTATTTTAACATTTCTGTGCTGTTTGTGTTTAGCAGTAATTTTCTTCTTTGTCATTTGCTGTACCCACACATATTATATATTGTTTTTATCGGGACAAGAAGGGATTTCTATGGATGCCATCTTTTTGATCATATCTTATCATATTATTAAAAAAAATAATAAAATATGGTAAAAAAAAAAAAATACACAAATTTCTTTGTTTTTATTTGAAACAACTTCTCCTCATCGACAATAGCGAACGAAAAAACATGCTAAATAGATTCTACTATTTCTCCTGAGTACAGGGATAGCACCCATGCATAGGTTTGTTGGGTTGTTTGGGGGCTAAAATGCCAAATTTGGTAGGTGCAGTTTTTGGTTTTCCAAATTAAAATTTTGACATGCAGACCGCCTGCACCCATGTCCCATTTGGGACATATTTGAAACCAGCCAATGTATTTTACCCCATCAACCCATATATTTTTTAAAATAAGACACCTTAGGCTATCTCAAATGGTGGTATTTTTACACTTTCCATGCACTAATTCTACCACCAGCCTTTGTCAAACTTTGTGGTAGTAATTTTTTTGTGTTTTTTTTTCACAAACCTTGTACTTCAGACATGAATTCACAGATTTTGGTATGTGTCACTGCCAAATAACACCCCAATAAGTGTTCAGCAACATCTCTTGAGTACAGGGATACCACCCATGCATAGGTTTGTTGGGTTGTTTGGGGAGTAAAAGGCCAAATTTGGTAGGTGCAGTTTTTGGTTTTCCAAATTAAAATTTTGACATGCAGACCGCCTGCACCCATGTCCCATTTGGGACATATTTGAAACCAGCCAGTGTATTTTACCCCATCAACCCATATATTTTTTAAAAGTAGACACCCTACGCTATTTCAAATGGTGGTATTTTAACACTTTCCATGCACTAATTCTACCACCAGCCTTTATCAAAGTTTGTGGTAGTAATTTTTGTGTGTTTTTTTTTCACAAATATTGTATTTTAGACATAAATTCACAGATTTTGGTATGTGTCACTGCCAAACAATAACCCAATATGTGTTCAACAACATATCCTGAGTACAGGGATACCACCCATGCATAGGTTTGTTGGGTTGTTTGGGGGCTAAAGGGCCACATTGTGAAGGTGCGCATTTTCAACTTGGAATATTGACGTGTAGTCAGCCTGAGCCCATCTTTCATTTGGGACTTTTTTTTAAGTAGGACAGTGTATTTTACCCCAAAAAGTATATATTTTGTAAAAGTAGACACCCTAGGCAATTTTAAATGGTGTTATTTTAACACTTTCCATGCACCAATTCTACCACCAGCCTTTGTCAAAGTTTGTGGTAGTCATTTTAATTTGTATTTTTTCCCACATACATTGCACTTTAGACACAAATTCACATATTTCGGTATGTGTCACTGACAAACAATACCACAATATATGGGCAGCAACATCTCCCGAGCACAGGGATACCACCCATGCATAGCTTTGTCAGCTTTGTTGGGTGTTGAAAGGCTACATTTGAGAGGTGCGCTTTTTGATTTTCAAACTTGGAATTTGAACATGTAGAGCAAGGAAGGGGTTAATAGCTCTTATAAGAGCCTTTGTAGTACTGTACAAAAAAATTAACCCCTAAAAATGCACAGACAAGAAAAAATGTTCTGCTGCGCAGTGATCAGTGGCAGGGAAGGGGTTAATACACTACACCATACAAAAGGTATGGCTTTTATAAAAGCCCTTGGGACTCACAATTTATTAACATTTTATTTAATTTATTACAATTTAAAAATTATGTTATACAGATCTGTCTCTTTCCCTCACTAAAACTAAAAGTGAGGAGAGGGAGGCAGATCCATATGGGTCAGAACAATATTTATGAACCAGACGAATGGTGATGCTCATCTGAGAAATCACCAAACCACCTTTTCCACTGATCGGCTGTTACTGATCGCTATACACGTGTTCAGACAGCTTCAAAAGGAATACACGTAGTCCCCTAGTGGGTATAATTAACCCCTAGTGAGTCTGACAAAAAAAATGCTGATAGCAAAAAAAAATCCTTCGCGACTAGATTGCTCCATATGCGCTGCTTAGGCAGTGACCATATGCACTGCTTAGGCAGTGACCATATGTGCTGCTTAGGAAGTGATATACGGCAAGGAAGGGGTTAATAGCTCTTAAAAGAGCCTTTGATATACTGTAATAAATCAAAGTAAAAAAAAATAACCCCTAAAAAAATGCACAGACAGCAAAAAATGTGCAGCTGTGTAAGATCACTGCGTACACAGCGATCAATTGCAGGGAAGGGGTTAAATACTGGAAACGGCTTTTATAAAAGCCTTTGGGTCTCAATTCTATTAAATATATTATAATTAAAAACTTACATTATACAGCTCTGTCTCCCTCCCTCACTAAAACTCAAGTGAGAGGGAGGCAGATCTACACGGGTCAGATCAAATATTTACACATATTGATCCAACCAGACGAATGGTGATGCTCATCTGAGCAAACGCCAACCCGCCATTGTCACTTATCAGCTGTTACTGATCGCTATACATGCGCTCAGACAGCTCAAATTTTTTTTTTACGTTAAACGTAGTCCCCTAGCGGGTATAATTAACACGTGACGGGTGTAATAAAAAAGTTTTAAAAAAATTAAAAATGCTTCTGCAGCAAGATTGCTGCATTTGCGTCAGATCGCTGATTAGGCAGTGATCTACGGCAAGAAAGGGGTTAATCTCTCTTAAAAGAGGTTTTTTTATACTGTAATGAATTACAGTAAAAAAAAAATAACCCCTAAAAAATGCACAGACAGCAAAAAATGTGCTGCTGTGTATGATCACTGCGTACACAGCGATCAATGGCAGGGAAGGGGTTAAATGGCTTTTATAAAAGCCCTTGGTGTTTAAAATTTTATTAAATATTTTTATATTATTTTATTTTATTTTTTTACTTGATCTGATCTGTCTCTCTCCCTTACTAAAAGTAGTAAGGTGAGGGAGGCAGATCAATACTTGTCAAAGGCAATATTTAGTAATATTGCCTTTGACAGTATGGTAAGTGCTCATCAGAGCACTTACCATACATGCCTGCACACAGATCACATAGATCTGCTGTGCCGGCATCGATTGGCTCCCCCTAGAGCATCGGAAGTGAAATACTTTCACTTCCGATGCTCTTGCCATTAGAAGGGAAGCGCTGCCTGTACAGGCAGCGTTCACTTCTACTGAGCCGATGGGGTCGCTCAGGAGAGCGACCACCATCGGCTCTGGGGAGCAGCATGGTGTTGTTAAGTGCCTCGCTGGCGAGGCACTTTAACAACACCGGAGATGCTAGGAAAGCGAACGATCGTTCGCTTTCTAAGCACATGTGTGCAGCGGGCGCAGCCATTTTTAAATGGCTGCTATGATCACTCCGTGGAGTGATCGTAGCGCGCCCCTGCACATTTGGGGGGTGTTGCACAATGCCTCTACCTAGAGGCATTGTAGCAACACCGTTAGAGTAAAGAAAGCGACCGCTGGTCGCTTTCTTTACTCCATTTAGTGCATGACGTGCCAGGCACGTCAGCTGTCGGCAAGTCCACGATTTGCCGTGACGTGCCTGGCACGTCATCTGTCGTTAAGGGGTTAATAAAGCAATTGTCTTTCTTTCTTACTGTATATGTGTTTATCAATACATTCATATTGGCGTATATAAAGGATATAAAGGAAGAAAAATACACAAGAAATTAGTAGAGCACCAGCTTTTAATTTTTGTATTTATAGTATTTATGTTGTTATATATACAAGTGTGTACTCATTTATGTTCTCTCCATAACTAACTTGTTTAGATATGTATATTATTTTTAAAATCTGTGGACCATTGTTGGACATACTCCCCAGGACAAACAAAAGAAATCCAATTTTGTTCTGCAAAACCTTCTAAAATAATTAAATAAATAACCTTTCTACTTTTTATCCAAACAACCTCATCTTCTTACCATGTGATCTTCCCCATTGTGGACTCTGGAACACTTGCCCTGTGTGTAACATATTAATATATGTACACAACTACTAAATCTCTATTTCCCTGTGCCTCCTTGCTCTAATTAATTCCCTGCTTTCACCCTCTAATACTACTTTACCTACCACTATTTATCATCAGCCGACAACGTAACCATTATCCCAGATATGGTATAAGAAAGTATGCTGGTGATGACTTTTTAGTCTTAACTTATTCTCCCTGCTACTTCACTCTCATTATCTTCCAATGAAGATGACTACATCCCCCTGTTTCATCCCATACTCTCTTTTCCATAACTGTTCCAGAGCGGTTCCCATTTTATGGGAGTATTCAACCATACTCTGTTAGACTGTGCTTTAGTTTCCTGAGTCTTAAAATATTATTGAAGACTATTTTTCACATTTCCCATTAACCACTCTCTTCCAGTGTCTAGTCCAGGACCATCAAACTAGTGCCTTTCAGTTGAGAAATAAGTATGAAAAATGTAGGCCATCAACAGCTAGAGGGCCACAGTTTGACACCCCCTGTCTAATCTTCCATTCCTCCTACTCTTTAGCAATAAACATATTCATGCCACACAATTATATTTATATATCAATTAACCCCTTGACGACAAAGGACGTGCCAGATCAACGATCGCGAAAACCGCTCTAACAGTGCTGGTCTATTGCCTCGACATCGAGGCAATAGCCAGCACCGAAATTTCTATTTCGGGACCCCCACGATCGCCCCACGGAGCATGCTGCTCCGTCAATATGGCTAAGTCCTCTGCCGGTCTGAGCTTCGGAAGTGAAAGTAACTTCACTTCAGTCGCTCTGAATATGCTACTTGACTACCCCTAGTGGCATTGCAATGGGAAATATTTAAAATAAATATTTAATTAATTAAAAACAGGTTATTTAGCTATATTAGCCTATAGGGTTAAAATTAAATATTTTTTAGCATAAGGGATAGGGTTAAAATTAAATTAAAGTTAAAAAATATTAAGGGATATAATAAGGATTAGAGTTGGGGTTAAATTTAGTGTTAGGGTTAAATTTTGGGTTGGGGTTGGGGTCAAAAGATCAATATTGGAAAAAAACAAAAAACACTATTTTTGGTTTTTGCCCAATAACTCGCAAAAAAATACCGAAAAATATGGAAACATGCATATTTTTGAACTCGGGAGAACATTTAGAAACTATTTAGACGGGGTCTTTTTTAATGATTTTATTTGTGTAAATTATATTTTAGGTCAAAGTTAGAAAAAGTGTTTTTTTTTAATTTTTCATCATATTTTATGTTTTTTTTTGTAGTAAATTATAAGATATGATGAACATAATGGTATCTAATGAAAGCCCTTCTTATGACGATAAAAACAACATATAATTTGTGTGGGTACAGTATGTGAGAAAGAAAAAAATTACAGCTAAACATAAACACCCTAGAAATGTCAAAACAGCCATTGTCACCAAGGGAAAGTCAAGGTGAAAATGTCTTGTCACTAAGGGGTTAATAATGGGTTCTAATCAATGATGTGAATTATCACTTTTTATCACTTATTTTTAACTAAAAAATTCCTATTGAAGTCTATTGTATCATAAAATAATTCAGGACATTGAATTGAGCCCAGTGTTTGTACACTATCATCCATTTGGATATTGAAGAATGGTTTGATTTATGGACCTCATATTACTACCCTTCTAACCTTTTGTTCCAGTATTTAAAATTTGTTAACCATCATTATCCCAGCACTGATGGGCTATGATGGCACTTTACAAATAAATAATATTTTACTGCCATTGCATACCTATTCATTTATGTTAACTAGCAGGCAAATTATATTTTGGGAATTATTTTGATTAGCAAGTTGATACATTAACTTCCTGAATTTCTGAACTGTTAACACATTTTTAATGAAACACATTAAAATAAAAAGAATATTGCAAGCGAACATTACAGGGGTCTGGCTTAGAAACAAAATCTCTAAAATGTGTAATGTTTAAATGTTAATGTCTATTAATTTGAATATTAAGAGAGCAAGTCTAACATAGCAGATCAAATCCATATATTTCATACACCAGGCATTACAGAAGTACAGAAACATTGTATGTGGGACCATTTGACCCATCTAAACTTTCTATGAACAATACACACTAGCCAGGAATGCCAAATCCACTGTAGAGCATTGGGAAAAAACACACGTTTTGATTCTAACTGCTTTACAATCTATCTATGAACCTCTGTCTAGTTAGCTGGAGGTATAATACATAGGGGTAGATTCAATGCTGGGCGTTAAGGTTGGCAAAAGTTAAACGTTTTATTCCTGAAGGAAAAACGTGATTCAACTGCAATGGGAGCCACAAATATCCAGTGCATTAAAGCTCTGATATTGCAGTAAGGGAACAATGGTGTTTTGCAAAATATATGTTCTACAATGTTATGAATTTTTACCAAGATATATGTGCGTAACATTGCTAATAAAAAGATATAATAAAACAAGTGAATTTATTAAAGTGTTTTTCTACCCTTCACTCTTCTTTCCCTGGTCAAAGTCACTTCTCTAAAGAAAGTTCACACACTATCATCAATATGGCAAGTATTTTTTCCGTACACTTACAGTTAACGTCCACCATGTTATGTATTTACTATTCCACATCACATAAGGAAATGTTATAATACAGAAGGTTTTTTTCAACTGTCTTAAATCCCTGTGCATTTGCATAATTTCTAATATATTTAAAGAACAACTTTTGGCAAAAAATAAGTCATGTTTAATTGAAAGATTTAATTAAGTGTAGACATTTTAAATAGAAATGCTTTAATGAAACAATACAAAAAAAGTACAAAAATATATTTTAGGTATTACATTTTTTTGATATACATCATTACTATTTGGCAAACGTTTGCACCAATTGTCATACAGGGAGCATTACTACAATAGGAAATTGTCATCACCGATTATAGAATGCCCCTACTTTTGCTAGTGGTCACATTTAGTCCCCAACATATGGTGGCTGCTAGAGAGAAAGTGGGGGTGCAAACACTGATTGCACCACCACGTGGCAATGTGTAATTCACCTTTCATCACACAAAGTGTGAATGTGCTTAGTCATGCTTTTATATTTTTCATTTCCTAATGTGGGGGCCTACTTTAGGGTTGCCACCTGGCTGGTATTTTACAGGCAGGCCGGTAAAAAATTGGCATCAGGCCAATGTTAAGTCTATGGAGACAGTACCAAGGCCGGTATTTTTTAAAAGAAAAGGTGGTAACCCTAGCCTACTTCCATGTGACTCTTTTTGGTTTGAATATATTAATTTGAAAAGTGTTAATAAGTGTTGAATCAGGTGTTTCTCATGCATATCTTATTAGCTTTAAACACATTAAAAACAGAAAACAGAAAAAAAAAACTGTCGCATATATTTGCATTAAAGTCAAACAATATATTTAATGAAATAAAGTTCGCAAAGACCTTCTACAATGTCTAAAAATTAATTATATCATTAAAAAGCAATCATTATGGATATACATCTGACATTTCTTTTACAGTCTTTGCAAGCAATGGTAAGAAAATGAAATAAATACATTGAGCTATGATAAATTAACATTTCACAGTATGTTATGGCAAACTTGCAGATGACAAAGTGCATACATGCTGTTCCCTCTGCTGGAGATGCCTGTGTGTTAAATTCATAAACATCTTTTTTAAAGGTCAAATAATCATTGCATTGGCTCAGTGTCTGATCTAATTGTATTACTTGAAATACAAGCACTGTATACATAGATTGAACTGCTAATCTATAAGATTCAATCTTAACAGACTAATATTATTACAGTAACCTTTTGTTGGTTATATATGTGCACTGAATATCTACAATATGCTTAAAATCACTTGACAATCCAATACATTCCTTAACCCCTTCACGACAATACCCGTACATGTACGGGCTCCCAATGCAATGCCTTGGTGACAATGTCCGTACATATACAGGCTGCCTATAAAATAGCGCAGTCACAAAATTTTCACTGCAATTCGCGCTAAAAATATAGCCGCTGGGTCCCATCGGTGGTCTTAAAGTGGCAGGCCAGTGACAATTGTCACTTAACTGTCAATCACACCCACTCACCCTATGCAAATCGGGTGAGGGGTGTTTCATGCTGCCTCTGATGGAGGCAAGTCTAAAACACCCAGAAAAAGGGTTGTCTTAGCCTGCAATAGCTGAGACAGGTTGTCTCAGCCATTGAAGTGAAAATTGTGATATGTCTATGGACAAATCACAATCCATTGCCACCCTCCCCAAATTTGGGGGGAGGGATGGGGTAAGGTAATGCCGCTTGCCTTAACAGTTAGGATAAACCATCAAAATGCAGTAAATGACTGAACACTGATTGTCAAAATCTTCCCTCTCTCTCTCACTGACAAATTTTGATCTTGTGTCAGAGAGCGAGAGGGGAGAAATATACTGTGTTCCAGAAATTGTTTTTAATAAAAGAAAAAACACTTTTTTTTTGCCATTTTTACACTCTGTTAAGTTTCATACATTAAACAAAGGGTTAAGTCTAAAAAAAAAAATGGTCACGAAAGAAAGCCCTATCTGTCCTTAAAAAAACAATATATTATAAATGGGGATTTATTTAAAAAGCAAACGTGCACGTTGATTTAAATACACACACAACTAAAGTAGCAAAAAAGCTGTTGTCCAGAACAGACATCAAAACAAACAAAACCATTGTCCTGAAGGGGTTAATGGGGCTAAGATGCACATGTTGAAAGTAAATAAGATTCCCATGTTGCTGCTTGACTGAAAATAAATAAATAAATAAGTAGATATATATTTTATAAAGTATTTCTATGCATCATTTATTAGGTTGGTGAAATACTACAGGAATGTTGTTGGTTTATCAACTCGGTATGTTACAGGGCTCTCATGACCACACATGAGTGAATGAATAATGCATTCTGTGTAATGAGTTTTGCATGACTGCATTTTAATAATGTTAGGAAGCGTTTTACGTCTTCAGTCCAACTCTAAAGATATTTCTATACTTATGCCTACATAACATAACTGAGGCTTGGTTATTATGAGTTTGTACCCTAAACCATTATCTTCAAACATTCTTTTCTTTATGAGCTACAATGGTATGTCTCGTGAGGGCTGCACAAATACAATGTTTGAATGTGTATCCATCCCACCAAGGAGGCACCTTTGGACTATGGCGAAATGGGCCATGACTGTACATGCATTCAAGTAAAGCTCAAAGGGACTGTCTAGTGCCCAAAATGCATCTTCCAAATATTAATGCATATTAATGTGCTTTCAAAGTACTTTAAAATGCATGTCTTACATTTGCATTGCTTAAAATATAAAGTACTTACAGCTAGAAGAAACTGGGAAATTACAGCAGTTTGCAAGAAACAAGGACTGCCCACACTAGATGAGTAAAAGTTATTTCCTTTTTTTTTTTGCTGCAGGAGCCAATGAGAACAATGCAATTCAAATTAATGGAATATCTTGTCTCTCTAGTGATATCATCAGACAATGTGTTGCAATGTTAAGAGATCCTACTGTGTACAAGGGCAAAGTCACTCATAGGCCACTCAATAGACTCAATTTGAGGAGGACAGGAAATTACTAAATGAAACAAAACTTTATATCCTCAGTGTCTATAGAATCAGTGCTGCCGCACCTGCAGTAACCATGCAGAGTAATCACTGGGGAGGGCTTGAATCAAATATTAAATATGTGATTTATGCAGAATGCCTGCATCAGATTACACTGGGAAAAAATTCTGTGCACTATACAAGCAGTAATCCTTATCTTGCACCAAAGTGAGTTTGTGGACTAGACTGTCCCTTTAAGAAGCCATATCATGATTGGCCATGCAGCCCAAATAGTTACAATGTCTGTGTATGCATGTTCCTCACCTTCACTCCTTTCTCCCTGTTTGTTTGTTTATAAACAATTTCAGTGTTATCATAGCTGCACTTTAGTTTTCTGCCCAGCGTTTGATTGGAGCTTAAGTGGTTCCCATATAGCACTTCATGGAGCTGAACTCTTAACTATTCAGATCTTGCAACTGCCTGCAGGTCTTATGGTCAGTGGTGGGCACCAACATTATTTATGGGGGATATGTACTGCACTTTGTGTGGACATTTTAATGATGTTCTATGAAGCTTCACAGATCTTGCCATGGACACTGGGGTCCTTACATAGACAACTGACTAAAATGTGACTAAAATGTTAGAGAGGGACTATTGCATTTACCTAGTTGGACTTCTGGTTCTGGTTGCTATGGATCTCTGCCAAAGCCGAGTCTGTTGACTCCATCTACAGCTGAATTACCTGTGCCTGTCTGTCCTCTGAAACAATGGCCTGCAAACTGCATGAGAAGAGGATACTAAACTGTGTAACAGCCTTCTCAGACCTGTTCCCTCCCTCACTGGTGGAGATTAAGTTGACAAAAACTAGACTAAAACAATTTAGATTACTAAAATATGACTAAACTAAAAGGGGATTTTAGTTAAAAGACTGACTAAAACTACATTCAAATGTAACACTGGTCAGCAGTTTGTTCAACAGATTGGTTCAACACTATTGGTTAAGTTAATGTAGCAGTAAGTCTGTGGCTGATGCCCTATCCCATTTACTGATAATTGAGATTCATGATTTGTCTGAGTAATGGTGGCATGATAAGCAGCCATTCATTTTTTGTAATTATTTGTTTTCTCATTTTATAGAAATGAGTAAGAAAAAATATAGTACATAGCTTTACAGATAATAAAAAACAGTGTTAGTGCAAACATATCTTGTAAACTTTATGTAGAATAGGTAAGGCATGAATATTATTTTTGCCAAGTTTGTATATATTTTTTGAAATATTATTGTAAATAATACATCTAAGTTAAATTATAGCAGGGCTATTGTTTTTATTGGTTGTTTAACTAATTTATTTTGTTGGAGCAACCAAAAGGTTATGCCTGTTTTCTTTAAGAGGACTCGTAACTTAAGTTTATAAGACTACTCATTTGGCTCTCATCTGGAAAAGAGTGAAGTATGGGAGTAGATTAATTGAATTAATGAGAAAATGAATACAGTATTGAATGAAAATGGGAAAAGCAGTATCTTTTTTTTTCATATTCTCATAGTAGTATAAGAAAAAAAATGTCTTACCTTGAAACTGTGTAAATTTGATTGTACCCATTCTTTCTCCATTTCTAAATACAACTTGTCCCTAGAAAAAAAAAAGTTATATATTTGAGTTTTAAAAAAAATATGTGCATAAACTACATCATGTCAGAGGAGACATGAGTTAAGATCACATAGTCCAGTCCTTGTCAACAACAAAGAGTTTCAGGGTTGAAGGATCTACACTGTAAAAATTAGGGAATTTAGTTCAGTATTTCCCAACATTGTGGGCATTTGGTGTCTCTGTGGAGGGTGGAGAGCAATCAAGACATAAACATTCAATATAGACTATTGTTCAAAAAAGGAACAACAGACATGCCTTATTCATTTGATATAAGGTACCTATTTAATGCGGAAGTCAATGATGACTAAAAGCAGATAGGACTTGAAACACCCATTATACTTATAAACAGGAAAGACTTCTGAACTATGCTAAATAGGTGAGAGTTCAAAAGTCTCTGCTGATCGGATAAATCTTTCTTTCACACAAGCACAGTGTAAGCTAAAGCAGCCTACCTGCAGCCAGCACAAGTAATAAGCCAATGTTGTTTGTGCTACTCTGCAAATGTGTGTATTCTACTGAATTTGTGTGTATGGACTGTACTAACCAATGGTTAGTACAGTCCCACTAATGGATTTAACACAGATATAATTATATACCTCTACCAGTGCTGTATTTACCGCGAGGCATCGGCAGCAAATTTTGGGGGGCGGCAGCGCCCCCCAGCACTGAAAAAAAAATGTAAAAAAAAAAAAACCTGGCCCTTTAAAAAAAAAAAAAAAGACCGCGCTTACAGGCAGAGACGGAGGTGAGAGGGGATCGGAAGATCCCCCCTCACCATCGCTCTGCCTGCCAGGCTGCACGGGGAGCCGAACAGGCAGCACAGAGAAACCTCTGTGCTGCCTGTTCGGCTCCCCGTGCAGTGTGACACGGAAGTGCCGACAGTCACGTGACGGGCGCGCTGACGTCATACGCGCGCCCGGTCATGTGACCTGTCTGCACAATCGCCGGGGAGCCGAACAGGCAGCATGGAGAGGCCATGCTGCCTGCCACTAGCCACCAGGGAAAGGTAAGTGCTGATGGGAGTCAGAGTGTGTGTGATGGGAGACAGTGTGTGTGACTGAGTGTGATGGGAGTCAGAGTGTGTGTGATGGGAGACAGTGTGTGTGACTGAGTGTGATGGGAGTCAGAGTGTGTTTGATGGGAGACAGTGTGTGTGATGGGAGTCAGTGTGTGTGACTGAGTGTGATGGGAGTAGGAGTGTGTGACTGAGTGTGATGGGAGTGTGTTTGTGATAGGAGTATGAGCTTGATGTGAGTCTGAATGTTATGTGTGATGTGGGGTCATGAAATGGAGGTGATGGGGCATGTCTTAGGTGTGTAACGTGGGTGTGCAGCTTGGGTAGGGAGGTGCCCGGATTTTGTCTGCCTAGGGCAGCACAAAATCAAGATACACCACTGACCTCTACATTTGTATATATATGTATATGTGTGTGTGTGTGTGTATGTATAAATAAACACACACACACACACACACACATACGCACATACACTGAGTATTATATATATACACTATCTACAATTAACTGTGGGCAAAAACATCTATGATTATATCTATTTAATTCATATGATCACTGTTTATTATGTTTGAATGCTATGTTAGGATTGCTTACTCTACACGTGATTAGAATAATTCTACATAAAGTGATAGTTCTAGTCTAATACATCATAAAAAAATCATACTTCCATAGATATACAGGAATTTGCTTATAATAAGATGTTTTATAAATCAGAGATTATCAGTGTATCTCAATTTAGGGAATCAACATGCAGACTGAACCCTTAGAGGACATACAGGTTACATTGTATTCATTTTTGGACCTTCCGGCTTCATCATAGAAGTCCCGGCGGAAGTGCCGGGGAGCAGCGGAGGATGTCTGCGCGTATCGTGCAGACATCCTCCGGCTGCCTCCACTAGCCATCAGGAGATTTGGGTAGCCGAGGGCGTGCAGACATCCTCCATGCTGCCCGACACTTCAGTCTATTATGCTGGACTGGCTGTCCGTCATAATAGACGGAAGTGTTGGGCAGCATGGAGGATGTCTGCACATATTGTGCAGACATCCCCCGGCTGCCCCCACTAGCCACCAGTGAGACAACTTTGGGGGGAGGGGGAATACTGGTACAGACACAGACAACGTTGGGGGGGTACAGACAAAGACAACGTTGGGGGGGGAGACAGACAGACAACATTTGTGGGGAGACAGACAGACAACATTGGGGGAGGCAGGGAGGGGGGAGACAGACAGACAACATTGTGGGAGGCAGGGAGGGGGGGGCAGACAGACAATGTTGGGGAGAAGGGGAGAGAGAGACAGACAACATTGTGGGAGGCAGGGAGGGGGGGGACAGACAGACAACGTTGGGGAGAAGGGGAGAGAGAGACAGACAACATTGGGGGGAGGCAGGGAGGGGGGGAGACAGACAATGTTGGGGGGGGAAGAGACAGACAACATTGGGGAGACAGACACCGTTGGGGGGAGGGAGGGACAGCATTGGCACATAAAGGTAAATAAAAACAAGAAATACATTTTTTTATATTATAATTTTTTATTAAATATGAAAAAGCAATTTACGTATGAATATATACAAGTTTAACTTTTTTCCTATAGGGTAGTCTTATATTCAGGCTTTTAGTTTTTTTCCTAAAGGAATATGTTTGGAGGGTCGTCTTATAATCAGGGTCATCTTATATTTGAGCAAATAAGGTAATTAACAAATCATTGTTAAATATATGGGCTAAAAATACCATCTACTGGACAGTGTTGTAAACAAAGATGACCACATCGTAGTAAATATTACTTAGGGAGCTGTCTCAGATAACCAATGAAATCATGTAATTTTTTTGTTATACCTTTAAGTGGTTATCCACTTTTACATGTGAATATGGTAGACAAAAGGGAAGGGGAGAAAGAGAAAACTCTAAAACCTTCTACCGAGTCTGTATTTCACAGATCAGGATAAAATTCTCCTTAAAATTCTGTAAATATTGTCTATTAATTTGTTTTATTTAATTTGCCTACTCTTTATCTTATGTGGTAAATCAAATTATTACATTGACTTTTTAAGTTGTTCCTAAAGTTTAGAGTACGTCAGAAGTGTCCAATTTCCTACCTGCAGACATGAAATTAAAGACTATGATAAAGGAAATAAATGAATTTCCATAGTTGAAATATTTGATTGCTCATAATGTTATTCTACACATTTTATGCAGGTGTACTAAATAGATTAAATTAAGAAAATGCTATCAATAGAGTGTTAAAAAAAAATATTTACTGCTAGAAGGAAATTATAACATATCTATTGAAATATTTGGCTTTAAGGTAAAATATCTGCTTTTGCAACCAAATATTGCTGGTTACTCAAAGATCCACTGCATTGTGGGTATTGGTGTCACTGCCAGGGTTGGCCTTTTAATGGGGCTGCTCCATGCAGTGGCCTTTTTCTTTTTTTTTTTTGTCTGGGGGAGCTTGATAGAAGGAGGTCTAAGCCAATCAGGCAAGACCTCTCAACTCTCCTGAGTGTCTGAGAGTTCAGAAGCCTCCCATGATTGGCTCAGTTCCTCCTTCACATGAGGAGCTCAAAGCACAGAGATGCCTGGACGAGGTAAGTTAAAAAGTTAGACAGTGTGTGTCAGTGTGAGTGAGTGTGTGTATATTAGTGTGAGTGAATGTGTTTGTATGTCAGTGTGAGTGAGTATGTGTGGATAAAGAGGTTAAGTCCTCTGACACTGCCTATATCTGTATAGCTACCCAAGGGGTTAACTCCTCTGGTACTGCCTCTATCTGTCTAGCCACCCAAGGGGTTAATTCCACGGACACTGTCTTTATCTGTCTAGCCACCCAAGGGGTTAAAACTCTATGTGGAGTTTGTTATAGGTCACTGGTCACATTAATTTTTTGTTAATTGCACAGCCTATTATCATAATAATGTTTTACCATGACTCACTCTTCACCTATTGGGTGAGCTCTAAATTATTTTATTATGTATATAAGAAGTGCTTTAGTTGGCATATACAAATTAAATAGCTCACTCACGAGGTGAAAAGAAATAAATGGTAAAACAAACATTATTATGAAAATAGGCTGTGCAATTCCCCAAAACATCATATGTATACCATGACTCAAATATTGTACATTAAAGGGACAGTCTAGTCCCCAAACTCACTTTGGTGCAAGATGAAGATCACTGCTTGTATAATGCACAGGCTTTTATCCCTGTGTGATTTGATGCAGGCATTCTTTATAAATCACATTTTTAATATTTAACTCAAACCCTCCCTAGTGATTACTCTGCATGTTTACTGCAGGTGCGGCAACACTGGTTATATAGACACTGAGAATATAACGTTTTGTTTCATATAGTCACTTCCTGTCCTCCTCAAATTGAGTCTATTGAGTGGCCTATGAGTGACCTTGCTCTTGTACACAGTAGGAAAAGTGCAACACATTGTAATATTTTATATTTTAAGCAATGCAAAATGTAAAACATGCATTTTAAAAAACATTGAAAGCACATTAATATGCATTAATATTTGGAAGATGCATTTTAAATGTGCAAACATTAAGGGCCATTTTAATCATCATACTCACGCCATATAAATTTACATATAGAAAGGTGCTCTTGCATTAAATTATCACTTCCTGATAAGTTTAATTTTAGTTTGAATTATCATGACTGTGGGCTTTTTTTGGGGTGTGTGGGGGCCCCAGGCAGCACAGTGTATTGGGCTGGCCCTGGTCACTGCTTTAGGTAAATGTCCCTTTGATTGTATGTATTTTTGTTTCTATTGATCCAGACAGGTTATTTTTCTTATAATCTCTAGCACAGGATCTGTGACTGTATTTTTAGGTTATATTATCACTTTGTATGATACTTGGAATGTAGTGTATGAATGGTTATTGACTCTGGTCTATGTGCACAGTGGAAATCTGTAAACAGCAGCACCTGACTGCACGGTGAGCTTCACAACCACTACAAACAGGAGGACACAACTGATTAGTCTGGAGTCTATTTGTATCAATGAATGGTTATTGGCATCTAGTCATTGAGCACTCATAAACCCTTGACAGTGTGTATGTGTGTGCATGAGACTGTGTATGTGAGCTTGTCAGTGCCATACCTGTCCCCAAAGCATACCACTGCAATATCTGTCCCCAGTTTGTCAGTGTCATGTTTGTCCCCAAAATCTTATCAGTTTAAGTCCTGCAAGCAATAATCTGGAAACACTTTGCATACAATGTTTCCATTCTTCCATTCAACATATTTATACAAAATTACCCTCCATTCTATGCCACTTTCATTATCATTAACAGACACATTAACTAAACTCTGTGAAAAACTGCAGAGGCTAAAATATTTTTTTCCAGCTTTAACACATTTTCAGACATCACCTCTTCTGAATACAATTATTAAAGTGGAATTTTACATCTATCTCTTGTCCACTATCCAAGCATGCACTTAATTCTCTCCATATTCCAGACAGAGCATCAGAACTAAGCAGGTGTCTGTCTGAGATAAATTTAGCCCTGTAATCATATTTATCCAATTTCAGTAGCACACACTGCATTCATAGAGATATTTTCTGTGGATAATATTTAGAATTATTTAATGGTGTGTGATGTGTTTCCATAATAAATATGTTCCATAAATGAGTGTTGCAACAAAAAAACAAAACAATAATGGTGTCTAAAAAAATAAAATAAAAAGATAATAATTTTTTACTTTGCTTAAAAAATAAATGTGGGCAAAATATTTCATGCTAATAATGCAAGGTGATTTGTAATTCATGGAGTAATGTAAAGGATTTTTGCTGTTTTAGATTGCTTGGCATTGTTTTTTCCTCTTGTGACAGGTCAACGTTAATGGTAAATAAATTCTAAATGTTTATTTTTTGTTTACTTGAGTTTTTTTTTTTTCGTTAATAAAACAAATAATTTTCATGAGCCAATGACCACAGCTAATGTTTCCATTTTGATTTGTGGTTGTTTAAACTTAGCTTTCCTCTCAATGTAATGTACCCATACAAGCTATATGTTGTATACATATAAATAATCTACAATATAGTATTTAAAATACATATCAAATGGGGGAAATTTTGAAAAACAAACAAACATTGTTTTCCCACAATTTCCACAAATACAACACTAACACTGACCTAGGTTCCCAGACCCTCAACCCCCCCTCAAAAAAATCGAATTAATATCATCGGGGGGTGTGGGGGGGGGGGGAATAAAATGTAAAAACAAATGTATTAGATAAAAATAAAATGATCAGTTTAAGTCTTGCAAGCAATAGGAGCCGAAACGATACTCATGACGATTATTATATAATATACAGTATTTTTCATTTTTCTAAATCCTATGAGTGTGTGTCTTCTTTCTGTCTATCTTAAATTCGTGTATATATATATATATATATATATATATATATATATATATATATATATATATAAACACATAACATATCCCCAATGTGATCTCAATAAAATGTTTCTGATTCAGTTATTTGACAGTGAAAATACTTTAAATAATTGTATTTACGTAGTTTTTAGCACTCACAGTTTGAGTACCTGTAGAAAAAAGTACTAGACTCAAACTGGTGCAAAACTAAGTTGAGCATGTTAAATATGTTTAAAAATGATACAAGATAACTAGTTATACATAAGTTTATAATTATTGCAGCACATTCTCTGCCCAGCTGACAATAAAAAATAAAAGCTTTATCTGAATGTATATTAAAGAATTAAAGCATGCAAACATTTCAGATTTGCTATTCCAATTACATCTATTATGTGCTATTCTTCGGTCTCTGATCATGGTTTTCAAACTGTGCTTTGTTGTAGATATTTAAGACTTTGTTTACAAATTACGGGCTCGAAGAACAAAAATAACAGTTTTTAAGCATACCGCCTACATTTAGTTTTGACATCTTTTGTTTGAAATAACGCTATGTGTTCAAGTAAATTTTCAAAAGCCATTGTTTTTAAATAGTTTTTTTTTAAATGATACTCAAATACTCAGTTGGCTTACTTCAAAAATATTTTTCTTTTGTCTAATGTAAAATCCCAAATTTGGAGAATGCATTTTTATACCATAGGTGGCAGACGAATATGTAAATACTTTTATTTGAAATCCTTTGTATTTAACTGCTTTAATGCATTTAAATAGGGTTGCCATTCATCCTCTTGGTCCTGGACATGCACTCTTTTTCAGGACTTAAATGGGTGCTGGGGCTAGTCCTGTGAGAGCAATAGGTGCTGGGGCTAAGTCTTGTGAGGGTAATGGGTGCCGGGGCTAAGTCCTGTGAGTGCAATAATTGCTGGGGCAAGTCCTGTGAGTGCAATGGTTGCTGAGGCAAGTCCTGTCAGTGAAATAGGTGCTTGGGGCACGTCTTCTGAGTGAAATAGGTGCTTGGGGCAAGTCCTGTGAGTGAAATAGGTGCTTGGGGCAAGTCTTGTGAGTGCAATGGTTACTGGGGCAAGTCCTGTGAGTGCAATGGTTGCTTGGGCAAGACCTGTTAGTGCAATGTGTGTTGGGGCAAATATTGTGAGTGCAATGGGCGCTGGGCCGTAAGCCCTGTGTGTGCAATGGGTACTTGGACCATAAACCCTGTGAGTGCAATGGGTGCTGGGACATAAGTCCTGTGAGGGCAATGGGTGCTGGTGCAAGTCCAGTGAGTGCAATGGGTGCAGGTGCAAGTCCAGTGAGTGCACTGGATACTGGTGGTAAGTCATGTGAGTGTAATGGATGCTGGGCTATAAGTCCTGTGAGTGTACTAGGTGCTGGGGTAAATCTTCTGAGCGCAATGAGTGCAAGGGCAAGACCTGTGAGTGCAATGGGTGCTGGTGGGAAGTCCTGTGAGTGTAATGGGTGGTGGTTCAAGTCCGGTGTGTGCAATGGGTGCTGGGGCAAGTCCTGTAAGTGCAATGGGTGCTGGGACAAGTCCTGTTAGTGCAATGGGTGCTGGTGATAAGTCCTGTGAAGGCAATGGGTGCTGGTGGTAAGTCCTGTTAGTGTAATGGGTGGTGGGAGTAAGTCCTGTGAGTGCAATTAGAGATCGTGTGCATGCAGTGGGTGCTGCGGCAAGTCCTATGAGTGTATATGGTAAGTCCAGTGAGTTTAATGGATGCTGGGGCAAGTCCTGTGAGTTTAATGGGTGCTGGTGGTAAGTCCTGTGAGTGTAATGGGTGGTGGGGGCAAGTCCTGTGAGTGCAGTGGTTGCTGGGGCAAGACCTGTGAGTGAAATGGTTGTTGGGGCAAGTCCTGTGAGTGCAATGGATGCTGGGGCAAGTCATATGAGTGTAATGCGTGTTGGGGCAAATATTGTGAGCACAATGGGTGCTGGGCTATAAGCCCTGTGATTGCAATGGGTGCTTGGACCATAAGCCCTGTGAGTGCAATGTGTGATGGGCCATAAGCCATGTGAGTGCAATGGGTGCTGGGACGTAAGTCCTATGAGTGCAATGGGAGCTGGGACTTAAGTAATAGGTGCTGGGGTAAATCATATGAGGGCAATGGGTGCTGGGATGTAGGCATTGGGTGCTGGGAAAAATCCTGTGATTGCAATGAGTGCTGGGGGAAGTCCTGTGAGTGCTATGTGCTATGCTTGCTGGTGATAAGTCTTGTGAGTGCAATGGGTGCTGGTGGTAAGTCCTTTCAGATAATGGGTGGTGGAGGTTAGTCCCGAGAGTTCAATGGTTGCTGGGACAAGTCATGTGAGTGCAATGGGTGCTGGTGGTAAGTCCTGTGAGTGTAATGGGTGGTGATAGTAAGTCCTGTGAGTGCAATTAGAGATGTGAGCAAGTCATGAATGCAACGGGTGATGGGGGTATATCATGTGAGTGCAATGGGTGCTGGGGGTAAGTCCTGTGAGTGTAATAGTTGCTTGGGGTAAGTCCTTTTAAGGGCTAATCTTTGTGTTCTGGCAAGACCAGTGGGTACAATGTGGGTGCTTCCCGGGGCAAGTATTGTGAGTGCATGAAAAAGGACCAGCAGATAGCACTCCAGTAATAGAGCCAGAGAGGCAAAAATGTTGGAAAAAGTATATAAAATGTTTACTATTTAATGAAAAGTTGTTTTGAAAGATGTATTCATTTGAGATATATGGAAACCTAACAGACCACACGAACACACAAATTACACAAAATATACATAGAACATAAGGACAAACCCCTAAGTGTAAATAATTTAATGCACCATGCATGGAAAAATATTTTTGTTTAGCATCTGATAAGAGCATAACTAGCAATATAGGCAGCAGAATTTCATTTATATGCCGAAATAGATAAATATCTTTTAATATCTCATGGTGTTATTAAGGCACATATAAAAATAAAAAAATAAAGTGGCAGAATTAAATATTTGTATATATATTGTAATATAACTTTAAAACTTCCCATCTCAATTTATATGAATGAAGTGAAGATATAGAAATAGTCTCTATTTATCATGTTCAGTCCAGTGTACACTCAAATCCATAGCAAACCAGGCAGCATTACTTTTCTCAATGTGTTACGGTTTTAGCTTTCTCATTCTCCTGAGTGAAAATGTAGGTTTTTTTCCCCCCTGACACCAATCACTCAAATGATATGCATGCTGCTCTGTTGTGTGAGGGAATGTTCAGCAATGCTAAAAACCAGGCAGTTAGAGAGAGATTTGATTCCTGTCTTCCACTCTGCTGCTCACACAGGAATTCATAATTATGCAACAGCTAATGCAAATAATTGCTAACTCAAATTAGATCACAGTTTATTTTCCATTTTGTAAATTGGCTGAAGGAGTTGCTTAATTCACTGCAATGCTGATAAAAAAAGGCAATGCCAAAATGCCTGGCTGGCTCTCAGTTTATTTGTCAGATTTTAAAAGCACTTAGGTTAGGTTAGCTAACTAAATATAAACCACATAGTTTTACAAAATCTGTGAAACTGAATTTAAATTCTGAATCAAATTGACATTTTTTTTTCTTTGTCTGGAGTAGCAGTGGTACCATATCTTACTGTGTTTTATTTGTGTGCATATACAGCAAAATGTTACATTTAGTCTAACTTATGGCTCTATTTACAAGGATGCTACAGAGATCAATAGTTAGGCATCAAGCCAATTTTCTACTGGCCTGTTGTTAAAATAATGGCTGTGTGGCAACCATATCACCATGGCATATAATAAATATACTCGTGTAATCTATACACAGCTCATTTGAGACATGTAAAATGAATAATATTTATTGGATTGGCACATTTATCAGTTAGTTTAACTACTGTTTCAGAAAATGTAAGTTGTATGTCTATTTACTACTTGATTACATAAAAGGGTACATCATTTGTTCTTGACTTTAGTTAGACCAGTGTTGTCCAACTATTTAATGAGGAGGGCCATACTTTGTAGACGCTTAGGTTGGGGCCCAGATATTCTAATTTCATGAGGTATACTATATCATTTATAGGCTTTTAGCAGGAAAGCACACTTGCAACTTTGTGGCAGTTCTCATAGAACATAAATTTAGAGGGGCCGAGTTATGTGTCATGCAGCGTTGATAGGCCCCATGTGGCATTGATAGGCACCTCAGGATTGAGCACCATCCCATCTAGTACAAATATCGTGCATCTGCAGCTCATTTCCTTGCATTTAGAATGTTTACCTTATGACATACACAGTTTAAACGCAATTCTGCCTTTGCCAGGGCAGACGTAAATTAAACGGACATGACCCTATTGAACTGTACTGACCTGAAAAAATTCAGGATTGTTGGCAGCAAGGGATAGGGCCTATCAAAACCCTTTAGGTCCACCTCAAGCCTGCGGACCACCAGTTGCATGCCAATAGATTAGACCAGGGCATGAAGAAATAAGTTAGCAGCAGATTTATTCTTCACAATACTGACATGCTAAGTGTAACTGCAAAATGTATATGTATATTTTTCTTTTAGTTCAGTTTTTGAGAATATTTCCTAACATAGTTTATTGTGTTGTTACAAGGTTTATTGTGTTATTTTGTTCCTTTATTTGTAATGGTTTTAAAGAGTGCTAAACAAAATGTATTTTATTTAGGTAGTTTCTTGTCTTTGTTTAGATAGTACAAACATCATTTAAATAAAATTGTTTACAACATATATTTACACACATGGCCTTTATTTGTTAAAATATGTTAAATGCTGATGTAGTAGCATTGAGAAGGCCAGAAGAGAATCCCTCTGGGCTTCTCAAATCAAACAGATTAAGACGTCAGTATGTTTACAAGAATAATGCAAAAAACACGGCTTTCATGTGGCTAATATGCCATTCCCACAATCAGCATATTATGTGCTTTGCTTAATTAAGGTGGTGAACAGGCCTAAGGGACATGTTTTGTGAAAATAGATTGCCACTGATGTATGTTGTCTTGTTTTAGTTATAGTTAATTTGTAAGAATCATGTCTTACATGAAAAATTTGTTCTTACAAAGAACTATACCTCACGTATTTTTTCTCACATTAAAGCTAAGTTAACAACAATGTTTATTATTTTTCAATTTCTGTTTGTCTTATAAAACAGCATCACAAGCAAAAAACATAAAATAGTTTGATAAAAAAGTTAAGATATGTATTGACACTACACACTGCACAGAGTAAGAATTATTTAAAAAATGATTTTACTGATTCTATGCCAAGGAAAATGTGGAAACACGGAGTTTCAGACCCAATCGGATCCCTTTGGTGATCTGAGTAGCCCTCAAATTGGGGCTACTCAGAGACCGACAAAGTGATCTCAAATCGGCCGATTTTCTTGCAGACATTTGTGCAGTTGAACTTCTCCGGAGTTTGGCTGCCAAAATGATAGCTTTGTTCCTCCCCGAAGACTTTTCTGAAGAGCACTTATTTCAAGGCCATTTCAGAAGGATATCAGATAGAAAAAGCCAAAGTCCTCTAATAGGAGCCAGTGGGACTTTGGCGATTGTGAAAATGCGTAAAATGGCTTGAAATTAAATCAGTAAGAAAAACAAAAACAAATTATACATTAATAAAAAAAACATAAAAATAAACTAAATGAATATAAAATATAAAAAAATGTTTTATTAAATGTAAAAATGATTTTATTAAAGTAAATATAATATTACAATATATAACATTAATATGTTATATTTGTATATAAATATTTTATAATTAAAATATGTTTACTTTACACTTTTCTATTCAATTCTTCAGCTAAAATCTGGAGAATTGAACTGCCCCAAATTTTGCAATTTCTGCCATTTTTGGTCCAACTTTGGGGTGTTCACTCTTTTAAGAGTAAACAAAATACAGAGGAATGTGGATGAAATCCAACACAAAATGGGCCATACTGGGTAGCCAAATTGAGAATTTCTCCAAAAATTCTACAAAAATGATGGGGTAATAAAACAGGTTAAGATGGAATAAGAAAGTTGAAGCCTGATCATTAGTACATGGTGAACAGCAAGGAGATTAGGTGGAACCATACAACGAATACGTGTGCAATTGCATTGCTACTAGTCAATATGAACAACCCTTGTAAAATTACAAATTTATCCCATGTTAGTCAATTCACATACAGAATTGGCAAGATCATCCCAATCCTATGTTACTAACTTCTTAAATTGTTTATCAATCAGTAGAAGTGAGGAGATTTGCAGGAATGCCACTTACGAGACCAGGTGAAAATGCAAATGATTTTAATGTTGAAACACGTGTAAAATCCAAATATACACAACATCATGTGGGCATAATACAAAACATATCAAAGTTTAAGCTTGACACGTTTCGTGCATCTAGCGCTTAGTCATATGCTAAACTTATTTATCAATCAGCCCATATCTTCTGGGACTGCAGGTGAATTATTATGTAAAATAGCAACACACACATCTCACATGGATACTTACTTTAATTTTATTAGATGTGTTTGGTATATGACATATTATGAGGTTTCTTTATGGAGGCCCAGAGATTCCAAAGGTCTTTTCATATAATATAGTAATTTTGGTTAACGACTAATCAGAGCAGCTATTTAGCTGAATGTGGGTGGAGATTATCAATCTAATCTAATCTAATTATTGCACAACAACCATAGGTGTTATTAAAATTAATATTTAATAAAACAATGTAATGGCAATGTAACCAATGCATTTATACAGAACTAGGACAGTGCTTTATAATTAATACACATTTTAATGGGGCAAGGAATACACTATGTAAGTATTTGATAGGGAAGTGGTAGAGCTTACCCTCCTTAACCTAAAAGTTCTAATCTGAGCCTTTCCAACGAAGACACAGTGCTCCAGTAACCGGTGCCCATCACATTGCTAACTTAATTAACAAATATCTGTCATCTGTCCATATATCTTATCAGTCTATCTAATCTAAACCTGGATAATGATTTGAGTCATGCCAAACCACAAAGAACTGATATAATATTCATGCCAAACTTAAAGCTTTAAGTTCCCATAAAGTGCCCATAAAGTAGTATCTGCAGTTTCAACCTTCTAACACCACTTATGTCTGACTTTCCTTCTGCCCACTATACAACTATACTTTATTTTTCACTTGTGCTTCTAAAGTGAAAATATTGTACTTTTGACAGTGCATGCCAGTTTATCCTCTGACCATCAGCTGCCATCCAGGCCTGGCTGTGTCTATGCTGTGAGACACAGCCAAGTGTAAACCCATGTGTATCTATTAAGATACACATCGGATTTACATAGGAAAAATAGGAAGTGTTTTTTTTAACCCTTGCTTCCTTCAAGTTTAATTATCCTTTAGAACGGGTTACTGCCCTCCTTAGAATTTTGTGATGATATCCAGAATTGCATTAAATGTGATGATCTTATTGGAGCTGTTTTACTAGGTTTTGCCAAGGCATTCAATATAGTTGATCATAGCATTATGTTAAATATATTGAAATGCTCTTATAAAACAGTTACATTCCCATTCATCTTACAAAAAACCCCATTGTCAACAGCTTCTCCAAATCACAAGGCTTCTTAAGGCCCTTGAAGTTGTGCTACAAGGAGAATTCTCAAAGGTTAAAAATAATGCACTAAAAAAACTATTGTTATATACTGACAGAACGGTATCCCTTCTATTAACCCCTTAACGACAGATGACGTGCCAGGCACGTCACGGCAAATCGAGGACTTGCCGACAGGTGACGTGCCTGGCACGTCATGCACTAAACTGAGTAAAGAAAGCGACCAGCTGTCGCTTTCTTTACTCTAACGGTGTTGCTACAATGCCTCTAGGTAGAGGCATTGTGCAACACCCCCCAAATGTGCAGGGGCGCGCTACGATCACTCCACGGAGTGATCGTAGCAGCCATTTAAAAATGGCTGCGCCGGCTGCACACATGTGCTTAGAAAGCGAACGATCGTTCGCTTTCTAAGCATCTCCGGTGTTGTTAAAGTGCCTCGCCAGCGAGGCACTTAACAACACCGTTCTGCTCCCCAGAGCCGATGGTGGTCGCTCTCCTGAGCGACCCCATCGGCTCAGTAGAAGGGAACGCTGCCTATACAGGCAGCGCTTCCCTTCTAATGGCAAGAGCATCGGAAGTGAAAGTATTTCACTTCCGATGCTCTAGGGGGAGCCAATCGATGCCTGCACAACAGATCTATGTGATCTGTGTGCAGGCATGTATGGTAAGTGCTCTGATGAGCACTTATCATACTGTCAAAGGCAATATTAGCAAATATTGCCTTTGACAAGTATTGATCTGCCTCCCTCACCTTACTAGTTTTAGTAAGGGAGAGAGACAGATCAGATAAAGTAAAAAAATAAAATAAAATAATAAAACAAATATTTAATAAAATTTTAAACACCAAGGGCTTTTATAAAAGCCATTTAACCCCTTCCCTGCCATTGATCGCTGTGTACGCAGTGATCATACACAGCAGCACATTTTTTGCTGTCTGTGCATTTTTTAGGGGTTAATTTTTTTTACTGTAATTCATTACAGTATAAAAAAAAGCTCTTTTAAGAGAGATTAACCCCTTTCTTGCTGTAGATCACTGCCTAAGCAGAGATCTGACGCAAATGCAGCAATCTTGCTGCAGAAGCATTTTTAATTTTTTTAAAACTTTTTTATTACACCCGTCACGTGTTAATTATACCCGCTAGGGGACTACGTTTAACGTAATTTTTTTTTTAAATAAGAGCTATTAACCCCTTCCTTGCCGTATATCACTTCCTAAGCAGCACATATGGTCACTGCCTAAGCAGTGCATATGGTCACTGCCTAAGCAGCGCATATGGAGCAATCTAGTCGCAGAAGGATTTTTTTTTTGCTATCAGCATTTTTTTTGTCAGACTCGCTAGGGGTTAATTATACCCACTAGGGGATTACGTGTATTCCTTTTGAAGCTGTCTGAACACGTGTATAGCGATCAGTAACAGCCGATCAGTGGCAAAGGTGGTTTGGTGATTTCTCAGATGAGCATCACCATTCGTCTGGTTCGATCAATATTGGTAAATATTGTTCTGACCCATATGGATCTGCCTCCCTCTCCTCACTTGAGTTTTAGTGAGGGAAAGAGACAGATCTGTATAACATAATTTTTTAATTGTAATAAATTAAATAAAATGTTAAAAAAATTGTGAGTCCCAAGGGCTTTTATAAAAGCCATACCCTTTGTATAGTGTAGTGTATTAACCCCTTCCCTGCCACTGATCACTGCACAGCAGAAATTTTTTTCTTGTCTGTGCATTTTTAGGGGTTAATTTTTTTGTACAGTACTACAAAGGCTCTTATAAGAGCTATTAACCCCTTCCTTGCTCTACATGTTCAAATTCCAAGTTTGAAAATCAAAAAGCGCACCTCTCAAATGTAGCCTTTCAACACCCAACAAAGCTGACAAAGCTATGCATGGGTGGTATCCCTGTGCTCGGGAGATGTTGCTGAACATATATTGTGGTATTGTTTGTCAGTGACACATACCGAAATATGTGAATTTGTGTCTAAAGTACAATGTATGTGGGAAAAAATACACAATAAAATGACTACCACAAACTTTGACAAAGGCTGGTGGTAGAATTGGTGCATGGAAAGTGTTAAAATAACACCATTTAAAATAGCCTAGGGTGTCTACTTTTACAAAATATATACTTTTTGGGGTAAAATACACTGTCCTACTTTAAAAAAAAGTCCCAAATGAAAGATGGGCTCAGGCTGGCTACACGTCAATATTCCAAGTTGAAAATGCGCACCTTCACAATGTGGCCCTTTTAGCCCCCAAACAACCCAACAAACCTATGCATGGGTGGTATCCCTGTACTCAAGAGATGTTGCTGAACACTTATTGGGGTGTTATTTGGCAGTGACACATACCAAAATCTGTAAATTCATGTCTGAAGTACAAGGTTTGTGAAAAAAAAACACAAAAAAATGACTACCACAAACTTTGACAAAGGCTGGTGGTAGAATTAGTGCATGGAAAGTGTAAAAATACCACCATTTGAGATAGCCTAGGGTGTCTACTTTAAAAAAATATATGGGTTGATGTGGTAAAATACACTGGCTGGTTTCAAATATGTCCCAAATGGGACATGGGTGCAGGCTGTCTGCATGTCAAAATTTCAAATTGGAAAACCAAAAACTTCACCTCCCAAATTTGGCCTTTTACCCCCCAAACAATCCAACAAACCTATGCATGGGGGGTATCCCTGTACTCAAGAGATGTTGCTGAACACTTATTGGGGTGTTATTTGGCAGTGACACATACCAAAATCTGTAAATTCATGTCTGAAGTACAAGGTTTGTGAAAAAAAAACACAAAAAAATTACTACCACAAACTTTGACAAAGGCTGGTGGTAGAATTAGTGCATGGAAAGTGTTAAAATACCACCATTTGAGATAGCCTAGGGTGTCTACTTTAAAAAAATATATGGGTTGATGGGGTAAAATACACTGGCTGGTTTCAAATATGTCCCAAATGGGACATGGGTGCAGGCTGTCTGCATGTAAAAATTTCAAGTTGGAAAACAAAAAACTGCACCTCACAAATTTGGCATTTTAGCCCCCAAACAACCCAACAAACCTATGCGTTCGCTATTGTCGATGAGGAGAAGTTGTTTCAAATAAAAACAAAGAAATTTGTGTATTTTTTTTTTTTTTTACCATATTTTATTATTTTTTTTTAATAATATGATAAGATATGATCAAAAATATGGCATCCATAGAAAGCCCTTTTTGTCCCGATAAAAACAATATATAATATGTGTGGGTACAGCAAATGACGAAGAAGAAAATTACTGCTAAACACAAACAGCACAGAAATGTTAAAATAGCCATTGTCCAGAAAGGACAAAAATGTTTCAAAGGCTCTGTCCTTAAGGGGTTAAGAACAAGGCCTCAAATACTTAAACGAATCAATACTCAAGGTAGGGTAGGTGTTGCTTATGAAAAAGTGATAAAACTGTGAAAATGAATAGATTTATTTGGAAGGTGATTAAGTATTTTCTGTGAAATGAATCACTTGGACTCAAGTAATGCAATGAAAAAAAACAAAACTAATAAACAATATATATGTGTGAGTCTGTTTTCACTGAAAGAGTATACAAAGCATTCTTCCCATATGTCAGCCAACTTACATGTGACAGAGCCTATCAAGACCAGTATCTGGTGTGGAATATATGTGGGGAATTTAACTGGGTATCCTCCCGACCACAATACTGTATGTTTTTTCTCTTCTTTTGCAACAAAGTCTAGAGCCAAGAGCAAGAGCCACAGATTGTGTAGTATAATAGACAATGTTTAATAATGGCCCCAAAATGTGTCGCTTACTTGATTAAAATCCAAAAAGTGCATATCAAAACGAATGACATAGGCTAAAGATACATATGCAGGGGACTGCCTCTATATTTTAATAAAGATTTATCAGAGTAGAGATATTCCCCAGCTACTATAGTAAATAAAGTTTGTTTTTAACAATGTTTGCAAGGATTTAGTATGGGACACTCAGCTAATGATTACTTCTGTAATTATTATTGTAACAGAGCTACAATATGAATGTTTTATCTGCAAATAGACTTTCAGAAGTTGTAAGTTGCACATGATTTGATACTAATCAAACAAATGCCAATCAACCAATAGAGACACACACACAACTACATATACTAGCATCACTCTCTCCAAAGCAGCACTTGAAATATCCATCTGATTGGCGAAATGCGTTGTGCATCATACGTTGAGGAGTGGTCAAGTGACGTCAGATGCTGGCTGAAGATTCAAGGAGTTCCGCATACACCTAGTGTATCTCACAGAGGTTTTCTTTCTATGTATCACAGTATTTGGCTAATGTCATTTGTTTTGATATGCACTTTGTGGATTTTAATCAAGTAAGCGGCACAATTTGGGGCCATTATTAAACCCCTCTCGCTCTTGGCTCTAGACGTTTTTTTCAAAATACGAAAAAGCATACAGTATTGTGGTCGGGAGGATACCCAGTTAAATTCCCCTCATATATTGCACACCAGAGCCTAGTCTTGATAGGGACTGTCACATGTGAGTTGACTGACATATGGGAAGAATTCTTTGTATACGCTTTCAGTGAAAACAGACTCCCACATATATATTGTTTATTTGTTTTGTTTTTTCATGGCATTACTTTAGTCCAAGTGATTAATTTCATGGAAAAGATTGAATCACCTTCAAGATAAGTCTATTCATTTTCACCATTTTTTCACTCCTTTATGTGCAACACCTGCCATACCTTTATGTACATTGATGGTGTTTTGCTGCACTTTTGTTCTCTAGTGCTGGAAGCACACTTTCTTTTGTATTCAATACTCAAACATCAAGATCTAGTTAAAAAATTAGACTTGATAGTCAATTCTTATTAATAACTTGAGATGTAACTAGATCTCTATCTCATGTTTTTTATCCAAACTTTATATGAAAATTGCTTTACTTATTAGCATATATACTTTAACATACTGTGGACACTTTCCTTATCTAGTTCATGACCACTTCCATATATGCCAACTCTGGCTGTCCATATATCATGCAAACACCAGCTCCTGACTTTATTTACAAAATTTCCAGGAACCAAGTTTTTATAAAACATTAAAATAATAATAATATTTACAAAAGAGATGAGCAAAAACAGATTATTAATCTAAATATCTTATGGGAGAACCCATCACTTTAAAGATAGTATTGTATGTATAAACATCTAGGTAATAATGCAAACACTATTAGTACTAATAATAATATTTCATAACTAAAAACATGTTATGGCTTATATTTATCATTTTTCATTTTAAGAACATATTATTTTTTAATTAAAATCATTTGAGTGAAAAAAACAGAAAAGTACATTATTTTTGAAAACAGCATGACCTTTAATTATGGCAGAGTTCTTTAAATGCACTCCTGTTTGCAGATGTCTTAGTTACAAAATCTTGGCAGATACTCATTTTTACAAATTATTCATCCAAAATCATGGGTAATTCCATCATTACTATGCTAGGGTATACAACAATATGTTTTATAAGACAGAATAAAGCATTATGACTTATTCCCTTCTTTTTTTTCTCTTTTTTTTTTTTTTTTTAGCCATCAGACAATAAATGTTTCTTAGGTTCCTCATGATTGAAAATTCAATCAAAATTATTTTTAATTGCATCCTTTCCCTTCAATGCTCAACAATGTTTCAAATAATCCCATATTTCTCTAAATGACCCATAATCACAAGGGCAAAAAATAAATATTTCAACTTATCATATATTCCTAACAATAGCATTTATTATTTGTTATTGTCAGTAGGTTAAAGTGAATCTATCATAGGAAACAATTTACAACTTACATTTTAATGATTTATTAAAGCTGTCCAGGGGTAAAAAATTGCACACTTATTCAATTGAAAAATAATAGCCAGCACAGGAGCACGCTCCTCCTATGTCACAGAACACAAGAAATGGGCCTTGTACCTTGCTTCACAGTATTCATTCGGTTTGGGCTGTCCTTGAGTAGAATTGAGGTCATCATGTTAGAACTGCCCAAAGCATAAGTATACTGTGAGGCAAGGGGCTCAATAAAGTATGTTTCCTCTGCTCCTTTTGGGGACCAAGACATTCATTTTAAATGTAAGCTAATTTTATGTATTTGTTCTATCAAAATGGATATTTTCTAACTATTCTTGCATATATGCTTCTATATCATTGAGAAATCTCGATCCTTGGTTGTGGTTGTTTATCTCAGTGTGGGTCTCCCTACGGAGACCGAAAATGTGAGTTCCTTTTAAGGGAGGTGGGAAATCACATATTTTAAAATGTGTCTGTTGTTACACTATGATACTTGTCATTTATGTGTTTTTATGATGTTACAAAATAATTAAGACACATTCAACATTAAATACAAGCATGAAGGTGTATTGATATACTGTATCCATTTATTGATAGCTCTGGTCTAGTGATTCCTGTAATCTTTTGTGTGGAAACCAGAAGACGTATCAAATACTAGAATGCTTACGGTTTGCAACAATTTACTGATTTTATGTTAAATAATTTCATAATTTCTATTGCTTCAGTCCTGCTGTAGAGCACAGTGCCCACCATTCCAGCTCTGGAACACAGTCCTCCCATTTCTATGCCCTTAATATCTCGCCTTTCAATGGATAAATGCATGCATGGATACATAATGTGCAAGCAGTAAGATGCAATTAACATGCAAAGGCTACCATAGAGAAAATAATATGGCATGTATCCAGTGCTGTATTTACCGCGAGGCATCCTAGGCGGATGCCTAGGGCGGCAAATTTTGGGGGGCGGCAGCGCCCCCCAGCACTGAAAAAAAAATTAAAAAATAAAGAAAAACCCAGCCCTTTAAAAAAAATAAAAAAAGACCGCGCTTGCAGGCAGAGACGGAGGTGAGAGGGGATCGGAAGATCCCCCCTCACCATTGCTCTGCCTGCCAGGCTGGACGGGGAGCCGAACAGGCAGCACAGAGAAACCTCCGTGCTGCCTGTTCGGCTCCCCGTGCAGTGTGACACGGAAGTGCCGACAGTCACGTGACGGGCGCGCTGACGTCATACGCACGCCCGGTCACGTGACCTGTCGGCACAATCGCCGGGGAGCCGAACAGGCAGCATGGAGGGACCATGCTGCCTGCCACTAGCCACCAGGGAAAGGTAAGTGCTGATGGGAGTCAGAGTGTGTGTGATGGGAGATAGTGTGTGTGACTGAGTGTGATGGGAGTCAGAGTGTGTGTGATGGGAGACAGTGTGTGTGACAGAGTGTGATGGGAGTCAGAGTGTGTGTGATGGGAGACAGTGTGTGTGACTGAGTGTGATGGGAGTCAGAGTGTGTGTGATGGGATACAGTGTGTGTGACTGAGTGTGATGGGAGTCAGAGTGTGTGTGATTGGAGACAGTGTGTGTGACTGAGTGTGATGGGAGTCAGAGTGTGTGTGATGGGAGACAGTGTGTGTGACTGTGTGTGTGTGATGGGAGACAGTGTGTGTGATGGGAGTCAGTGTGTGTGACTGAGTGTGATGGGAGTCAGTGTGTGTGTGTGTGATGGGAGTATGAGCTTGATGTGAGTCTGAATGTTATGTGTGATGTGAGGTCATGAAATGGAGGTGATGGGGCATGTCTTAGGTGTGTAACGTGGGTGTGCAGCTCGGGTAGGGGGGTGCCCGGATTTTGTCTGCCTAGGGCAGCACAAAATCAAGATACACCACTGCATGTATCTTAAAAAGTAAATGGCAGAAAGCTAGTGAAAGAAAAAAAAAAAACATTGTTAAGAATAACACAGTTTGCTGGAAAAAAAAACATAAGCATATATGACTTAAAAGTTTCAGAATACGGAGTTGTAATTAAATGAAACTATTCCACATGTAATATGATACACGTGGGGATCATTTTTTACACAGACTCATTATTTGTTCTAATTACTTTGCAAAATTCAGTACATTATCTACTTGTAGTTTGAAATTTAATTTTGGCATAGGGAGGGGTCATAAATATAAAACATGATTCTTAAAATGTCATTAAAACCCCTTCTTATTGGTAATATAAAATATGTTCTTCAATTAGTGAATAATAGATTTACATGTTGTGTTTTTCTATTACCTAAACAGGAAACAGAATATTACAGTGAAACTATCTTATCTACGGGGGATATAAATGCATGGATGTAATTAAAAACCACTGGACCCTGGTGTGAAAATTGGCCAGGGCCCCGGCTAAATTACCAAAATATCACCACCTGATACTACCAGTGCCATACACACCAACATTCATAGTTCCAGCTTTGCCCAACATTACTTGTCAAAGTTCTAGTTTTGCACCCAGATCACTTGTCACAGTATATTTAATTGTAATACAGTAAATAGTAATGTTTAGATACAATCCAATGACTATAACAATCCAGATCACCATAGTACATCAGATATTCTCACGGTTATGACATAATAGAGTGCTGTTTAAGCATGTTTATAAAAGTCCTGTGGTGATAATCATAGCCCAATGACTCAAGGACACAACTGAAAGGGAAATCTCACTGTTTCATCCTTTCGGAACTTATTGTCAATATTTGTATAACAAAACATAAAACAGGATGCAGTGGCGTACAAGCACTTTGTTTATACAATATTGAAAAATCTTTTATATATAAAAAAATTGATTCAACTGAAATGTTTTTTTTTTTTTTTAAATGGTTGAAAAAAATTAAGAAAATAGAAACGGGTTTATATGTACACTAAATTTCTGACTATAATATTTATACAATTATAGTCAAGGACAGCAAATTAACGTGTATTCAAGAAAATCAGTGACACTTATATAACTGCCATAAAAATTACACCAACTTTCCTGTCTGCAGTTAAAAAAAAATGTGTAATATAAAAAATTATAGAAGCAAACATTTTGATTTTCTTCATGCTCAAGAAACATTTTTGTCAAAAAAGATTGTTTATTATATAAGACCTTTAAGCTACTGTTAAAAAGAAGGAAAATACATGTTGTTTTATTTATACATTGACAACAGTAATAAAGTTACCATTTTTTACAATATTCTTATTATAATTATTTTAATCATACCTTGTATATACAAAATTTTATGCAAAAGACGCTTAACATTTACTATAATAATAATATTTGTTTAAATGTAACACTTCATTAAGTAAACAACTGCATATATGTACTAAATTGAGGCCTGTTGTACACTTTAGAGTAGTACCTTGTTTCTGTTTATTTTCAGCTAAAATCTTGGATTTTTATTTGGAAAACTTACCCTTTTTTCATATATTTATTTTTAATTCAACATTTTTTTTTTTAAAACAAAATACCCTCCATCATGGTAAACGCTTTAAAAAAAAATTGTCAGTTTAAAGGAGCATCACCAAGAGCTAATTCCCATTCTGCTGCACTTGTTGCCAAATGCAAGAAGTCTTTATAATATTTTGAAAGCTAATCAGTAATAGGAAGCTTTTTGTATTCTAAATAAAGAATCAATCAATTTAAAAATACTGAGCCGTGGAAGGATCATGCTTTCATAAGTTTATGTGTAAGTTAAAGGCTCTGATTTAAAGTAAACATAAACCTCCAAGATTTCATAAGGATTAATGTAAGAGGATATTTTTTCCAATTATTTTTGGGTTGATTTATTGTTGCAGACATATGTCCCCTGGACAAGTTCTCGGTGCCTCCTGCTTTTGGAGCACAGTGCCCTGCTGTTGCATCTTTGGAATGCAGTCAAACCATTTCCATAGCCTAAAATTCCCTCCCTTAGATAAACATATAAATAATTAAATAAACAAATATACACACATGCAGCACAAAGAACAGGGATGACTAACCTTTTGCACCAGTTTTGGACTGAATTTCTCATATTACTCATCCAATATAGCGCCTATAGCAGCTGGACTGAAAAAGGTTAGTCGTTCCAGTTATACGGATACCTCCAAGCTTCTATATACATCTACCCAGGTTCACAAAAATATATTTGCACCTCCTGTGCAGAGCAGCATAATAGTGGAGATTACCCTGTGATGACTGCAAGACAGTCCTACAGTCTTGAGGCCCAGAGGCCCTTATCGCTGTAACCATGATTACAAGGGCGGAAGAGCTCTCTTCTATGATTAGACAATCATAAGAAAAATTGATCTGTCCTCTTACTGCCTGACATAGGAATTATGACTTATTCCTAGTTGTGCAGTGCTGTACACAGACTCAAATAATGTAAAACCAACTGTTCAAAGGTCAGCTGCTATAAGCCTCTGTATCATGACTGAGGACTAGGCCATGGTATAGCCTTAACCATTTTTCATCATGTGACAAACTAATATAAACCTGTTTTACATCAAGTAGGGATTCTTGATTGACCTATTTTACTAAAACTATTTGTCATTGGGAACAATTATGTTTTAGGTACTCCTGGATCTACTATCTTTTTTGATGCACCCTGGAGACATGCATAATACAGACATCATGGTCAGACATCATGTAATGGTTTACAGTATCACTTGAAAATAAATTTGTATAGCGTGTGGGATATTTTTTTCTGGCATGTAATAGTTGATCTATGTGCTCCTACTCCTACTGCAACCATCTCTTACTTTACATGTATGATGAAGGCTAGATGTTGCCATCTAAACCAAACATGAATAATGCTAAGACCTATATTTATTTATAAGCAATTTACTTAGTTACTATAAGACGTAAAGAGACTGTCTAGTGCCCAAAATGCATCTTCCAAATATTAATGCATATTGATGTGCTTTCAAAGTACTTTAAAATGCATGTCTTAAATTTTGCATTGATTACAGTAAAGGAAGAGAGTATATTTAAAAGAAGAAAAACTACCACAACTAGAGGACATAGTCTTAAATTAGAGGGGCAACGATTTAAAAGTAATATCAGGAAGTATTACTTTACTGAGAGGGTAGTGGATGTATGGAATAGCCTTCCAGCAGAAGTGGTAGAGGTAAACACAGTCAAGGATTTTAAGCATGCGTGGGATAGGCACAAGGCTATCCTAGCTATAAGATAGGGTACTGGGGACTAATAAAAGTATTCAAAAAAATTGGGCAGACTAGATGGACCGAATGGTTCTTATCTGCCGACACATTCTATGTTTCTATGTTTCTATTAAAATATAAAATACTTACAGCTAGAATAAATTGTGAAATTACAGCAGTTTGCAAGAAACAAGGACTGCCCACACTAGATGAGTAAAAGTAATTTCCTTTTTTTTTTTTTGCTGCAGGAACCAATGAGAATGATGCCATTCAAATGAATGGGATATCCTATCTCTCTAGTGATGTCATCAGACAATGTGTTGCACTGTTAAGAGGTCCTACTGTGTACAAGAGCAAGGTCACTCATAGGCGACTCAATTTAAGGGAGGACAGGAAGTGACTATATGAAAAAAACTTTATATCCTCAGTGCCTATAGAATCAGTGCTGCCAGACCTGCAGTAAACATGCAGAGTAATCACTGGGGAGGGCATGAGTCAATTATTACAAATTTTATTTATACAGAATACCTGCATCAAATCACACAGGGAAAGCCTGTGCATTATACAAACAGTGACCTTCATCTTGCACCAAAGGGAGTTTGGGGAGTAGACTGCCCCTTTAAGAACTTCAGTGCTGTAAAAATTCTAATCGTATGGATACTTTATGAAATGCAGTCTCTGAATATTCCCAGTCTTCTTTATTAAAGATAGTGTAGCAATAATACAACGTTTGGTTGACTTGCTTCCTTTCATTAATAATACCCATCAGTGGTCTGTTAAACAGGGTCTAGCACAGTAAAATGTAATCTCTTTTAACTTAAAAATATTTTGAGCACTGTATCTGTGCAATGCAGCTATAATTTTACCCTGCCATCTGTTCACAATTAGTTAATCTGTGAGCTGATTATCAGTCAAAAGTAGAATGTGGAATTTACTTGATACGTGATGGAAATCGTGTTTAATGAGCAGTTACTGATTCATTTTCTACACAAAGAATGTCATGACATGTTGCACTAGGTATCATCATGTGGCCCAAATGTTTGTTTACAGATAGCTGCTATGGAAAATACATAATGCTGCTGCCACATATTTAGATGTTGTTAATAAATGCAGATAATGCTTGTACTAATTTTGTATTGCTTAAAATATAAAATACTACAGCTAGATCAAATTGTGAATTTGCAGCAGTTTACAAGAAATCAGGACTGCCCACACTAACTGAGTTCAAGTTATTTCCTTTTTTTTTTTTTTGCTGCAGGAACCAATGAGAAAAATTTCATTCGAATAAATGGCATTTGCTGCCTCTCTAGTGATGTCATCAACAATGTGTTTCACTGTTAAGACATCCTACGGTGTGTAAGAGCAAGTTTATCACAGTCCACACATTACATTCAGTTTCAAGAGCAGAGTGAGTGACTAAATGAAACAAAACTACAGAGTAATCACTTGGGAGGGTTTAAGTCAAATATTAAAAATGTGATTTATGCAGAATGCCTGCATCTATTCACACTGGAAAAAAAGTCTGTCCCTTTAACTTATGTATAAATATCTAAGCATGCACATACCAAATTGGTAACAAGGAAATTAAATAAAAAATAGCTAAAAACAATGTATAGATCATTATTGTTATTGGTAGAAACTATCGAGAAATAAATGGTAATAGAGGTTGATGGAAAATAACATTTCCTTTCGCATACATAGAGATCTCCCTGCTACAGTCAAAATATGTTTAACATCTCTGCAATTTCTTGAAACAGGGCTTCCATGCTGTTTGCAAGGGCAAGTGCCAGGAATTGTTCAGTGCTGAATCCTGTTTCTGTAGACAATACATTGGGGACAAGTTAAATGTGCTTCCAATGCAAATGCATTCACATGCAACATTGCGTGCATATGTAGTACTCTGTTTTTCGCAGCCTTAATGGAGCTTATCCTTGAATCTTATAGAACAGGAAGCAACCGGTCTTGAAAGTTTGAGCAGTATAGATAGTCTGTAATGATCACAGCAACAACAACCACAAAAATCCATGGTTTTACACCCATTTAAATCTGAATTGTACCTGTGAGTGGGAAATGGCTCCTGGGCAATTCTTGCCTGAATTATAACTACATGGTTTAGCATACACTGTCTCACTCAGAATATGTACATAGACATGAAGTGATTACTAAGAGACCACTCTTCCCGTGTGGCACTCAAAAGGTTAACGTGCAATTAACACATTTGTATATTTATTTGGGAAATGGTAATACACTGCGTCGTTTCAGCGTTCTGCTTTCCATTGTGTTTTAAGGGAATTGTATGGTATTTCATTTATTTCTCAGTGATTGGAGGTTTTCAGTGGTTGCACTGCTATATTATTCTACCAGATTGTAGAGTAGTATATAGGCTAGGTAAAATGAGCCACTAGATCAATCAGTGGCCATTTTTACATTAATGTGGGTTACATGTTACTTGTCTCTAGGCATGTAGCTATTTTGAAATTGGGTACAGTTGATATAGCAAGCATCTTGCATTTACAGCATTAGCACTAAAATTGGAAACCTATTTTGTTTTATTTTCATACTATTTACTTAATTTAAATAAGTAGAATAAACACACTTGCAAGATCAGGAAACAAATAAGCTACTATAATTTATTAAAATGTAATATTGTAAAATGATTCTGGAGAAATTCTACATTTCAAACATTTGTTTAAAGGAAACATAAAAACCTAAAATAATGTAAACTAAACCAAATTAATTTTTACTGTAAAACACGCAGAGGCATACATTAAAGTGCAGGCATTCTCACCCAGTACCTGCACTAGTACCTCTGGTATTCAGATGCTTAGCCTGGAGTGGCTCCAAAGTTGTCAGGTCTAATGTTGTTCATTGGATCAGTTTTTCATACATCACTGCACCTCTTTTCTGGCAGACACAGTTTCAGTCCTAAACTAGTTTGCTTCCTTAGAGAGGTGCCCCAATTGCAGATTTCAATTTGTGATGGAAACAAAACCTTAACTCTTTTACTCCCTGACTTCACTGACGTCATCAATGCCCTGTGGTAGCTTAATTTTTTTGTCGATATGATACCAGCTAAAACACAGCATTATTAACATAGATAATATGATTAATCAGAATTTAGAAATATTATATATTGTCTAACCTCTACCAATAAAGAATTGCATCCGTGTAATGAATTAAAATGAAAATTCCCATAATGTTTTTGATCAGTGATAAACCATTATATATTTAGGAATTCTTTCAAAATACCTAAAATATTAGGCAGTTTTAAAGACATATTGATTGGTCTTATGTACAATGCTGAAGGTCTAGCAAAACTGGAAGGGAGTATAGGTACTGACAGAGCCATAGCTCTGAGGCAAGAAAAGAAAAATGAATCACCTTTGATATAGTTTCATAGTGAAACTATGATGATGATCAGTGGTGTTGAGTGGACTGTCAGCCTCTTCATCATTATCATTCATCCATGCAGCCACAAGTTGCCACATGCTGGCCTAGCGTTAGGCTTCATATCCCATGCTCTAGTCCTGCACGTGATGTGACTGACAGCAAAAAAGAGGTAGAGACCTGTAGCGCCCTTGTATGAAAGGACATCAGTCTAGTTCTATAGCTATCATCACTACCCCCTCACGTCTGTGCGCCTAAGGCTGTTGCTTTACCCTCATTACTGCTCTGGGTACAGGTGTAATTTAACTTGGTAAAGCTTTGGTTCATAGAAATATATGTGGTGAGTTCTCGTTCTTGCTAGCAAATTGGTCACAAAGGGTCCTGCTTAGCTCTATGTTTTGTTGACGCAGGCATCTCTTGGGGTTGTTCAGCTCTCCAAGTGAAAGCAATTGGTAGTAGTTATGGCCGAGATATTGCAGGAGCCTGTCCTACCAGTGCGGTGAGCTGTAATTGAAAATACATAATGCTGCTTCCAAAAACATAGATGCTGTTAATAAACACAGGTAACATCTATACGTTAACCTACATAAAAATATCTAGGTATGCACATATATAACAGTACCAGGAATTCCTTAAAATATAAACCTAACAGCGCGTCTGTTGCTAAAGGTGTGATCTCAGCACAATATAGTCTCTACTGCATCCTCAAACAGCTCACATATACAGAAGGCTTTAGGAACATTCTCAAACAGCTTACATAAACAATAACTTTATTGCATATAAGTGATATTCATACTCTTATGTTCTTCTGGATTAAGGGATCCGGATAGCCTTAGATCCAGAGTGGCCCTGTTCTTCTCATTCCATGCGAAAGAGACATTTCTTACGCAGCCCAAGGAGGGAATGTTGTGTTACCCATTCCCTACATCATCTGAGCTGGCTAGTTATCACTGACAGTATAGACTGAACTTTACACCAAACACTAACTGAAAATGGAACATGCACTGTCTCCCATATATCAGCTAAAGTACTGAACAGTCTAGAACAGTAAGAGACTGTACCATAAAAAGTCAAAGCATAATAATGGGCCTATTATGTGACCAATCAGAATAGAATCAAACCCTACAATTCTCTAGGGGCTACATATATGTGTATATGTTCAATATATATGTCCACTTCAGGGAAAAAAAATTATATGTACATATTCCATTTGTATTGATTACTCCATACATTTTCTAGTTATTGAGAATGAGATTAAGTGTCATGAGTCAGCCCAAATCCAGACTCATCCGGGCTATATCCAGGCATTTTTGTATTCTTTTTGCTTTGATTTCTTGTTTACTTATTTTGATTGTTGCTTTCTATTCATTGTATCATTTTATATTTTTGTGTTTAATTTCCTTAGTCCGGCCACATGGTGGCACTTCCCTAGTTCAGCCACAGATTGGTGTCCTTCCCTAGCTAGGCAACAAAGTGTCAACCTGCCCAACCTGGCCCCAGAGCAGCACCTGCCTAGCCTGGCCCCAGAGTGGCACCTGCCCAGTTGGCCCCAGAACAGCACTTCCCAGTCCGGCTTCAGTCCAGTTCATGCCCAGAGTCTCTTTAATGGGATGCCCTGTCTTAGTAAAGCTCTGTCATAGTAAAGTCCTGTCATAGTAAAGCAATGCTATAGTTCAGCCCTGTCTTACAGTCCTGTTTAGTTCTGTTCTGTCTTAGAGACCTCTTAGTCGGTTTCCCTCTTTCATGCTTCTGTTCCTTTATTGTCTTGCTGCGATTCGTTTCTGGTTTCCCAGCTGTCTGTTGTTTTTTTGTCCCCTTCCAGGTTTCATTCTCTCCTCTTGCTTTGCTCATTTCCACAATTTACATTCAACCACACTGGTTGAGTTTTTTTTAAGCTGTCTATGCAGTCCGCAGTTTTCAGTCTTCAGGTATGCTTTGTGTCCTGCATGTCTGTGTAATGTAAGTCTTTTGATTATGTTATTCATTTTCTTGTCTGTTCTGTAGTCCTGCACCGTGTATTAAGTTCTGTTCTGAGTCAGCTTCCCCGCTATTCACTCTGCTTAGTCTTTCTCAGCGTTTTCCTTTATCAGCCTGCTACATCCTGCTATCCTGCTATAGTTCCATGCCTTTTCCGTTCCTGCCAATGAGCTCCTGAACTCGGGCACTTAGGGTCCCATGCCAACCAGAACCCTATGCGTGACATTAAGTAACTGTCTATCTATCTAATCCTTCTAATTAACAACATGGATTGCTATATATTTTGTCATTTTTGAACCATTGCAATTTATAAAATCTCTCTACATTTTATTATCACTGACAGAGGAAGATGAAACAAACTTTGAGTTTTATAACTGAATATGTATGATTATATGCATATGCTACATTTCTGTAACATTTATGTCATTTACATAAAATGACTTTATAAAATTTCTGAAAGACTATAGCAGTCAACATTTTTTCAAATATATGCAACCCACCAAAATAAATGAAAAAATTCTAAATAATGTCACAAATATTCTTCTCCATGTGTTGAATAATTCCTACTAGAAGCCTTCAAATCTAAATATTGCAGTTAATAGCAAATTACCATTTTGTAAACCAGGAGGCAAATTCTGACTCACAAGGAAAACTGTATATAATATTTACTGGTAAAACTATATGATGGTGTATAGTTGTATAACATTAAAGACTGCATCTTCTGCTATAGTTTGTTTTTGAAGTAAACATGTTGTTCCTCATTGGATTCTAATCACAAACAATGCGTCTTGATTCCTAGTGTGTTGTTCAACTCACCTACTTTAATGATTCTTCATTAGAAACCTTCTGGCAAAAATGGCTTTTGATCTAGATTCTGACTTTAGCATTGCTAGCAATCAGAGATGCTCCATTAATAGGACTCAACATTTTCTATGGTGCACATTTACTGGATAATTTAATGATGTCACTGGGCCTTCTCAGACCTTACCATGGGCACTGGTGTGCTTAAATGGACATCTTGCCTATTCCTAGTTGGAACCTGATGTGCGAGTGTTTCCTTCTCTGAATCTTGTTTGTGTATTTGAAGCTGTAATCAAGTTATTGGGTTTAGCACCCTTGCCCAACACAGATGCTCCCTAAATGGTGTCCACAGAAACCTATACATTGCAGGAGTATCTCAATGTATATAAAACATGAAGACCTCTATATTGTTCTGGAAAGAGTACTGCAGTGAATATAGACTACGCTAACACTGCCTCAATCTTATCTTGTATGCATTACCCTTTTTCCGATTACCAAGATATTCCATTTACTAGTGTTCATTCAAGTAAGGAAGAAACAGGAATCCAGTTAACTAATTTAAATACTTTGTATTAATTCACTACAGGCAAAAGGAAGCTAAACCCAACCATAAAAACTTTAGCAAGCCTCAAAGCACTGTGGTGGAAAAGATAAAGTGATAGAATAGAAAAATGAAAATAAAATGTATGTTTTTCTTTTTGTGAATCCTTTGTAAAAAACGAAAATGTTTAAAACATAATAGATGTAATTTTACTGGCCTTATACTGGTGTTCTGGCACAAACAGGGCAGATGTAGTCAATAAATAGAGAATTTCAGAGAAATGAGACAGAATTTCAAACTTAAGACCAATGTATTTTCCCATTCAGCTGCATTGGAGAATTTTTCCAACTTGGTTATTTTAGCCTACAGTTTGAAATTCCCATCTCAGTTCCCTGCAATTCTCTCTTTATTGAGCCGACCCATATAAAAAACACATACCAACTATAGGACTTGATATGCCACATTTTATCAGGACTGGTTATGCATATAATGATAAACCTATTCACTGTCCAATATCCTGTAACTATTCCCATCTCAATTTCCTGAAATTCACTATTGAGTAGACACTATAATGTAATGTGGAATTCATAGTAAGTATGAAGATGGTACATTCTAAAGAACAAAATATGTTTACTATAGCTCCTTCATGCTCAAAGACATTAACCCCTTAATGCATGTGGACGTCCTGAAAAGCATGGTCCTTGAGGACCATGAGGAGGTATATATACGTCCTCCGTTTACATGTAGTGTTGCGCTCCTTAGTCTGTAGCTATTCCCAGAGGCTGCTTCGGATCTGAAGCAGCCTCTGAGAGTGCCTTCAGCCCCCCCCCTCGCCACCCCGCGCGCATACGATCAACGCGAATGTGATCGTATGCGGGTTACACACATAGGCAGTGAAAGCTGATCACTGCCTATGTGTGTTAAAGTGTAACACATGTCTATCGAGGCATCATGCAACACATTTCTGTGCCCCCCTGGGCACCGCGATCACCCGCGATCTCTTCCGTCACCCTGAAACCGCTACTTGACTGCCCCTACAGGCAGTTAAGTATATTACAATTACAAATAGAAAATTAATTAAATAAATAAATTAAATAAATAAATAAATGGAAAAAGCTAACCCTTGATCTACTGAACCTAGATCTAGGGTTAGGGTCATAAATAGGGTCATAATTAGGGTTAAAGGGGGGTTCGGATGATTACAAGTGATAGATTAAAGGGTGGGGGTCGATTTAGGGTTAGAGTAAATTTAGAGTTGGGGTAAATTTAGGGTTCGGGTTAAAAAATCACTGTAGAAGAATATGGTTAGAAAACCAAAAAAACACTAATATTGTTTATTGCCCTATTACGTGAAATAAAGCATAGACAAACAAGGAAACATTGATATTACTAAGCTCAGGACAAATAGTAGAAATATATAGATGGGGTCTTTTTTACCATTTGTAATTGTGTAAAAAAAAAAATCAGGTCAAAGTTAGAAAAAGTGTTTTTTATGGCATATTTTCCTCATATTTTATATTTTTTTTAATAGTAAATGATACCATATGATGAAAATAATAGTTCACAGTTCAGTAAACATATGACAAAAATAATGGAATTCTGGTCTTCAAGGCACATCAAATGCAGCATAGCACTCGGTCACTAAGGGGTTAATCTTAGTCATATGTGAAAAGTTATGCCTAGAATTAAATAGACCTAATCACATGATAATTGATGAGTATAAGCTTATAAATAATTTTAGACACTGGCATATAATAATCAGAAACTTATAAAATGCCAGACCTAATATATCATGAATTGGATTGTGCAGCCTTTATGTCATAGTACTACCAATGATAGAGGATCAAGTCTATCAAAAGACATGTCCATACTATTCTGTCAAATATTCCAAATCTCCAACTGATTTCAGTTGTGCGCAAATCACCATAGCAGAGTAAATATTAAATCACAATTGTTACATGACAGACAAAAATCCGGGTTTATTTAATTTAATTAAATTAATTTTAACACTGTTTTTTTTTAATCTATTGTGAAACTTAAAAAATATATATATAAATCAATTAAAATTATTTTTTTCAAGCAATAATATGTCATGCAAAACATTGCTATAGAAGGAGAGGATCTGAAATCATTAGCTCAGAAGACTTAATAGTATGCAAGGATTTTAGCAAAAGCTGGTGAATAAGCCAACGGGATGTCAGGTTGTTTATAAAGAAGTATTGGCAAAGAAAAAGATATGTTGTACAGCACATTACAGATATGAACAACAATTTCCTAATCAATCATTTAGACAATAGAGATGAATTAATAATATGCAATTAACCACATAAATACCAGGGAGAAACATAAACATATTTAGCAGATTAATTTTAATAATATGGGAAAAGAAAAATGTCAGTGCTATACAGTGTATACAAAAATCAAAAACTGTTCGCACTTCCCACCCTGATAGAGTTGGCAACAATATTATAAACATACTATCAACTATTGTTGCCAATTCTATTAGAAGGAGAAGTTATTTTGTATATACCGTATTTATCGGCGTATAACACGCGCCGGCGTATAACACGCATCTAATTTTAAGAAGGAAATTTCAGGGAAAAAAACTTATGAACTTAAATTAAGAATTTTGAAGCCCAATATGCCATTTTAATATGCCAGGATATTGCCCCCAATATGCCATTTAATATGCAGGATATTGCCCCCAATATGCCATTTAATATGCAGGATATTGCCCCTAATATGCCATTTTAATATGCCAGATATTGCCCCCAATATGCCATTTAATATGCAGGATATTGCCCCCAATATGCCATTTAATATGCAGGATATTGCCCCCAATATGCCATTTAATATGCAGGATATTGCCCCCAATATGCCATTTAATATGCAGGATATTGCCCCTAATATGCCATTTTAATATGCAGGATATTGACCCCAATATGCCATTTAATATGCAGGATATTGCCCCTAATATGCCATTTTAATATGCCAGATATTGCCCCAAATATGCCATTTAATATGCAGGATATTGCCCCCAATATGCCATTTAATATGCAGGATATTGCCCCCAATATGCCATTATAATATGCCAGATATTGCCCCCAATATGCCATTTAATATGCAGGATATTGCCCCCAATATGCCATTTAATATGCAGGATATTGCCCCCAATATGCCATTTAATATGCAGGATATTGCCCCCAATATGCCATTTAATATGCAGGATATTGACCCCAATATGCCATTTAATATGCAGGATATTGCCCCTAATATGCCATTTTAATATGCCAGATATTGCCCCAAATATGCCATTTAATATGCAGGATATTGCCCCAAATATGCCATTTAATATGCCGGATATTGCCCCCAATATGCCATTTAATATGCAGGATATTGCCCCCAATATGCCAGGATATTGCCCCTTAGTATGCTCGTTATGCCACCCTCCTCCCCCAGACCCCAGTACTTACCTCGTTCCTGCTCTGTCCCCCGGTGCTCTGAAGCTGCGTGGCTGTGAGGGAAGCGTTGTGAGCTTCCCTTCAGCCGCGCGGTCAATAAAGTTTGTTTTAAAAAAAACAGACTTTATTGACCGCGCGGCTGGAGAGAAGCTCACAACGCTTCCCTCACAGCCACGCAGCTTCTGAGCACCGGGGGACAGAGCAGGAACGAGGTAAGTTTTAGATTTTTTTTTTTTTTCGGCGTATAACACGCACACACCATTTTCCCCCTATTTTCAGGGAGAAAAAGTGCGTGTTATACGCCGATAAATACGGTACTTTAGAGTCAAGTACACTGTATTTGCCATATGTTCACACCTGGTAGGCTTCACTGTTCAAAGGGTGTTTTATCCTTACCCAACTCAATCTGAACATTGTGAGAATATCTGTTAGCAAGAATATCATAGGATTTGGTGATCTACAGCTCATTTCTTTGCAGATTTGATTACTAGGTATTTTTTGTTCCCATAACATGTATCGCTAGATCTATACTGTCACAAAGTGAATTCTGACAGCCTGCCTGACTGGGGATCTTGGAGGGGCCTGAGGGCCAAACACCTCCCTGTAGATTATGGACCCTGGCTTATGTACCATAACTCTATACGTTAAAATTGTTAGTTAGTTATATTCTGTTAGTGTATTGGTTTATGTGTAACGTTTAATTCTGTGAGTAGACCACTCTGAAGGTTTATAATGTGACAGTGACTCCAATAGTTTACTCCAACATCCATTGTTCTGTATTAACTAGATTAACTGGTAAACTGATTATGTTGTGTACATTACTGTGTGTATTGTAATTAGGTCTACTCACTCTATGTTAATTCCTATTTGGTTTGCAGTCTGAATGTCTGATGTTTTCCTAGCCCCAGTTAGTTGGAGAACTATGTTTAGTTCCATCCCCCCCATTGTATACTAATGTCTGTGATGCCATGTGTATGTCTTTTTATAAGTCTGTGTTGTTACACAAATAAAAGAGTTGTTCTTCTTGCTGTACCTAACTGCTAGTAGTCTCCTGTCTGCTATTTGGGTACAAAGAGCAAGGGTCCAGGAAAGACTTGCTGGGTGAATGCTGAGCTTTAATTGGGGGCTAAGGAGGTGATTTCCCACAACGGACAGGGGGTCTACTTCGTCCGGTAGATGGTCCGTTACATCGGTGGCAAGCGGTGGGATGGTTCTCACAGCCCAGAAGGACAGCTACAAGGCAACACCATTTCCTGGATTTATAATTTGAGGGCAACGCATGTCTCAGTACAGCGACCCTAACAGCAGCAGGATGGAACCAGGCTGGAACCAAACAGCAGTTCCATATGAGTAGGAAGACCTGGATAGCCGGGATGCAATAAGGAAAGGCATCTGGTACCAGGCACTGGATAACGTACAGTATCAGCGGGGCGAGGGACTCCCCACCGAAGAGCAGCGACAGCAGACACGACTGGCACTGCGGATGCCCTTCCTGGGAGAGCAGCCCCTGGAGCAATGGGTAAAGGAGCTCGAGCACTGGGTTTGGCAGGAGCTATGGCTAGAGGATGCCTACCAGGCACTCTGGTGGTATATAGTTCAGTATACACCCTGGACAGTGGAGCATGATAACCCGGAGGGAGAAGAGTTTAATGGCCCTGGCTTGCTGTGGGAGGCTTTCACAGAACCTGACTTTGGGAGCCCTGACGAGACCCGGTCCCAAGATATTTTTGACTGGAGGGAGGGTATGCAATTCTGGGATGACCCCCACGAAGTGAGACCAGACTTGACGCACCTAGTATCCCTGGAATGGGAACTGGAGCAGGATTACAAACACCTGTTCCTCTCCATTAAGGATACCCAGCAGGAGAGCATCGTGGCAGACCCAGGTCCAGAGCCCTTCAGCTGGGAGAATATCATAGAGATGTACTGGGAGGACCTCCAGCCGGCAAGTGGAGATGGGACCGAGGTCTCTCCACTGGCCCCACAGGGAGAGGAGAGCATCGTCTCCATCCCCCGGCGGCAGTGTGATTTGCAGGGAATAGAGAGCCCAGTCTCCATTCCCCAGCGGCAGTGTGATTTGCAGGGAACAGAGAGACCAGTCTCCTTTCCCCAGCGGCAGGCTGAGTTACAGGGGGCAGAGACAGTCGGTCCTGTCCCCCAGCAGCAGAGTGTTTTCTTGGGAGAGGAGAGCCTTGTGCTCCCTCCCCAGCGGCAGAGTGTTTTATTGGGAGAGAAGAGCCTTGTCCTCCCTCCCCAGCGGCAGAGTGTTTTATTGGGAGAGGAGAGCCTTGTCCTCCCTCCCCAGCGGCAGATACAGCAGGGAATAGAGAGCCCAGCCTCCTTTCCCCAGTGGCAGAATGTCCAGCAGGGAATAGAGAGCCCAGTCTCCTTTCCTCAGGAGCAGGACACTGTATTGGGAGCGGAGACAGTCGGTCTCCCTCCCCAGCGGATGGGAGTATGTATGGGAGAGGAGCTTGTTACCGCCTCTCCCCAGCGGCTGCTTAACGTACCAGGGGGAGACAGTAAGCCCCACAACCGTGCAGATGGGACTGTGGTCTCTGCACTTACAGCACAGGGGGTAGGGACAGTCGGTCCTGTCCCCCAGCAACAGGGCTGTTTAGCCAAAGGGGAGAAAGTCGGTCTCCCCCTCCAGCAACCAGGCTCCAACCAGGCTACTTCCGTGGAAGTGCTGGCATCAGTGTTGCCAGGGACTAAATGGGATACCCCCATAGTATCAAGCCCAGCTATCCCTGCCACCCTATCTGCTCCCCAGCGGCTGAAAGGATTTCTGGGAGAAGGAACATTTGGTCTTTCTCCCCAGCGGCAGATGTATGTTTCGGGAGAGGTGGAGGTTGGTCGGGTAAGGGCTATTTTTAAACAAACAAAGTGTGGGGACTGCAAACTAGTGAATGGCCATGGGGAGACCACTATACAGACTGACTTAGGAGTCACCCCGTCTGGGGGCTCCTCCGGTGTCAGTCTCCCCCCGAAAAAGGAGATATGTCATGAAGTGAATTCTGACAGCCTGCCTGACTGGGGATCTTGGAGGGGCCTGAGGGCCAGACACCTCCCTGTAGATTATGCACCCTGGCTTATGTACCATAACTATACGTTAAAATTGTTAGTTAGTTATATTCTGTTAGTGTATTGGTTTATGTGTAACGTTTAATTCTGTGAGTAGATCACTCTGAAGGTTTATAATGTGACAGTGACTCCAATAGTTTACTCCAATATCCATTGTTCTGTATTACCTGGATTAACTGGTAAACTGATTATCTTGTGTACATTAATGTGTGTATTGTAATTAGGTCTACTCACTCTATGTTAATTCCTATTTGGTTTGCAGTCTGAATGTCTAATATTTTCCTAGCCCCAGTTAGTTGGAGAACTATGTTTAGTTCCATCCCCCCCATTGTATACTAATGTCTGTGATGTCATGTGTATGTCTTTTTATAAGTCTGTGTTGTTACACAAATAAAAGAGTTGTTCTTCTTGCTGTACCTAACTGCTAGTAGTCTCCTGTCTGCTATTTGGGTACAAAGAGCAAGGGTCCAGGAAAGACTTGCTGGGTGAATGCTGAGCTTTAATTGGGGGCTAAGGAGGTGATTTCCCACAACGGACAGGGGGTCTACTTCGTCCGGTAGACGGTCCGTTACATATACTGTTGGTTTTTTTAAGCCACATCCAACTTTTGGTGGGACCTCTACTTTCTGTATTTGAGGTAGCCTGTCTTACTCAGATCAAAAGAGCTCTGAGTCTAATGGCACAATCAGCAAAAACATTCAATTACATTCCCTGGTGGTTGCTGAACTTTTAGATCCTTGGCCCAGAATTTATATTTGTTTTATAAATAATCACCAGTGTCTGCTCTGACTGTCTCCCCAGTGTTCTCTATTATTTAGCATGAGGCAAACACTGCACTTGCCTAGGGCTGCACTAGGCTGCACGGGGAGCCGAACAGGCAGCACAGAGAAACCTCCATGCTGCCTGTTCGGCTCCCCGAACAGTATGATGCGGGAAGTGCTGACAGGTCACGTGACCCGGCGCTCTGACGTCAGATGTGTGGGTGTGCAGAGTGGGTAGGGGGGGGTGCCTGAATTTTGTCTGCCTAGGGCAGCACAAAACCAAGATACACCACTGCTTGGGCCACATTGTCTATATAGTCACAGTCACATAGTCAATAGACCCTGATAAGTATGGCATATAGTCCAAGTCCTAATACTCCCATAAACTGTTTAACTAGGAAAGGTACAGTCAGATATTTTCTGGTGTTGGAGTATGTCCCGGAGATGTTATATTTGTAACATCCAGGGAACCCAATTTAATGTTACTCATTGTATTGACCTCTTAAGGATGAAGGACTGAGTCAACCACACTGCAAATTGAATTTTTCTGAGCACTGAACAGATTCTAGAGATGGTGCAGCTCACTTGCTTACAAAGAAGTTTTAATTGTTAAATATAATTTAATTACTAGTAATAGTTGGTGAAATACTTTGCTTGTTAACTAATTTTATATGAAAAGTAAAGGTCTAAAAGGCATTTTTTCCATATTCATTGAAGAAGACTATGTATTAATGATCAAAATCCTAACACAATCATCCTATATAATCTGCATAAAACAATTATGATCTTTCTTAACTTACAAAAGAGGACTTCTGCTTTCACAAAACCTGTGGCGTACAAAACATGGACGAACAACTGATAAACACAATTACATTAAGGAAAGGCAATATTTGAAGGACAAGCAGCTGTAAAATGGTTGTCAAATAAATGAATGTCAAAATTAGCAAGAGTCAGGTCTGCCACAAGGCACACATAAAATTGAAGTACATGGAATATGTTCAAATGGGAATTCTCCCTACGGAGTGTTATAGAGTCATCTCATTAAAGTGACACCCCTGGCAATTCAACTCTATGACAAGTGTAGTTGTACAGCTCCATTTAATTTACTTAGAACTTAGACTTAAACCAAGATTTGTGTGGTGACCAGTAACGATTTGGACAAATATCATTGCTTATATGTGTGGACTGAATGCAAACTATATAAAAACATTACCTTTTCCTCTACATATGAGAGTGTTTTACATTTAAAAATTCCCATACTTGAAGTTGCTTTGTTATTTTACAGAAAGCTGGAGAAAATATTTTAATATTTTATAAATTAATATTTAATTGACTTGACCCTGAATTGGACAGAGATATCTTTCAGCATTTACTAGAAAAGAAGATACATATCAATGTCTTGATAAATATGATAAATAGTGTAATCACAGCCACTAAATAGTGCCATATTTATTTCCTTCGTAAACAAGATACAATTAGTTAAAAAAACAAACATGTGATAAAGTATGCATTCATCTATGGAACTATTAGATCTGTCATTTCACATTACATTGTCTCACTGGTTAACATGCAAAGCACAGGACTCGAGGGCTGTCAGGATATCACTATCCCAGAGACACAAATACAGTACAGAGGCGCTTACCAGAAAGGGCAGATTAAGGCTGAGATGGCTACCAGATAAAACCCAGTCATCATAATAATCAGATAAACAAACAAGATGCTCAAGAAGTTTGGGGAAATACATCTTAATACCCAGCTATTAAAAGTACTTATAGAAATGATAATAATTATTACACATATAATTTTGCATGCATTGTCAGTGGGTCATAAAAGCTTCAACTACTTGTACATACATACATATCACAATCAGTAGTGGAAAAAAACAAGAGAGCTAGCAGCAATTGACTGAAAGACACAAAGCAAAGAGTGGTAGTAAATGGGAAGTTTTTAATTTGGACAAATGTGATAAGTGGAGTGGCTACAAAGGCCAATATGATATTGGCATGTATTAAAAGGGGTATTGACTCATGGGAGAAAGATATTATTTTGCCTCTTTACAGGTCTATGGTAACATCCCACCTTTAACATACAGTTCAGTACTTGCATTCCTTTGCTAAAAAAAGACATTATGCAACTGGAGAAAGTGCAGAAAAGAACTAAAAAACTAATAAGGTTCACCCCTTGCCAACACAGGACAGACTAGGTCCATCCTGTGTGGCAAATCGTTAGTGACACAGGATGGACCTAGTCCGTCCTGCACAAAAATGAGCACTGAAAGTGATTTTTTTCCACTTTCAGTGCTCTACTGGTATTGCTATGATGCTTCCATGTGGAAGCATCGTGCAATACAAAAAAAAAAAACATGTGACCAAAATGGCGCTTCAGTTCTAAGTAGCTGTTTCCTGTGCTCTTCAAGAAGTCACATTATTGCCTCATCACAGAGGCAATCAGTGACTGCCAGGCAGACTGTCAGGCAGTGGGGATGCTCAGATGAGCATCCCCAATGCCTGGTCAGATGAATATTAAACCAATATTGATCTGACCACTTTGGATCTGTCTCCCTCTACTCACATTTTTTTTAGCGAGGGACAGAGACAGATCAAACTAGTAAAAGTACAATAAAATAATAAACATACAATAAAATAATAAAATACAATAAAACAATATTTTTTTTAGAAATACCATTCACTGCATTTAACCCCTACCCTGCCATTGATCACGCATAAGCAGTGATCTTGCACATCAGCACATTTTTTCGATGATATCGATGCCAAAGCAATTTTTATATGCATATCTTTATATATATATATATATATATATATATATATATATATATATATATTTATATATATATATATATTTTTTTTTTTTATTATTATTTTTTTTACACCACATTTGGATCTGCCTCCCTCTCTTCAATTACTTTTTGTGAGGGAAAGAGACAGATCAAACTAGTAAAAGTACAATAAAATAATAAACATACAATAAAATAATAAAATACAATAAAACAATATTTTTTTTTATAAATACCATTCACTGCATTTAACCCCTACCCTGCCATTGATCACGCATAAGCAGTGATCTTGCACATCAGCACATTTTTTCGATGATATCGATGCCAAAGCAATTTTTATATGCATATCTTTATATATATATATATATATATATATATATATATATATATATATATATATATATATATTTTTTTTTTTTTTTATTATTATTTTTTTTACACCACATTTGGATCTGCCTCCCTCTCTTCAATTACTTTTTGTGAGGGAAAGAGACAGATCAATATTGGTGTTAAAATAAAATTTTATAAAATTGTCAGGTTTTATAAATTCCCTGTGTAGTAACCCCTTCCCTGCCACTGATCACGCGATAAGCAGTAATCTTTGACAGCAACAATTTTTTGCAGTCTGCATATTTTTAGGGATTAATTTCTTTGTACAGAGGCTCTTCTAAGAGCTATTAACCCCTTATATTCCTTAGATCACTGCTTAGGCACTGCTTCTGAGGCTGCTGACTCAGGGTTCAATTTTACCCTGCTCAACTTTCTGATAAATCATACATATGCATGGGTGGTATCCCTGTACTCAGGAGGTGTTGCTGAACACATATTGAGGTGTTGTTTGGCACTGACATATAACAGGATCTTTAATTTATGCCGGAAATACAATGTTGAAACAAAAAATAAAACAATTACTAACCAAAACTTTGACATGTTGGCTGGTGGTAGAATTAGTGCATGGAAAGTGTTAAAATACTACCATTTGAAATACCCTAGGGTGTCTAGTTTTCAAAAATATATTGTTTGTTGGATAAAATACACTTTCTGGCTTCAAAAATGTCCCAAATGGGACATAGACAGAGGGTTTCTGCATGTCAAAATTCCTAGTTGTAAAACCAAAAAGTTCACCTCTCAAATATGGCCTTTTAACCCCCAAACAAGTTGACAAGCCAATGCATGGGTGGTATCCCTGTACTCAGGAGATGTTGCTTAACACATTTTGAGGTGTTGTTTAGCAGTGACACATAACAGAATCTGGGAATTCATGCCTGAAGTACAATGTATGTGAAAAAGATTACTACCCAGAATGTAGACAAAGGCTGGTGGTAGAATAAGTGCATGGAAAGTGTTAAAATACTATCATTTTAAATACCCTAGGGTGTCTAGGTTTAAAAAATATATGGTTTTGTGGGGTAAAGTACACTTTCTGGCTTCAAACATTTCCCAAATGGGACATGGGGGCAGGTTTTCTGCATGTCAAAATTCCTAGTTGGAAAACCAAAAAGTGCACCTCCCAAATATGGCCTTTTAACCCCCAAACAAGCTGATAAACCAATGCATGGGTGGTATCCCTGTACTTATGAGATGTTGCTGAACTTATATTGAGGTGTTATTTGGCAATACCCCTTCACATTTTCAGGAAATGATTACCTGAATTACAATCTGCGTGAAAAATCGCAGTTTATTTATTTGTTGCTGCAACATTTGGCAAAGGTTGGTTGTAATATGGCTACATGAAAAGTGTCAAAATACCCCAAGTTAAATGCTCTGAGTTATCTAGTTTTGATAAATATGTACATGTGGGGGTCATTCATGGTTTTAGTACAGATATCAGTGTTACAATGTCACTATCGCAAATTTTTGGGGAAGAAAAGGATTTTTAAATAGCTTTGCACTACTTCTAGTTCTGGCCCTGTAACATGAATAAAAAAGCACAAACACATAAAACATGGGCTATTTCTGAACTCAGGACAAATATTAGAAACCATTTAGCAGTGATTTTTCAAATAAAAGTCAGAAAAAAGTTATGGTATCAAAAGAAAGCCCTTCATATGATAATAAAAATGATATAAAGTTTGTGTGGGTACACTAAATGAGAAATAAATAAATTAAAGAAAAACAGACACCGAAGAAATGTTAAAATGGCCCATGTCACCAAACATCAGAGAAGCCAAAAAAGTAATGTCACTAAAGGGTTAATGAAAAGTTTTAGTTATGAAGAAAGGCTAGAACAGTTTCTACATGGTAGAGAAATGGCATCTTAAAAGAGATTTGAAAATGTTATATACATATGTACCCACTAAGACCTGAAGGAAGCAGATTTAGTCTAGAACAGTCAAAGGGATTCTTTATAGTAAGGACAATAAAGGTTTGGAGTTCACTGCCTGAAGTGGTGTTGCCATCAAATATCTTAGATGCCTTTAAAAGGGGCCAGGATACTTATTTTTTTTTTTTTTAAAGAAGCAGAACATAGATGTATATATGTTAAAATAGGCAGTAATATTTATATAGTGCTTGTTGATCAAAGGTAAAAATGTGAGAGTCTGGAAGGAATTTCCCAATTAAAAGCAGATTTTGATATAGCTGAAATAAGGGGGAGGGTGTTGGGTTCTTTTGGTTCAATGATGGTAAACAAGGAATAGGAAAAGGTTTGAGATTGATGGACACAAGTCTTTTTTTCAACCCTACTGCTATATAAGTAACAACGGAACTATGACTCTTCCCAGACTTCCAACTAGAAGCCAATTTACTGTTTTAGTGGAATTGAGCAGAGGGGTTGTCACAAAGGGAAGGGAGCCTGCGGCAGAAACTGTGTCCTCCTGAAGTGTATATCATATGTGCCCCATGTTTTCCCCGGTTTAATACCTCCCCTAAAGAACACATTACCACCCTTTCCCTGCCCCCTGGTGCTCGACTGCAACCTCCCAAGTAGCAACCCAATTCCTGCAGGACAGACCTAGAGACTATAGAGCCTATCGATCAGCCACCCGTTGGTTCATTTAAAACTCCCACGACCTGGCCCCAACGTCACTCAAATGGGGATTGCCTGGTGAGTCAAAGGGCCAAGTAGCTCTTACTCCTATTGGTCCAAGCCCAGAACTAGGGAACCAAAATGTACCTGAAAGTTTAGGGAAATAGAATTACAGAACAGTGATTTAGCCCCTTTCGGAACAGGTATAGTTCCCTGGCAGCAAAGCACCCTAGGCGGCCAGCCACAATAAAGGTTAAGCCTAGTCGCCTGGGACTTTCGCCTGTCCTCGGCTCCTTCAGGGCGCTGCTGATTAGTCGCTCCAGACTCTCAGCACAGATCTTATTGGTTGCTCTGTTTCACGGAAAAATGGTAGGTGCCCATTTCAGGGGTTTAAATGTCCCTAAAGTTAAAAGGATTAAAGGGACCTAGCTCCACCCCTCTCACCTGATTGGTTGCTACTTTTCCCTAGTGTTTTCATTGGTTCCCCCATCCCTTGTGCCAGATTCAATTGTATTAACCACTGTATTGAAGTTAATCCTGTTATGAGTGTATTGTTTACTCATCAGTTTTACTGTATACATGTGCTGTCTTGTCTTCAAAAAAATTTTTCTTGCTGTGAAATTCTTGGTAGCTGTGTCTACTTCTGGGAATTGCTACAAATCTATTATCACTAAGGGTGTTGACCAGCTGACAATCAATTTTGAAAGATTGAGGGCTGAGGAGATATTGGATCCTGAATAACAAAAATGTATCATCTGGGCTAACTAGCACATTTGTCATTGTTTCTTCTGGCATCATATAGCAGTGACTGACTGCCATTCAGCTACCCAAAGGGAAAGATAGTTTTACAAGATTGTTATGATCCACATCTATGCATATTGCTTGGATAGACATTCGATAGACAATAGATATCATTTAAGGAATAGAATCATAATTAAGTTAATGGAAATTATAGACTTACCGTTACTCCAAAGAAATTTGTCTCATTCATAGCATCCAGAAAGATTTTCCCTAGTTTGTGGTCCGTGTAATTAAAATCCTGGATCCTTTGATGTCTGTTGCTGGAATGAAGATATTCCATTGCCCGATGCAGCGTTTTGGCAATCACCCATATTCCATCATACGCATAACCATGAAATTTGCTAGCTTCTACATCTGAGCGCTTCTCGTTATATTCTTTTTCATATTGTTGTGGTGTCTAAATAAGTACATAAATACATGACATTAATATATTGGAAACCTACCTCCACATTTGGTTTGACTGTTAACCTTGTAGATATGAAGTCAGAAGATGTTTTAGTACATATGAATTGACCTAAGATGATTTGGAAAGATGCAGATTTCATCAACAATTGCTTCATGGGTTGTCAATTAAATACACAATTGCAAAAATATGTGGCCTATTAGATTGTGCTAGCCCAAAATTGGAAGCAGCCTACAAGCTTATCCTGGAAATTGGTTGCAAATTTGTATGGAAAATGATCTGAGTAGGCCCTTTTAGATTCTCCTAAAATTATGCATTGGGTCTTTAACATAGTCGTATTTGCTAGATAGGACAGTGTTTTATTTTCTTCTTTTTTTTTAATTTCTTAGTAAAATGTTCTCATGGTTTAGTAAGATTATCAGAAGAATGTTGTCATACTACTGGTTTACCTAAGAATTAAGTTATGCAATCATTGTATTACATAGCATAGATGTTTTTAAATCATTTCTTTTTTTTGTGGATGCCATAGGTGTGGTTGTATCTTGTCGTACTGAGATTAAGTGGGAGGAGGTTCAATTGGACAACCTCAAATATATGAAATGGTTTTGGTAGAAGTAGACTGCTTTGTGTGCCACAAAATTATATTTTATGTATAGTCCATGCGTAGAAATATAGCAAGGTCACAATGTCAATTTTTTAAAATTAAATCCACATACCCGTCCAGATATTGTCTTGATTTGTTTTGTACTGAGTGGTTCAAAATCCACACCAATGTACCCTTCCATGGCGGTGAGTAAATTTTTACTTGAGCAGGTGGAAGAATTGGCTTGTTGCCACCACAACGCTTGATACCATCCAGGGATAATCCACTGATATTTACTGCCAAACATATCTTCATCATAAGCCTATAAATAAAAAAAAAAATACTTAGATTAAAATAGAATGTAAATCACCAGTTCATTATTTTATCAGATTATAATTGTCCCCCTAACCATCTCAACATGAAAAAAGAGTTTTGGCTGGAATTTGTTGTTTATAACTAAAACCTCTCAGTTACAGACTAAATATATTTAATGTAATGAGAAAATAACATGAAAAATATAAAAGCAATTAATTGTTAATCAATGTGTATGTCACAAATAATTGTCTAATAAACCCTATATGAAGCCTTATTTTTACTGGGGATATGTACATATATTTATATATATCACAGAATGAAAATGATTATTTATAATTTTCTGTTATGTCTTTCTCTCTGTATAACTGAAATATTAGAATACAAATAGTAGTAAAACAGTTCCTGTTAGTCATTTGTACTGAACAGCTGATTTAAAAAAAGGTCTGTCATTACTGAATGGAATATTGTAGTCCTCAAGGAACCGCATTATAGATATTCCTATTTAAACACAATGGAGTATTCCCTAAATCCTGGACTGTTTATGATCCTTTGTCAACAACTGAAGAAAACAAGGCACTTCAACCATGTCTACAGAGGCCCACTTCATCATGTCCGATCACTGTGACTGTGTTTAGGTATCAAAGCCAGAGCCTACGGTACTTTTGACAGCTTTAGTTTCTAGGGTTGTGCTAGGGTTAGGACTAGGGCTAGAGCAGCAACATCACTATAGACTTTTCTGAAAACGAAAATTGTTGCAATGTTCACCTTGTATGTATTGCCCTTTAACATTTTTAACTATTTAGCTGTTTTTTACTTAAGCTTGTGTAGATGTGTAATTAAAATATTCTATTTTTTTTTTATCTAGCATTATAAGGAGACGTATCCTAGGATGGGTAGTCATCTCTTTTAGCCCGTGATGAAAGCCAGCAAGTCCCAAATAAAAGTCACTGTTCCCTCTGCTCTTTGTCCTAATAATCACACTGACACAGGTCTCAGGTACAGCAGAAAACTAAGAACATTTATTAAAGCATAATATGGGGAATATATACAGTCAAGCATCTGATAACAGAGATTAGGCAACAGAACAGTAAACGGATTAGTTTTACATACAGTGGGAAACACAGGGACATAACAGGATTAATTTAACATTCAATCCAAGGCTCTTGAGCACTCTGAGGCTGGACAAAAGAAGTCGCAAAAGCCGTTGTAATCCAAAGTTCTTCACTAGCATTTTTAAAAATAATTACATACATAGATATAAACAATACAAAACTAAAAAGACAGTAGAATCTGTCACCTAAGTTAGAAAATGTATTTTATTTTAAATATTCCATAATATTTTATAATAAATATATGATTTGATCAAAACAATGGTATCTAAAGAAAGCCCTTCTTATGCAAAAAATGCATATAAATTGTGTGGGTATAGTAATTACAGCTAAAACGCAAACACCTCACAAGTGTTAAAACAGCCTTTCTCCTTAACGGTACAATATGGCCCAAACAGACCAGTCATGGGGTTAACTATACCATTATTTATCTAGCCTATTTGTATTTATTTGGGATTTGTGGGCCACTTCATACACTTTATCAGATATGACATGTTATATTAATGACTCTTATACATTCTATGCATCTGAAAGAAAAATGTATGGTAATGAACTAATAATAATAATAAAACAAGAAAATAACTAAGCATCTATTTTAACAAAGAATATACACATTGCAAATACTAAAATTTTGCCAAATCTATATTTGTAATAATGAAAATCAAAACTGCAGGGAACAGAAAGTGAACATTAAAAGAAATCATAATGACTTTCAATAAGAAGCCTGCACCAATTAAAAGAGGATTCATGGTGCGACTCTGGGCATTGTGTGCCTCTTTTTATGCCAGTTTGAATCTGCCTTCTGGCCTCTCAAACTCATTGGCACAACTCTCGTTTTTTCTTTGACTCATGCAAGTTGAATATGTTGATCTGTGTCTTGTTCATAATAAATCACTAGAAATGTGTGTGCATAAACCATTGCTGCTATTTACTCTGTGTTAACAGGCAGTGTACATTGCAGGCATGCTTCCCCAGGTATATTACAATACAGCTGCTGAAGTTTGTTTGATGTTTAAACTTAGTGAATTTAAAGTGTTTTAATGCATTTGTGTTACCAAAATGATCCGCTCCAAGCATGATAGTCCCTTCCTCACCTCAAAGAGCTGCAGGAACTACATTTCCCATGAGCGCTCACTTTAAACCTATGGCGCTCAGCAGGATGGAACAAATGGGGCTCCAAGAAGGTGAGTCCCTTATCTGAACTGCTAGAAATTAAAGTTGGGGTGATTTCAGATAATGGATCTTCAGATAAGGGGTACTCAATCTGTAATGCTAAATATTTTTTTGAAAAGAGCAGTCTGTCTGTCTACATTCAGCTCAGGTTAAATAGTATTTCATTTGCATTAACAGGAGTTAAGCTGACATAACGCATGTTTTTTTTGTTTTAAATTTTTGCTCATCTTTTAAACATCTGTTTGTCTTATTAATTCACAATGCTTCATAACGAACACTAAAGACTGGCTTTACCCTGTATATGTCTTCTAACAATATAGATTAAAAAATGAGAGCATGGTACATTGCGTGTAATATATAGAAACATAATAACAAAGAAATATATACTTTAAATTGTATTTCCCTGGTAAAAACTACTAATGAAAAGGATTTAGGAATACATGTAGATAACAGACATAGCAACTTAGCAAGTGCTCAATGCCAGTCAGGAGCTGCAAGGGCCAATAAGATATTGGCATGTATAAAACGAGGTATAGATTCACGGGAGAGGTAGTGCTAACAACTACAATAGGTGCATTTAAAAATGGTCTGGATGTTTTTTTTTTTTAGAAAAGCAGAACATACAGGACTATTAATAATAGAATAAGCATTAATAATAGAGCTTATTGGTTAAAAGGGAATTTTTCCCCATAGGAGGCAAAATTCGAAATAGCTTCGTTAGAGGTTTTTGCCTTCTTTAGGATCAAAAGCTGGAATGATAGGTAGAAGGGTTGAACTTGATGGACTTGAGTCTTTTTTCAACCTAAATTACTGTTACTTTGTTACTAGACTATATAAAAAAATTTTTATTTTTATTGTGTTACACCTCCTTTTATTCCTGGTATTATGCTATATTAACATATAATCAGATAGACCCCAAAGAATATATTGTTATATTTGTACCCGAACATACGTTATTTTGTAGTGGTAGACTTCTGCCAACCACCTGTATTGTTCTATGTCTCAAGGATTTATTAATAGTTGTAGTTCTATAACTATTATAGAAATGTAGTATTTAAGGTGCCCAGAATAAAAATGTGCCAGTGATAATACACTGTCAAACAATAATAATATTTTTTAACTATATTAAAATCAAAAATGTATTTATTTTTTAATAAACAAGTAATAATGCAACACGTGCTAGAAGCCATAGCCTGTGTTTCCTGCAAGCACTCAAAGCTAAATGTGCCATATTTTTTCACAATCTGGTTAAGCTGTTAAAATATTTTTTTTTCCTTGACTACACTGTAATGAATTTGAAAGACTAATTCTCTTCTGGTGGGCATTTAACAATACCGACAAAAATATAGTGGGGAAACGCTCTCTAGAAAGAGTGTATATAACTGTAGATGTTAAAAAAATGTCCGCACTAGGAGCCAGGAGATGTCAAAAACACCTATCCACAGTGAATAGAAATAAACAAGAAACACTCCTTGGCGCGTGATGGAAAAGACCCTTGAATCAATAACCTGTTGTATACAAATAAATTCTCTTTCTTTCTATCTAGATAGATAGATATATTTATATATTGAACGAGAGAGAGAGAGAGAGAGAGAGAGAGATAGAGATAAAACTCCAAAAATAAGCACTCACAGGATTTTTTTAAATATCCAAAATCCTGTTGTGGCAAACCTAGCCACTTATTGCAGAACATTTAAAGGTTGTCTGAAATAGCTGTGTTACCCTGGTGTAAAAATGTATTCATGTTAATGTCAAAGTTATATATTCTTATGTTAAAACCAGGTTCTGCTGTATTGAGGGATAATCCACTTAACAGGATTATCTAGTGGGAGTGCCCCTCCTGTACAGCAGTGCATGGTGGGAGAAATGTCCTGTATTTGCACTTCCCAGGTAGTTCACTATTGTATAGCCCCTGGAAGGGGATTAAGGAAACCCCTTGCATGGGGAATTGCATAAATGCTGGAGCTGTGAATAAACTAATCAGTTGACTCCCAGAACTGTGTTTCGTCCGGTTACTGGGGGATTTGGGATATTGCCTTACTTTCCAGCGCTTTACTTGGATTACCTTATTTTACCAGCGGAGATATGGGGATTTAATATTGCAGCTCCGTTACAGCTGTATTAGAAAATGAAGAAAAAACAACAAAAAAAGTCTAACAAAGACTTTTCTCAAGTCACTTTGCACAACTCCATCAAAGTATTTTTATATAAACTTGCATTCAGTCATCATATATTTCACTTGCTAATAAAACGTTGTTGAACTTTAAAAAATCCCTTGAGTGCTCATTTTTCGAGTTTTGTACATGAGCCTAAAGCATATGGGTATTATTTTTGATTTTGGTTTGAGGCGTGCAATGGATGCAAGGTATGGATATATATATATATATATATATATATATATATATATATATATATATATACATACTTTTTTATATATCACCTGTAGATTTATATAACTGTACCACTTATTTTTGTTATATTTTCACTGTTGCACTTTATATAAAGTTGCAATCAAAATTATCCAATCCCCATTGACTATCAAGTTTATTGTCAACATTTACAGACTTTCAGCTGTTTGCAAAGAACAAATCAAGCAAAAGCAATTTATGTAGCTCAATACAATGAATGCTTCAAGTTATTTCCCAAATTCACCTGAAAATGCAACTTCTAATTATTTCTCCAGAATCCAAAATGATTAAACCTTCATGGCAAGCACCTGTAGTACTTGGTAGAGCGAACTTTTTCTGTTTTGACTTGCTGCAAACAAGGTGCATAGCCAGACACCAGCTGATCCATCTGTCCAAAAGTTTTGTTTCATCGCTCCACAGAACAGAATCCCAACAATTTTGTGTCTTGTTTATATGATTTTGCCTATTTTTGAGACCAATTTTCTTGTACTTTAAGGACAGTAGTGATGTATGTCTTGATGTTCTGGTATGGAAACATCCTACGTATAGTAGGCACCTTACTGTGTTCACTGAAACCTCATTGCCTGTTCTCTCCAAAATATTTCTTGTCTTTTGCTTTTTGCAGTCACTCAAGGGTTTTTATCAACCTGCCTTCTGAGAAATCTGGTTGCAACCATTGATATCTTCCTTTTTCTGCCTTTTCCAGGTAGTGTAACCCCTGTTCCTTCAACTTTGAACTTCAAAACTATGCTTCCAGTGGTGTCTCTAGGTACATTCAGTGCCTTTGTTATCTTTTTATGTCCTGTTCCTTGTTTGTGAAGGGTAATGATCTCTTCTCTACCCCTAGCCAGTTCAGGTATTTCAAGGGTTTCAGGTCAAGCACACCTGGTGCAACTAAGTTTTGCATGTTTGTGGTGTTGTGAGATATTGTAATCAGGGGGTTGAATAATTTTGAGACTGGAGAAATCTTTATAAATTGAATTTTCATTTGAATTTTGGAAAACCACTTGACGTATTTGTTGTGTTTCAGTTGCTTTTGTTTGATTTGTTCATTGCAAACAGCTGGAAGTCTGTACATTTTGACCTGATTTTCAATGAGGGTTGAATAATTTTGATTACAACTGTATATTTGTTTCCCCACTCTTTCAGCATGCACACACTTGTCTGTAGATTTGATCTAATGTTAGTGATCAATTTATTCATATCAGCAGATATATCCACTGCTGGACCTGTTAAACAGACACATTTTTCTTGTTTATTCACTATGTAACCTGCAGAGTTAATGTACACTTGTGAATGCATGATGGAAATTCAAGTGTGTCCATACTCTCCACCCTTAAAATGTTATAGACACACACACACTTTTTAAAATTTCATATTGCTTTTTATTTGTACACATCATGATATTGACCCGCTTTTAAGTAACTTTCCATCAGGCGCTGAAGAGAAATCTTCTTAAGAAATTTAAAAATCTCTACATCATCTTGCAATGCTTTGCTTGGTTGCCAGGAAGATTTGTATAATCAAAGGTAAGTATAAACTGGGAGAGGGAATAAAGGTGTTAGACTAATACGGTAGCTATGTGTCTCATTAAAGTAGATTAATGCTGGTCGACTCTTTGATCATGTTAAATACTCTATTGCTTATGTCTTTTAAATCTTTATGCAGTGCTTAGGCCTAAGTGGCGGTAACGCAGGCACCTGCTGTGAAGAAGTACTACACTTATGCATATGTGTTTGAATGCAAATGAAATCCTAGCAGACAAAAACAACTAGTGTTTTATTCTCTGTTTGCTCCCCTCTTGGGCCTGGGCTCTTGCTCCAAGAAGCAATAAAATGTAATTAAACACTACCTACCCTTTACCTCTACCTAACTCAGGTAGAGGGGGACAAATCATCATGATACATTTGTTATTGTCCCACGCTGTCCACGATACCCTCAATCCTCATCTTCAGCCCAGGGAAAGATCTATCCAAAATTAAAATATTCCACCTGTTCTAAAAAAAAAATAATCAAATGCAAGGACCCTATCTTTATACAGTGTATACATATAATATAGTGGGATTTAATTTTAACTGAAGAAGGCATCTGACTGTCAGCCAAAGAGAAGCCCCCTTATCCCAGCTCTACCATTGATTGGGTTATGAAAACCCCTTAATATTTTAATATAACCCATTAATATAAACCCAGGAATATTTTTATATTTATAACAGGAGTCCAATGGACCCACAGGGGCAATTTTTAATGTTTTTATTTTTTTATTAATTTATAATTTTTTTCATTATTTGATTTCAATTCTCCAGTTTTTAACTGGGGAATTTGAAATGCCCGAAAATAGTCAGTTTAAGCCAATTTCTGGTTCATTTCAGGAGTTTTCAACCCATATTGAGTAGGTAGAATCCATATGATTCTCAGAGCCAAAATGCACAATTTCAGGGCAAGATTGGCTATACTGAATAGCCATATTTTGTAACATTTTGAAATCTGACTACTTTAACTGATCTGGCCCTGTCTATATTGGTGTAATGTATTGCTGTCAAGTTGGGTTAAAAATTCAATATTGCAATTAATTGCCTCCGTATTTAAAGGATGTGGGTGGTAAAATCATTGGGTGTTGTTTAACAGGTACAGTAATTAATGCACCCAAAAAAAAACAATGCATTAGTTACTGAAAATCACTGCTCACCTTAGGCACACAAAGAATGCTCTGTAAAATAAAAATATCTGTAAAAAAAAGTCCCACGATGATATATGATGCTCTCAAGCTTAATCTTCATTCCAGGGAAAGTACCATTAACTAAAAAAAATCCATAGTAGCAACTAAACACATCCATCCTTAGCAGAGAACGCATGCTGAATTCTCAGCCATGTAGGGCTAAGAAGGTGGACTGATAGGCTGGTTCCTGGTCCTAGGCATGCCACTGACTGGTTATGAAACAGTTTCATTTTTATATTACAGGTCAACCTTTGTGTGGTGGATTTTCTTTCTTACAGGTTTATATTCTTTTTGAGATGGAATCACCCCTACTTGGACAACTTAGATGTGGGGTGGGGTTAGGCAGGGATTTTTATTTATTTTGTTTATTTTGGGCAGTCCTCAACCCCATTACATAATACCATATATAGCGGAACTCCCTGTGATAAGCACACACCAGTGAATACACTTGCCAGCTATACCACGGATTTAGCTAATCTGCTGCCTGTACTGGAATTACATGGACAACATAGATCATCCTTATGCCAAAGAGGTTAGGGCCTGTACCATTATGACATTATTTGTTCAAAAAGAGTATACATTTCAGGGGACTAAAAAATAGGTTAAATAATTGCTGTCTTTTTAGGTATATGTGTTGCACAAGAAAATGGCCAAATGGAATCAGAAGTAGGAGGAGTTGTGGTAAGATATATTCATACTACTAGCAAGAGCTACCATAAGCAACTGTACCATTTCAGAAACTGTGGTTTAAAGGGATGGCTGCATAGGGTTCAAGTAATAAAACAATGGTAAAAATGTGTTGCTTGGCGTAAGCCTATAACATTTTAATGAGCAACTGTTATATATGAACATCATTTTTGCTAAGAGCTACAGGATCATTAATTACGATTTAAGGAAAGACAAACAAAAATGGGGATTCATCTGCACAGTGGATCTCTACAAAGCTCTCTGCGATGTACAAGGTAGTCATAAAATATATATATATTCAAATCTTAATGTTTCTTTTACTAGAATGAAAGAGATCCAAACACAGTGTATTAGTGAAGAAAACAATATCTAACAAATTACAATTGTATAAGAGTATGACACCTACAATCATCTAAAATTATTTTTCTACAATTATGTTCTAATAATGATTTTTATTTTATTAATTGGTTTAAAGGATAGGGTTTGATAATGTAAGACATTTGAATATCATCTGTAAAACAAATATGTTTTTGAAAATGTTAATTTATTAACAAAGACATTTATATTATCATAAATTTTGGCTTACACAACAGAAGACTTTTGCTGCCATATGCTCATCAAACTGTCCAATTATTATCCGAACGTCATTGCCCTGTGAAATAAAAATGTACAGATTTTCACATAACATCGCCAATAAAATTATAGTAATAATACAAACACTAGACAAAAAAAGTCATTTTTAAATGAACTGGGTTTATTAACACATTACTCAAGGTAAGAAAATCATGTTACAAATATTGTAACTGGATTACAGTTTGTATCTGAGAGAAGAAACAGAATCCAAATTTGAAAAACAAAGATGCTCAAATCACTTGATTTGTTAATAAATATATATTTTTTAAGTACTTTATTCTTCTATGAGTCCTTGGGGTGTTAACCAACTGTAATGCTCTGCCCTGGATAGCCAGGAGTGCATGGATACCATCACTTTCTTTTCCTGGCCTGACTGAACGCCAGAATTAGGTTTCCCCACCTTGTCTAAAAAGGAAAAGACCTAAGGGCCTAGGTTTAGAGCACCCTACATATTGGACATGTGCAAAACTAAAATCTTTGTTTCGTTTTCGTCCATTCGGACGAAAATTTTATTTATTTCGTCCAAAACTAATTTTGTTCATTACTGCATTCGTTTCAGACGAAATTTGTTCATTATTTTTGTTTTGTTTTATTAATTTGTACGAACTGACCTATTTTAACCTCTCTTTCGGTTTATAGACTTTTGGTTTATGGAATGCATGTAATGCTATTGGTATTCTATAAACTGAAATAGAGTCCTCATTCATGCAAATTGACCTATTTCAACTCTATTTTGGTTTATAGAATACCAATAGCATTACATACATTCCATAAACCGAAAGTCGTTCATTGTGTCGGTTTATGGAATGTATGTAATGCTATGAGCTTTCTATAAACCGAAATAGAGTCGGTTTATAGAATACCAATAGCATTACATACATTCCATAAACTGAAAGTCTATAAACCGAAATAGAGTTGAAATAGGTCAATTCGTATGAATGTGGAATATATTTTGGTTTATAGAAAGCCAATAACATTACATACATTCCATAAACCGAAAGTCTATAAACCGGAAGGCTATAAACTGAAATAGATTAGGTTTATAGACTTTCGGTTTATGGAATGTATGTAATGCTATTGGCTTTCTATAAAGCGAAATATAGTCCACATTCATACAAATTGAGCTATTTCAACTCTATTTCGGTTTATAGAATACCAATAGCATTACATACATTCCATAAACCGAAAGTCGTCCATTATGTCGGTTTATGGAATGTATGTAATGCTATTGGCTTTCTATAAACCGAAAGAGAGTCAGTTTATAGAATACCAATAGCATTACACACATTCCATAAACCGACACAATGAACAACTTTCGTTTTATGCATTGCATGTAATGCTATGAACGAATGATTAATAAACGAAAATCATTCGTCCATTCGTGCTATTAGCTTTCTATAAACCAAAATAGAGTCGGTTTATAGAATACCAATAGCATTACATGCATTCCATAAACCGAAAGCCGTTCCTTATGTCGGTTTATGGAATGTATGTAATGCTATTGGTATTCTATAAACCAACTCTATTTCGGTTTATAGAATGCCAATAGCACGAATGGACGAATGATTTTCGTTTATTAACCATTCGTTCATTCGGCTTTCGTTAGTTTAGCATTTTCGTTATTTGTTTTTCGGACGAATGGATGAAAAGCCTATTTTTGGACGAAAATGCATTAGTCCGAAGACGAATGCACATGTCTACTACATATAATTTCTGACTTATGGGATGAGCTAACCACTGTTAATGCTGCCATGGACACAAGACAGGAAAAGAAATGTGTGGTACATATGAAGATTTTTAAACAAATAAAATAGTACAGTATGTGGTTTTCTATAATGCTTTTTTTTTTTTTTTTTTTTAGCAGAGACAGGAATCCAGTATTGTAAATAGCAAGTTTAACCCTCTGAGTCACAAAATGCAATGGTTTATGGACACATTAGCAACGAAATAGACTGATAAACCCTCAGTGTTTTAATTTACTTATACATGAAATACTCTCCATAGTAAAAGCATAGCCTTTTCATCACTTATTAAGTCATCTTCAAATCCATAATACAGGCAATTCATTTATCATTACATTGTATTGCAAAATATTTCTAATATCTGCACTCTTTAGTGACGGTTAAACTTATTGGAAATGCAAAACAATTTGCTTTGCCTTCTTAAGTGAGATTTACTGAGAAATCATTAGCATCCTAATTAATTGGAACAATTATGCTGTGATATTTTTCTCTGTACTAATCCTTTCTTCAGCAAAATTAAGATGTTGTGTTTTATCCAAACCTTAGACTACTGGATTAGTTGCTTTTTTAAACTTCTTAGACAGTCAGTAATTATTAACAATTCACAATATCCTTTCTAATGAAGGCAAATATGTTGCTTTTTTTCTAGTTCAAAATATTTTTTTTTAACTTCCACTTTTTATTCTGCATTTTTTTTCTTGTTTGAAAGAATGCTTAAAGCATGGGCATTTTAAATAGAAATGATTTAATGAAAAAATACAAAGAAAATACCTTACTGAGGCATCTTTGCTCCATATAGCTCTATAACAGGGCAGACATGTTTAGAATCTTGGATATGATGTGTTACATCTTTTTTCATATGACTCAAGATTCTAAACAACATGGCCACCTGCTTACATCAAAGAAAAAATTCCTTGATTTGTACTCTATTATGAAAGCATTTCTATTTAAAATCCCTACACTTGATGCATCTTTCATTTAAAACTAACTTATTTTTTTACTAATAGTAGTACTTTAAAAACTGTACTATCACAAAGAATAGTTTTAAAATGGCACTAAACTTTGAACATAAAACGTGCATCTATTATGAATTTAAAAAAAAAACCTAATTTGGCAATGAATCTTTTGTGCTTAAAAAGAATGTTTCAGCATACAGTATTGGTTGATTCAGTCACAAAATGTCTTGTATTGTTCCTCTAGAAGCATGAAACATGATCCCAGTATCCGGAGCTGAAGTTAAAAAGTCAGGTTTTAAAACTTAGGGACCCTTTGAATACAACATGATACAAGCTAGTCATTTTTCAAATGCTTTAAAGAAGCAGTGCTACCTAGCTTATTTTCTGTATGTTTGACATGCTTAACAGGGGCTCTGAATTAAGTACCATCCGTGAGCAGGAGCACACAGCAGGTGAGCTGACTTCCTTTACAGCTCTTTTTATGCTCCCCTCGAAGAAAGAACTGTCATTAGTTCTAACTTTGGAATAAAACTTTCTCTTTTGATTTCAATTGTTTCACATACTTCTAATGCAGGGAGTAGGGATTCCAGTCAGCTCTGTGTGCTATATTTTAATACAAGAAGGAGGGCTTGGGGAGATGGGCCGGACTGTTTCTCTAGAAACATCAATGACTTTGCATTGAGGGAAAAAAGTGATCCGATAGATAGTTTTCATTTACTTCACTAAACAGGTTACAGTAATTATACAAAAATATATATATTTTTACAGTGTATCTGGCCCTTTAAAAAGGTTACGTGGATGTGTTATTCACAATATATGGCTAATACAGCACACTAATATGTTGCTGTTGTTTTAAGTAACACATACAGTATTGTGTAATTATACATATGTTATATCTTATAGAAAAAAGTGGTAAACAAACTGCAAAAATAGTAGTACAGAAAAAGGAGACCAGGTGTGCTAAGAATGCACTCTCTTAACTAATATCCTGTATCTGGTCCATAAGATATTCAAATTGCTTGACAATTGGGCACCAATTAACACTTTAGGATGCCACTACCTAGATGTAAAGTAAGATGAACTATGACATATATTATACATACCTTGAGTTTTTTTACACTTATGCATGGATCATTTGAAAAACTTTCAGTGTCTGCTATTTGGATATTGGAGTCTTCCAGTTCACCTGTTAAATCATTCCTCACCTGTCAGTAATGAGAAGAAAGAGTGAATGAAACAAAGTAAAATTTCAATACCTGACAATTGTTCTACATAGCATTTTGTAAGATTAAATATTTAGAAAGGGAATTATTCATTTGTCTTTTGTTGGTACAAAAATCCATAGGGAGCAATTCACTAATAATTGAGCTACAGGTGAGTTGAGGTAAGATGAAGATTTCATGTTACTGACTCACATAAACATTGTGCTTGGTGAATTCCTACTGCTTGAAGAACGTTGCAGGTCATGGATGAAGCAGAGTTAAATATTAAAGAAATGTTCATCTCACCACAACTTGCCACAAACCCAGTTTTAGCGAATAGGCCCCCTAGACATCATCATATTCAAAGGCCTAACAGCATATTAAAATTACACTTGATAAACGCTTTAAGATCTTTGTAATGATGATAGCTTATACTTTGCTTGTTATACTACCATAAAAGAGCTAGAACTGATGTGAACAAGCTGGCATCGCAAGAGGGGCAGGAGTGGCGGTGGGAGGGCAAATGTCAGGAAGCACACGCTGTCCCCTGGACAGCGACTGGACTCTAGGGAAATCCTGTAATCTAAAGCTCCATGCCCATGGCTAAAAACCCCATTGTGAACTCTATGGGCGTTTGATAAGAATTAACCCTTAGTGCCAGTACAGCTGGAAGCTCAACTTTAGCAGGAGAGGGTCTGTATGTGTTTTATTTTTAATTGATGTGGTCTCTCACTCACTATTTGTGGGTATAGTGCCTCACTTTCTGTCTCCTCTCCTCCCACAAAGTAGCTTCTCCCTCACTACCTGTCAACACTGAATCTGTGCCTAGGCAGAGACAGGCCATCATGCTCAGTCAGTCATTTAGCTGGCTAAATATCTTGGAAAATGCTCTCCACAAGAGTAGCACAGATTAGCCATCTCTTCACTTCTTTAGAGGTTAGTACAATTAAAGGTAAGTAGCCGTTATTGAATGCATGTACAACCAAAATCAAACTGTGAAAAAAGTGCTCGTACTAAAAAATTCCCTGAGTGAATAAATGAAAAACACATTTTTCTACTTAAACATGCACCAAAAACATCCAAACCGTGTCACACCTAAGACACATTACAGAAAAATGTTAACAAATACATTTGGAGCGTGCTGTAAGAACCAACAGACTGTCTGTGACTAGCAGAATGTATGCTCATGGTTACTGAATTATACTACTGACTGTGGCTGGCAAGGGGTATGCTTGCATTTGAACTCAACTCAATATCAGGTGAAACAATAACGTGTAAGCTAGAAGGCTGTGGTGGTCGACATTTCCAAAGATGCTTAGCCAGCCTAGTGGCAACCTATATATCACTGGAAAAACAACCATCCACATTTGTAGTGCTAAAGAGTAGAAACAGGTGGATATTGCTGTGAGGACCAATCAGCTGTATTCTCATGGTAATCTACTTCTCAAATACATCAAATACATCTTTGATGTTCTCAATCTGACATATGTAATAAAAGATTTGAAAAAGAAAGGGAAACCAATGTGCTAACAGGTAACAGCTAACAGTATAGACACCGAACGGAATATTTCAGTACTTTTGCTGACCTTCTCAAGGAACAGAAGGGAGATAGAAAATAATAATGAGGTTCATCTTGTAATTCAAGACTTACAAATATTCAATAAAAGCACTGAGCATTACATTACAAAATATAAATAGTCTCCATTTGTACACACACTCTCAATTCAATAGCTGTCATCCCTCCTTCCAGCTCTGGCGAAAGTTGTTCCATGGGTAGTCCGATTCCATATGGAGCTTATTTATATTTTGTAATGAAATGCTTATATCTTTGGAAGTGGTATTATTATTTAATGTCTTAAATCGCAAGGTGATCCCTTACTATTGTTAACTCCATATATAAGTAAGGGGCTGTCATTGCCAGGGTTTCTCATGGTGGACATTTACTGGAGTCTGTGAAGGACAATTTAATGATGTTCTATGGATCTTTACAAACTTTGTCACGGACACTAATTGCTCAATATAGGTTGTCCACCTACTTCTGGCAGTAGCAACCCTGTGCCCCTCCTCCTTAAAATTTGATTGCTTGAGACATCACTACTAAAATACAAGTAATGTTACACCACATGTCCAAAATAAATAAATATTATGTAACAATTTCATATAAAAGGTTATAATCTATATCAAATGTATTATAATTACAAAACATTTTAAACAATTTACAGATACAGGCCATTCATACACAGGTCAAACATTAGGCATCTGTGTTAATTTTATATGTGATGTGTATTTATTAAAATATCTAAAGATGAAATGATTAAATTAGAGGACAGAGACAATGGCTTGGGGATCTTTTGAAAATCATACTATTATTAGTATTATTTAAGGTCAAACAAGGAAGCAATATATATTATAAGAAAGGATTATAACACTGCAGGTCATAGCATATGTGTAGGCAAAGAAGCACCACTAAAAATCAGTTGAAATGAGATGAACATTTGAACTCACTTAGAGCTATTCACTAAAAAGTGAGTTGCAGATGAACTGAGTGCAATCAACATTTCATCTCACCAATTTAACTATACATTGTCCAGGGACATACCTGGTGATTTCCTGCTGTAAGATGGTGGCCCTGTATAATGCATTGTTAAATTGTGACTTAATCAAGAATGAACAATGTGTTGTGCATGATCAGCTGAGCTCTTCTAACAGAATGCATAGTTAAGTTGTTGAAATGAAACATTAATCACAGTTCAACTCTCCTGCAACTAACCTTTTAGTGAATTTTTAAGTGACTCAATTATACCAAGTTATTATAAGTAGCCAAACACTTACTAATCCAAGAGCACCTGCTTGTAGATTACCACAAGTACCTGATGTAATTTATCACAATGGTAGGCTATTTTCAGTACTGGACTGACAACAATTGCTGACAACAAGTGTATTGTCAGCAAGAATGGATTGTAGAAGTATGCCAACATGGTCCTATAAAATACAATTATTGCAACGATACTAAGAAAACAATGTCCCTGTTTACTAGATATTATATTCAAGATTACCCTATATGAACAGTGGCATAGGGTAAATGCCTTTATGGCTTTGGCAGGAAAGGTTTTTTATGAACTTTGGCAGGAAAGGTTTTTGGGATATTGATGTGCCTTTGCAGCTAAGGCTTTAAAATAAGGTTCTAGACAATCAATATTTTAATTGGTGACTGTATGTTATGATTACATTTTAATATTCCCACTTTAAAATAGTTATTCATTATCAGTTGGTGAATGTTACTGCCTTTATCATTCTTACAGGTGAATAATTGAATACATGTGATTGTGCTCCAAACAACCAGACTCTATCTACAATTTGTTCAACTTTTCAGTAGATTGATTGTAAAATATAACGTCCTATGGTGCATGTGAGTAAGGGAAAGAAACTAGGAAACTAGTCTATTGCCTAACTTCTATGTTGTTATATAGAATGCCATACTACATTCACTTGTCTGTATAAATAAACGTCAGCCAACAAGCTATAAAGGTGTTATTATATTTTTACCATGTACCATTCTGGTTCAGGTTACCACACTTTTATTACAATTTGCAAAATAATAACATTCTGATTGATGTGTTTCCTCAAGTTTCCAAATTTCTTTGGAGAATTAAGCTTCTGAATCACAAAGGTCTGGAAAGAATGCTGAACGGTTTGCTTAAAGATCAGTTTTCACCTTTAGGATGCAACTCAGGTAGCCCCAATTTTTGGCTCTGAAATGGTGGCCTGAAAATACCACCATTTTGAGCTACTTAGGTAGCTCCAATGTGCCTCTGAATATGTTTGCAATTTAGTCATCATGGAAGATTCCTCGAAATCAGTTGAACTGCACCAAAATTAGGATTCTTGGTCCTCCCCATAGACTGTTAAGGGGAGAACTTTGGCTTATTTCAGGTACTATAACCAAAATAGACCAAATCCTCCCTAAATGGCCCAAAGTGTATTAAAATAAAATAAAAGAAATAAATAAAAAAACACACCCAACACATACAAATTAATTAAATTAACACAATATATCTGTATTAAAATTGAAAATGCTTATATTAATGTAAATATACTATTAAAATATCTAACATTTATATAGTATGATTTTATATAAATATTTTTGTGTTTAATGTTTACTTTAATTCTTCTACACATTTCTATTCACTTCCCCAACTAAAAGCTGGAGATTTGATATGTGTGAATCTCGTGCATGTTTCCCAAATTCAGATCATGTTTGGGGTGGTCGGCGCATGTCGGGTAGCCGCAAATCCATGAGTTTCATAGCAAAATTGTCCTGATCCGAATGCTTCTGACGCTTCAGATTCCGAATGGCCTCAACAGCTGATTTGGCCCAGAATTAAAGAATATTGAATAGCTGGAATCTGTCGATTTCTAAAATTCCGCTAAGTTGCCCGATCTATTTTTAGCCAAATTAGTCGAAATTGAGTCGTTGTGATAAAAAGTCTATAGATATTATGAGTAAAAAAAGGCAAGTAATGGCATAATAAAGCACACTTAAAATATTTTCCATCCTCAAATCGATTAGTGAATGATAAAAGCATTCTGAAAATAAAGACTAGTATAGCATATAAAAAATAAAATTGCAAGGTTTATAGCAGCATTGATAGGTAATAAACAATAGTCTTCATCTGAAGGAGACAATTAAATCTGTAGTTTACAAACTGCAAATAATCCAAAAACAACATTTTCTGTCACATTCAATAACCAACAATAAAAAATATATAAAATATGCAGTTGTACCTTGACAAATAATAAAGATCCAGCATAACAATAATTTTTTTTAAAAGTTTTATTTTACACTCAGTGTATTTTAAGATTTTAATTATGTTTTCTTCACCTATTTTATTAGATCAGAATTGTCCAGCATTTTATAGTGTATGGCTGCATGCCATCCAATAAGTTTAGTTGGGGAACTTGACATAATTAGTTTGATGAGAGTGCCATCTGACAGACTCCCTGGTACCTGGCTGGGTACCTCCAAAAAAGCTTTGCTTGCTTAGACTGGAACTACAAATAGGTCAGAAATCTTCAGCTATTTACCCCAAGTATCAGACAACACCAGTATAGAAGTAGAACAGGAATTAACTTTTTTTTAGAAACACACAGGCTTATATACACAACATTATATCAACCAGAAATGAATATACAATACACCAGGAAATAACATGACACATTCCAAACATGGGAAATAACATTAACACAAAAAATGGACCAGGAACTAAACACAGTTTTCCAGTGGACAAGGTACCTAAAGTTGTCCACACATACAGTGTACATAACATAATTAGTTTAAGCTAGCATCTTGAAGGTACACATATTTTGACTTAACACAAAGAGAATAGATGACTCACATAAGACAGGAAAACACTTAACACCTATTAACTGGATATGCAACACATTCAAACATTAACATATACTAATAATAACTTGGAATAGCTTGGCCCTCCCCAGACATTCATCCTGTCCTGGGCACTTGTGAGGGTACACAAGATGTGAAAATGAAGGGTACAGTAGAATATGTGTAATATGTGAATGAACAGTGGAGGTACACACCTGGGTCTTTTACAATAGATATGTATACTGAAAACAGGCCGCCTTGCTTGTAGCTGGTGAGATAGTGCAAACACTATATATACCGGATGCAGACTCTTTGTAATCAAAGATACAGTAATACAGTTCATGAGCTGATGGTAAGTCAATAGATTGTCATCCAAGGTATAACACACTGTGTCAAGCAAGCAGGGTAAGCAGTATATAGCACAGTTCTATACATAGTTCACAGAGCGAAGTCAAAGGGAAATCCAAGGTCAGGGGCACAGGTAAAGGAGCAGTAATGAATACAATCCAATTCAGCAACAGTAAATGTAAGGTAATTGACGCTAAGAGGCAGGATACATGAGAATCACTCGGCGCCATACTGAGTGCTGAGATTCCTTTTAAATTCTTGCAGGCATGACGTCACGCGGCATGCACCGCGCAACCTTGCTTGTTGTCAAGGGGATGGTATGCTCTTGCAGGAGAGCACTGTAGTGCGCCCATCGGTGAAGGGAGCGGAGGTGATTGTGATCGTCTGGGTCCTAGTTTACTCTGGTGAGTATGATGGGGGCAGTATGACCCTGTGTTGTACTGAAAACAGGGTGCCTCAGGTTCCCACAAATTGTGTACATGGCCCTGGGTAGGGACAGGAGAATAGGCAGCAGGGGTCAACATAAGGGGTAACCACCAATGCACATCAAAGTAACTTAATACAGTTTAGGAACCAAAATCTCACAGATGTGGTGGTTCGGGACAGTGCCATCACAGTACCCCTTCCCAAGTTACAACATAGTCTGTGGGGAGGTGGCTGGCACTCAGCCCCCTCCAGGACCATGATCCATAGTCTGCGGGGAGGAGGCTGGCCCCCAGACCCCTCAAGGAACGCAGGACACAGAGGCTTCCGTGACATGCCAAATCGGGCCTTGGGGTGACAGTAGGTAACTATATTTCTCTCCATCTTTTCCAAATATAACCTACTGTTCAGTGTTGTTTGTTTTTCTTTATTATGTAAGGTATTATGTTTGATAGGGACAGGTACTCAAATGTAGTCTTATTACTTGAGCCTATGAGTACAGGCGTGTGAGGTAGTGTTTTTTATGTTAATTTCTATCCCCCTATAAGAAGCATAGTTTTTTTCTTTTGGCAGAATTCATGTTTCCACCAGCTATTTTCTTTGAAACTATTCAAACCTATGGGCCCTCTGAGCCTGCATACCCATTGTAACTACCTTTTTTCAAGGATCTTTCCAATTTTCTTTACCTCTTACTCCATTTCCTAGATGTCTGTTCCCCTATGTCCATTTATCAACTATGAGTATTCTATATTGATGGTCTCTAATGCTCTTTCACTGAATTGACAGTATGCTGCCTGATTATTTCAGTATATGTAGAAATGGAATTTGTTGTATGAGTAATAAATGGGCAACTGAGTTGTGTGGGAGAGAGATGCAGTAAAAGTTAGAAGTGAGTAATGAAAATGGTGCTTGATGAGGAATGAAGTGGCATGTGCTTTGTGTTTGAATGACAAGTGGTTTGGAAATATTGCACTACCAAAACTCGCTTGCATCAGAGGTCATAAAGTCTATTTCTAGGGTCAAACTGTGTGTTTCTTTGGCACTCCAATGCAAACAAATGGTTCCTCTTTGTTCTGTTTTTCTTTGCACTATCAGTTTTCAAAAACCTGTCAGCAGCATTGTATGTGATATCTTATTCAACATCTCTTAGGTACACAAAACAATTTAAAATCATATTAAAAAGTATGCAACAAATTAACTTGCAATAAAATAATGGGAATATAAAGCTGCAATTAACACGCATGGATGGTTCACTGCCCCAAAATAAATGAAGGAAGACTTTTTTTGCAGCTTAATTAAAAAAAACACCACCACCACCACCACCACCACCACATATTCCCCTTAAACATATGCTAGGCACTCATATAGGCCCTAAAATTTTATAAAATGAGAAAACAGAATAAAAAAAGATGCATATGAACAGAGTGAACCGAATAAAACGTTAATACCAAGTATATACAGATAACAGTATTTCAGAGTGGACCAGCATCCTTGGTGACCTAAATAATATATTGTTTTAAATATTTAATATTATTTATTAAAAAGGTTCCATTATGCAAGACATTCAGTAGCTATGATGGCTGCAGTGCACATATGTTTTACAAGAAGATAAGTAACATATATGATGACACCAAAAGAACAAAATGCAAAATGTTGTTAGTCACTCATTGGTACAAATGCTTATATTTATAAATAATTGTATCCCATTAAAAACCATGTCTCCAGCACTGCCAATTTATGACACAGTCAACAAATAATGCACTATGTAACATTACGCTCACCTGGCTCGCTACACATGGGTAAACATAATAGTACAGTTCTGCAAAATTATAAGACAGAACATGGGTCAGTGCATGATAACATCCAAGTCCCTAACAACATGCCAGTGTGTACATTGCAGGGAATGGCCACGTCCATAGTAACCCATGGAAGCATTATCACTAACTTACACCTGCCATTCCTTTATTGCCATTAAAAACTACTACTGTCAATGGTGATGATGCAATAAACTAAAGAGACACATAAGACTTAAGAGACTCATAACAGCTAAACATCCAAAGGCAGTCTACAACACATAAAATGTTAAATAACATCAGCAATAAAACACATCCCAGGATTGTAAGACCATAGAGTGAGATGAACATTGTGAATCATGATACCAATACTGTTAAAGGGACACTATATATATGCCAAGATATTTTTTTATGTTTGGTTGCATATATTTCACTAAAAACAGACAAATAAAGTTATCTATTTATTGCCTGGAGCCATTTTGTGATTTTTTTGTCACGGTTTGGTTTATAGCTTTACTGTTTGAGGGGTAGAGCCTACACATGATGTCATAACATACACCCCCTGCTCCCTTACTGACTCCTCCTTATCATTGGGGCAGGGCTGCATATAGTATCTAGACATGTGCATTTGTTTTCGGACGAATGCATTTTCGTCCGAAAATAGAATTTTCGTCCATTCGTCCGAAAAACGAATAACGAAAATGCTAAACTAACGAAAGCCGAATGAACAAATGGTTAATAAACGAAAATCATTCGTCCATTCGTGCTATTGGCATTCAATAAATTGAAATAGAGTCGGTTTATAGAATACCAATAGCATTCCATACATTCCATAAACCGACATAATGAACAACTTTCGGTTTATGGAATGAATGTAATGCTATTGCTATTCTATAAACCGAAATAGAGTCCCCATTCATACGAATAGGTCAATTGACCTATTCGTATGAATAGGGACTCTATTTTGGTTTATGGAAAGCCAATAGCATTACATGTATTGAATTCCATAACCGAAAGTCTATAAACCGAAAGACATTCGATTTATAGACTTTCGGTTTATGGAATACATGTAATGCTATTGGCTTTCTATGAACCGAAATAGAGTCCCCATTCCTAAGAATTTCTTATGAATGGGGACTCTATTTCGGTTTATAGAAAGCCAATAGCATTACATGTATTCCATAAACCGAAAGACATTCGGCTTATAGACTTTCAGTTTATAGAATAGCAATACCATTACATGTATTCTATAAACCGAAAGTCTATAAACCGAATGTCGTTCGGTTTATAGACTTTCGGCTTATGGAATACATGTCATCCTATTGGCTTTCTATAAACCGAAAGTCTATAAACCGAATGTTGTTCGGTTTATAGACTTTCGGCTTATGGAATACATGTAATGCTATTGGATATTCTATATCGGTTTATAGAAAGCCAATAGGATTACATGCATTCCATAAACTGAAAGTCTATAAGCCGAATGTCTATAAACCGAATGGTTTATGGAATACATGTAATGTTATTGGCTTTCTATAAACCGAAATAGAGTCCCCATTCATAAGAATTTCTTATGAATGGGGACTCTATTTCTGTTTATAGAAAGCCAATAGCATTACAAGTATTCCATAAGCCGAAAGTCTATAAACCGAACGACATTCGGTTTATAGACTTTCGGTTTATAGAATAGCAATAGCATTACATGTATTCTATAAACTGAAAGTCTATAAACGGAACGACATTCGGTTTATAGACTTTCGGTTTATAGAAAGCCAATAGCATTACATGTATTCCATAAACCGAAAGTCTATAAACCAAATGTCTTTTGGTTTATAAACTTTTGGTTTATGGAATGCATGTAATGCTATTGGCTTTCTATAAACCGAAATAGAGTCCCCATTCATAAGAATTTCTTATGAATGGGGACTCTATTTCGGGTTTATAGAAAGCCAATAACATTACATGTATTCCATAAACCGAAAGACATTCGGCTTATAGACTTTCGGTTTATGGAATGCATGTAATCCTATTGGCTTTCTATAAACCGATATAGAGTTGGTTTATAGAAAGCCAATAGCATTACATACATTCCATAAACCGATATGTCTTTTGGTTTATAGACTTTCGGTTTATGGAATGTGTAGGTCAATTGATTCGTACGAACGAATAAAACGAAACAAATTTCGTCTGAAACGAATGCAGTAATGAACGAAATTCGTTTAGACTAAATAAATAACATTTTCATCCGAATGGACGAAAACTAAACGAAAAATTTAGTTTTGCACGTCTAATAGTGTCTTTTTTTTTTTTTTTTTACCTGATTTCAAATACAGAGATTAGAGGCTTCTGAAAAGGTGTGGTCAGGACCCAACAATGTGTTATCATTTTCTATCCATTATACGCACATACATTTGTAAAATTATGTCACCAAACAATTTTTAATGGCTTCCCCAAGATTTCACTTGGAAGGGGAAAGGGTGGGCAACTACACTGAGAAAGGGGTGGATGGCCATACTACATACTTTATAGCCATAGGGCAGCGGTCCTCTCAGTCTTGCAGGCAGTCACTTTGGTTGCCTACAAAGACTAACAGGGGTAGTAAGGTCCTGACCCTCAGGCACCATCTCTTTTGCCATTGACACAAACACATACACACTCTCACATTGAGTCACACTACCACACACACACACACACACACACACACACATAGAGACTGGTATGTGTGCTATGCTAAGGGGGGGGGGAAACCTTTTATCTGCAGGGAGGGATTGTACTTCCTACTGCTGTTGCCGGTGCACCAACAAGGTCAGAGTGCGAGGGGCAGAGTTTCCTCCCCTGGCGCTGCACGAATGGTTGGCTCAGAGCCTGCGGCCAATGTCAGTATGGCTCAGGTGCTGCCAATCTCAAGTGGGCTGCATGTTGGTATTGGACTAATTTACTTCAGACAGAGTCACTTTTGGCATGACAGTAGGGTTGACTATGCCATGTGTACTAAACAGATCTTTCCTGAGTTGCTGCCACCTTTGAGAATTAAAATGTTTGATAAGCTATTCAATTACTCATACTACAGGGTGCACCTGTGATGCTGACAAGACCAGGGCTGTAGTGTCTTGCTTCCATTACCCAGCCCCAAAGTGGGGAGCCATATTGACGGAGCATGCTGCTCCGTCAATATGGCTAAGCTCTCTGCCGGTCTGAGCTTCGGAAGTGAAAGTAACTTCACTTCCGTCGCTCTGAATATGCTACTTGACTGCCCCTAGTGGTAGTTAAGTAGCATTGCAATGGAAAATATTTAAAATACATATTTAAAATACATATTTAATTAATTAAAAACAGGTTATCTAGATAGATTAGCCTATAGGGTTAAAATTAAATATTTTTTAGCATAAGAGAGAGGGTTAAAATTAAATTAAAATTAAAAAATATTAAGGGATATAATAAGGATTAGAGTTGGGGTTAAATTTAGTGTTAGGGTTAAATTTTGGGTTCGGGTTGGGGTCAAAAGGTCAATATAGGAAAAGAAAACAAAAAACACTATTTTTGTTTTTTGCCCCATAACTCGCAAAAAAATACCGAAAAATATGGAAACATGCATATTTTGGAACTCGCGACAACATTTAGAAACTATTTAGACGGGGTCTTTTTTAATGATTTTATTTGTGTAAATTATATTTTAGGTCAAAGTTAGAAAATATCATATTTTATGATTTTTTTTTGTAGTAAATTATAAGATATGATGAACATAATGGTATCTAATGAAAGCCCTTCTTATGACGATAAAAACAACATATAATTTGTGTGGGTACTGTATGTGAGAAAGAAGAAAATTACAGCTAAACACAAACACCCTAGAAATGTCAAAACAGCCATTGTCACCAAGGGAAAGTCAAGGTGAAAATGTCTTGTCACTAAGGGGTTAAGAAAACTACTACAGCTTTCCATTCTTACTTGGTTTATTGAATATTATGTTTTGTGACTAGATACTAATTAGACCATTGCCAGTAAGGTTAGCAGGGGTGAAGGAAACATTAAGTGAATGTAAAGGCTTACGATGTAAGTGTTCCACCTTTTTAGTTTTCATCTAACAACATTTTATGGCATTCAACAAGCAAAGTATTCACTAAGTTGTAGCATTCAATTCCACTGTGCAACTGATGGACCTGAATTTTCCCATAGTTTAACGGTCATTTTAATGATCTTGTTTGGTAGATATACATATCTAAGCTACTGTTTAATGATCAAATTACACCAAATTGTGAATTTTGGACTTTTTACTACAGCATCCTTAAGGAGCTCCTAATCTATAAAAATATATAACTTATGCTTCTCTCATTGAAGATTTTTGTACAGTGACTCGACTCGGTTGAAGCGGAGCATGCAAAAAATGTCATCACTCTGCAGGGGCTTAATCAGCTGTGGCTATCACCAGGGCCGGTGCAAGGATTTTCGTCTACACAGGCGAAGGTGCATTTTGGTGCCCCCCTGCTCTGATCCGCCACGCCTCCCACACCATTAAGCCTCCTTACATTATATATATATATATATATATATATCTATATATATATAGATATATATATATATATATATATATGAATAATATATAGTGTAGAAAATAAATACATCTAAATATTCAACTCGCATGCTCTAAATGTGTCACACACTGAAACCCTTAAACACAAAGACACCCTTGCAGTCACACACACAGACACCCTTACCACTTACACACACACAGTTACACCAATTCACACATAACCTGAGACACACTATTTTGCCACTCAATATGCCAGTATTTAGCCCAGGGGTCCTTAAACTTTTTAAACAGGGGGCCAGTTCACTGTCCCTCAGACCGTTGGAGGGCCGGACTATAGTAAAAACAAAAACTATGAACAAATTCCTATGCACACTGAATATATCTTATTTTGAAGTGAAGAAACAAAATGGGAACAAATACAATATTTAAAATGAAGTAAAGTTAAATCAACAAACTTACCAGTATTTCAATGGGAATATTATGCCAGTCAGAGCCCAGTAATATTATGCCAGTCAGATGCCCAGGAACATTATGCCAGTCAGAGCCCAGTAATATTATGCCAGTCAGATGCCCAGGAATATTATGCCATTCAGATGCCCAGGAATATGCCATTCAGATGCCCAGGAATATTATGCCATTCAGATGCCCAGGAACATTATGCCAGTCAGAGCCCAGTAATATTATGCCAGTCAGAGCCCAGGAATAGTGTGCCAGTCAGATGCCGAGTAATATTATGCCATTCAGATGCCCAGGAATATTATGCCAGTCAGATGCCCAGGAATATTATGCCATTCAGATGCCCAGGAATATGCCATTCAGATGCCCAGGAATATTATGCCATTCAGATGCCCAGGAATATTATGCCATTCAGATGCCCAGGAACATTATGCCAGTCAGAGCCCAGTAATATTATGCCAGTCAGAGCCCAGGAATAGTGTGCCAGTCAGATGCCCAGGAATATTATGCCAGTCAGATTCCCAGGAATATTATGCCAGTTAGATGCCCAGGAATATTATGCCAGTCAGATTCCCAGGAATATTATGCCAGTTAGATGCCCAGGAATATTATGCCAGTCAGATTCCCAGGAATATTATGCCATTCAGATGCCCAGGAATATTATGCCAGTTAGATGCCCAGGAATATTATGCCAGTTAGATGCCCAGGAATATTGTGCCAGTCAGAGCCCAAGAATATTATGCCATTCAGATTCCCAGGAATATTATGCCAGTTAGATGCCCAGGAATATTATGCCAGTCAGATGCCCAGGAATATTATGCCAGTCAGATTCCCAGGAATATTATGCCAGTTAGATGCCCAGGAATATTATGCCAGTTAGATGCCCAAAAATATTATGCCAGTCAGATTCCCAGGAATATTATGCCAGTTAGATGCCCAGGAATATTATGCCAGTCAGATTCCCAGGAATATTATGCCAGTTAGATGCCCAGGAATATTATGCCAGTCAGATTCCCAGGAATATTATGCCAGTTAGATGCCCAGGAATATTATGCCAGTTAGATGCCCAGGAATATTATGCCAGTCAGATTCCCAGGAATATTATGCCAGTTAGATGCCCAGGAATATAATGCCATTCAGATTCCCAGGAATATTATGCCATTCAGATGCCCAGGAATATTATGCCAGTTAGATGCCCAGGAATATTATGCCAGTTAGATGCCCAGGAATATTATGCCAGTCAGATTCCCAGGAATATTATGCCAGTCAGATGCCCAGGAATATTGTGCCAGTCAGAGCCCAAGAATATTATGCCAGTTAGATGCCCAGGAATATTATGCCAGTTAGATTCCCAGGAATATTATGCTAGTTAGATGCCCAGGAATATAATGCCATTCAGATTCCCAGGAATATTATGCCATTCAGATGCCCAGGAATATTATGCCAGTTAGATGCCCAGGAATATTATGCCAGTTAGATGCCCAGGAATATTATGCCAGTCAGATTCCCAGGAATATTATGCCAGTCAGATGCCCAGGAATATTGTGCCAGTCAGAGCCCAAGAATATTATGCCAGTTAGATGCCCAGGAATATTATGCCATTCAGATGCCCAGGAATTGCTCATTAAACCTCCCTCCTCCCCCCTTTCCCAGACCCCAGTACTTACCTCCATGCCGCTGTTCAGGTCCGTGGCTGAGAGGGAAGCGCTGTGCGCTCCCCTCAGGCCGTGCGCATTCAATAAAGTGTGTTGAAAAAAAAAGGTTCAACACACTTTATTGAATGCGCACGGCCTGAGGGGAGCGCACAGCGCTTCCCTCTCAGTCACGGACATGAACAGCGGCATGGAGGTAAGTACTGGGGTCTGGGGGAGCGGGCGATTTTCCCGCCCACCCATTGGTGCGCCCTAAGGCAGCCGCCTGTGCTGCCTTACGGTAGCGCCGGCCCTGGCTATCACCAAAATCATTAACAGGGAGGGAACACATCTCACTGCAGTAGTAGTAATGAAAACCAAACGTATTACTCACTGCAGAAACAGTGAGCATGAATCAACAACTGGATAAGACTGCATGCTTCAGGTTGAAGCATTGAGGTTCAGGGTATTCCACTTACCCAGTCGACCTCTAGTAAAATGTATTATTGCTTCTACTTAAAAGCCAAAATCTAAAAATTATTTTTAAACCTTTGCCCCTCTAATTTAAGACAATGTCCTCTCATTGTGGTAATTTTTGTTCTTTTAAATATACTCTGCCCCTTTACTGTGTTGATTCCCTTTATATAATTAAATGTTTCTATATTTCTCATTTTTCTTCCAAGTTATACATGTTTAGATCCTTTAACCTTCCCTGAGAACCTTACATTATATACCTCTCTCATTCTTACAAAGTAAGTATTTGACCTTGTTGCAGATTAGCCTAATGTGTGTGCTTAATTTTTGGAAACTCTCCTATTATGTTTGCAGAAACCAGGGAGGGATAGGAGGGTAGGATTTCTACCATTAATCCCCAATGCATAATGAGCTACATGGAAGGTAAACTAGGATTAAACAAAATATAAATGTGACCATTTACAAAAAACAATACAACATACATTGTTTTGTTAAAACTCCACTTTAAGAAAAATATAATAAAGAGGAAGAATGCATTATCCATGTGAAAAAGTAATGTGTCCTCCATTTCCATTACATGCTCAGATTTTCTAATTTAATTACTAATGTTTTTCATGATTAGTGAAGAGATGGTGAGCTGAATTAAAAAGTTAGCATTTCACAGGGATGGCTAAAAGTGATTACATTTCAAGAGGATTGCCTGATAATCAGTCTGTTGGCAATGCAGTGTACTGAAATGCATCTGTCAGCCTCTGTAACCTTAGTCTATTTCTTTGGTGTTTAACCTACTTACAAAGGTTAGCACATTTTGAGTGGGATGGCAAGATGAATAATGACACTATGCCTCTGAAAATCTAAATAGCTTGCCATGAAAAATTTTTCACTGTTTTAGGTCTGGGTTTTGGCCATAGAGTGTTACGGTGTACCAGTGACACCCAGGAGGAGGGACCCTTGTTGCAAGATCACCTCTTGGGAAGTACTTTGTGGTGTTCACCCTGACAAATATGTACCCGAAGGTTGAGCCCAGGGTAATGTTTTGCCAGGGGTTTGTGCGGCACAAGTACAACCTAGAGGTAACCAGGAATGGGTTGCTGGAGTACTCTGAGCAGCACAGGAGACAAGACAGACTGGAACTGGTTGATGATATCAATAGGCTGAGAACAAGCAAAGTTGAGGAGCAAGCCAGGGGATCGAGGCAGGCAGAAGTCAAGCAAAGTCAAAAACAGGCTGAGGATTCGAGGCAGGCAGAGATCAAACGAAGTCAAGGTACTATGCGGGGTCGATGCAGGCGGAGATCAAAAACAGAGTCAAAGAACAAACCAAGGGTCAGTATCAGGAGTCAGACAAAATGTAACAATAGCCCAAAAACAGAGAGAACTCTTTGCACAGGCAACTAGAAAACGAATGAACAGGTGAATAAATATAGGAAGTAATTAGCATAGACCAATGGAGAAGGAGATGGGTGTGTCAGGAGGGAGGAACAGGAAAAACAAAAAGAATACAGAACACTAAAATATATATGCATATATATTACAATAGAAGAGGATCCCAAGTGATAGAAAGAAAGTAAAACCGAAAATAAAACAAAAATGAATGCATCTATTTGAAGTCTGTATAGAGAGCAAACAGACTCCAAAAACATGGCCACCGTAGATGAAAAGTGTCTCCAGAAGTCACTAGTGACTTCCTGACTCCAAAAACATGGCTGCTGCAACAACATGAGAGCTATGACGGCGTGAGGAAGGAGGTGACAAGCGATGTGAGGGGATCAGGTGAGTGACATAGAGAAGGCAGTACTGTCAATAAATGATGGCTTTTGGCAGATCTATCTCATTAGTTAGGTCTTTGCATTTATTGATATGAGCAAATTAATGGCTACACTTCCATTGATTTGCTTGGCAAAATGTTTAGCAAAACATTTGCTGTGAATCGTTTCTATGTCAACCCTAAAGGGGTAGGCATTGTCCATATTTATATTGCAAAACAAAACAAAATAAGCCAAAGAGTGTATGGCTAGCTACAGTACATGAGGTGTGTGGATGACATCATGACATCAAAGGTTCCCTACAATATTTGTAACAAATGCACTTTGAGCATGTGTATGTCTCTCTATGGAAACTCTGATTTGCTTCCTAGACATATTTTAGAGGAAATCTAGATTCCTTAGAGTAAAATATATATTTTTTTTAATGATCACATATTTAGTTTTAATGTGTCAATTTTAATATATATATATATATATATATATATATATATATATATATATATATATATATATATATAATGGTGACCAGGGGTCATGTGACCAAGTTCATGTAAACCTTTGTTTTTTATTTTTTTTTCCCAAAAAGTTTTTATTCGGGTTTTACATGAATACAATCATTGAAAAAGTATAGATGAACATCAGGTATGTCCCCTGTGGGAACGTTCCGATAACAAAACTGGCATGTATGAACATAGGTACATACATATGGTCTTTGCATTTATTGATATGAGCAAATTAATGGCTACACTTCCATTGATTTGCTTGGCAAAATGTTTAGCAAAACATTTGCTGTGAATCGTTTCTATGTCAACCCTAAAGGGGTAGGTATTGTCCATATTTATATTGCAAAACAAAACAAAATAAGCCAAAGAGTGTCTGGCTAGCTACAGTACATGAGGTGTGTGGATGACATCATGACATCAAAGGTTCCCTACAATATTTGTAACAAATGCACTTTGAGCATGTGTATGTCTCTCTATGGAAACTCTGATTTGCTTCCTAGACATATTTTAGAGGAAATCTAGATTCCTTAGAGTAAAATATATATTTTTTTTAATGATCACATATTTAGTTTTAATGTGTCAATTTTAATATATATATATATATATATATATATATATATATATATATATATATATATATATATATATATATATATATATAATGGTGACCAGGGGTCATGTGACCAAGTTCATGTAAACCTTTGTTTTTTATTTTTTTTCCCCAAAAAGTTTTTATTCGGGTTTTACATGAATACAATCATTGAAAAATTATAGATGAACATCAGGTATGTCCCCTGTGGGAACGTTCCGATAACAAAACTGGCATGTATGAACATAGGTACATACATATGGTCTTTGCATTTATTGATATGAGCAAATTAATGGCTACACTTCCATTGATTTGCTTGGCAAAATGTTTAGCAAAACATTTGCTGTGAATCGTTTCTATGTCAACCCTAAAGGGGTAGGTATTGTCCATATTTATATTGCAAAACAAAACAAAATAAGCCAAAGAGTGTCTGGCTAGCTACAGTACATGAGGTGTGTGGATGACATCATGACATCAAAGGTTCCCTACAATATTTGTAACAAATGCACTTTGAGCATGTGTATGTCTCTCTATGGAAACTCTGATTTGCTTCCTAGACATATTTTAGAGGAAATCTAGATTCCTTAGAGTAAAATATATATTTTTTTTAATGATCACATATTTAGTTTTAATGTGTCAATTTTAATATATATATATATATATATATATATATATATATATTAATATATGTATTAATATATTATATATTATAATATATATATATATATTAATATATATTAAGTTGTTCATCACGTACAAGCGCAACTAGTCTTTGAACCGCTCTATTGCACAAGATAATTTTGAGAGAAAAAAAGACATTCTCGACTAATTATTAAACTATTTTCGAAACTTACCGTATTTTCCGGCGTATAAGACGACTTTTTAACCCCTGAAAATCTTGAAAGTTGGGGGGTCGTCTTATACGCCGGGTACTGGGATTTACTCACCTATTTTCTGCTCTGTCTCTGCTCGCGCTGTTTTTAGGTTAAAATAAAGAGTTTCCCACCCTCCTCCCCCCTTCCCCAATCCTCAATCCCCAGTACTTACCTATTTTCTGCTCTGTCCCCCGCTGTTAAGCCGGTCCATGGCTTTGAGGGAAGCGTTGTGAGCTCCCCTTAGGCCGCGCGGCTTCAATAAAGTCTGTTTAAACTTTTTTTTTAAACAAAACTTTATTGTCCGCGCGGCCTGAGGGGAGCTCACAACGCTTCCCTCAAAGCCATGGACCGGCTTAACAGCGGGAGACAGAGCAGAAAATAGGTAAGTACTGGGGATTGAGGATTGGGGAAGGGGGAAGGGGGGAGGAGGGTGGGAAACTCTTTATTTTAACCTAAAAGGTTAAAATATAGATGCGATTTTTTCGGCTTATAAGACGACTTAGTTGGGGGGTCGTCTTATATGCCCAGTCGTCTTATACGCCGGAAAATACGGTAAGTTTTATTGTCTGTTTCAACATATAGTTCTATAAAGGATACCCTTAGACATGGGACAACAAATATCTGGAACAGTTAAAAAAAAACTAACTAGGAAAGGGGAAATAAGGGTGACTAAGAGCCAGACCATACCATCATCCAAAATTAATGCAAAGTCCCTGAATGCTGAAAGGCATGTAGCTTTATTGAGTAAATCATTAATGAGCAAGGTCCATCTTATATAAGTGATTGCGAAGCAGAAGCACCACATACACATGCTGAGAACTCAATTGGCAGCAAATGAGTGTAACTGAGGAGTTGCAGTTATATATTTCATTTAATTAATATACATTATAGTTATCTTGTACCTAGGGTTTCCACCTTTTCCTTAAAAATATACTGGACATGCTATTGCCTCCATAGACTTAACCGTGGTCTGAAGCAATGTTTTTATTGACCTGCTGGGTGTGGTTAAGTTCTGTCATCAAACTAATGGTGACCAGGGGTCATGTGACCAAGTTCATGTAAACCTTTGTTTTTTATTTTTTTTTCCCAAAAAGTTTTTATTCGGGTTTTACATGAATACAATCATTGAAAAAGTATAGATGAACATCAGGTATGTCCCCTGTGGGAACGTTCCGATAACAAAACTGGCATGTATGAACATAGGTAAATATATCAAGCGTTAATATCGTAACAAACTGTAAATAGTACAATGAGCAAATATACATCTACAGTGGATATAAAAAGTCTAAACACCCCTGTTAAAATGTCAGGTTTTTGTGCTGTAAAAAAATGAGACAAAGATAAATCATTTCAGAACTTTTTCCACCTTTAATGTGACCTATAAACTGTACAACTCAATTGAAAAACAAACTGAAATCTTTTAGATAGCGGGAAGAAAAAGTATAAAAATAAAATAATGTGGTTGCATAACTGGGGATGTAGCTGTGTTAAGCAATCATATTCCAAATCATGTTAAATAGGAGTCAGCATACACCTGCCATCATTTAAAGTGCCTCTGATTAACCCCAAATAAAGTTCACCTGCTCTAGTTGGTCTTTCCTGAAATTTTCTTAGTCGCATCCCACAGCAAAAGCCATGGTCCACAGAGAGCTTCCAAAGCATCAGAGGGATCTCATTGTTAAAAAGCATCAGTCAGGAGAAGGGTACAAAAGAATTTCCAAGGCATTAGATATACCATGGAACACAGTGAAGCCAGTCATCATCAAGTGGAGAAAATATGGCACAACAGTGACATTACCAAGAACTGGAGCTCCCTCCAAAATTGATGAAAAGAGGAGAAGAAAACTGGTCTGGGAGGCTACCAAGAGGCCTACAGCAACATTAAAGGAGCTGCAGGAATATCTGGCAAGTACTGGCTGTGTGGTACAATCTCCCGTATTCTTCATATGTCTGGGCTATGGGGTAGAGTGGCAAGACGAAAGCCTTTTCTTACGAAGAAAAACATCCAAGCCAGGCTACATTTTGCATAAACACATCTGAAGTCTCCCAAAAGCATGTGGGAAAAGGTGTTATGGTCTGATGAAACAAGGTTGAACTTTTTGGCCATAATTCCAAAAGATATGTTTGGCTCAAAAACAACACTGCACATCACCAAAAGAACACCATACCCACAGTGAAGCATGGTGGTGGCAGAATCATGTTTTGGGGCTGTTTTTCTTCAGCTGGAACTGGGGCCTTAGTTAAGATAGAGGGAATTATGAGCAGTTGCAAATACCAGTCAATATTGGCACAAAACCTTCAGGCTTCTGCTAGAAAGCTGAACATGAAGAGAAACTTCATCTTTCAGCATGACAACGACCCAAAGCATACATCCAAATCAGCAAAGGAATGGCTTCACCAGAAGAAGATTAAAGTTTTGTAATGGCCCAGCCAGAGCCCAGACCTGAATCCGAATGAAAATCTGTGGGGTGATCTGAAGAGGGCTGTGCACAGGAGATGCCCTCACAATCTGACAGATTTGGAGTGTTTTTGCAAGGAAGAGTGGGCAAATCTTGCCAAGTCAAAATGTGCCATGCTGATAGACTCATACCAAAAAAGACTGAGTGCTGTAATAAAATCAAAAGGTGCTTCAACAAAGTATTAGTTTAAGGGTGTGCACACTTATGCAACCACATTATTTTATTTTTATATTTTTTCTTCCCTCAACCTAAAAGATTTCAGTTTGTTTTTCAATTGAGTTGCACAGTTTATACGTCACATTAAAGGTGGAAAAAGTTCTGAAATGATTTATCTTTGTCTCATTTTTTTACAGCACAGAAACCTAACATTTTAACAGGGTTGTGTAGACTTTTTATATCCACTGTATATAGGTACAGACATCAAAGAAAATTGCAGTAGCAAAATATATGTTGAGTCTTCACTTTGATAGACAGTTGTTACTCGCCACTAAAGGTGTATCTATATATAGCACAGCTCCGTGGTCTGGTGAAAAACATCATCCCTTAATCAGGTAGGGGAAAAACCCGTATGTGACTGGCCCTTTAAGGTCAATATCGAACCTTCAAAATATGTGGGCCAGCATGTAAACCTTTCTTACAGGGGGATAAGCTTTACCCTTTTTACATGGTAATTTGGTAATTCAATACATTTACAAATTAGAAAGAAACCACCACTCCCCCTAGCTTCTCTCTCTTCTTTCCTGGCTGTGAATGTGAGCAGACATGGGTTAGGTTTTATCCTGGTGAAGTGTGGGTGAGATCTGATGATTTTTACTTATAAGGTTTAGTTGTTATTTTTCTTTAGCTGTTTTTGTTGTTATTCTAGTTATTGAGATTGTATATCATTATTTGTATGCTGCTGTTGTTTTGTCTCTGAATCAATGTTTGTTAAAATAGCCGGACCAGAGTTTTTACGTGTATGCGTACTTAATTCATACAGTTTGGTTATACACCACACTGAGTAGCAGCCCTAATTGCAACTACAAACCAAGTTATATTTGTAATATAACCTATCACTGTAAAAAAAGCAATTTGGGTCATAACAGAACTGTGAGTACATGTGAGTGTGATATATCTGTGATCATAGGATGTCATAGATAGAAGAGTGGTTAATGATAACTGACATCATTGTAGAGCCCATTATATGTAGAATACATGTATAATATGTATTTGCTTATAATGCAATTTTTTTTTTAAACTGCATTGAAATACAAGGACAAAATAATGGTGACTAAACATTTTATATTAGAAACTTTAAACTAATGGTCTGATTAATAGGAAATCACTAATTGACAAAATAGTCGTGGAATTCTTAACATGAAATAAGGCGGCTCATCAGGCTTTTGAGTGGTTTATCATGTGTGCCGAGCAGTCTGTTCTTCTCTAATTAGAGTCTTTATGGTCAGAATTCCAGCATTATGAGGCATTAAAATCTTTAGTTATACAGTAAATAGCCTCATACGTAAATAATCTGTTATGAAGTAGATACCTGCTCACCACATTTTTTTTTTTTACAATATGTTTCTTTATTTTGTTTTAAAAAGGTTTTAATGGGGATACAGAAAAAAGAAAAGGGGGTAGGGGTACACAAATACATAAAGAACTGTACTGTTCTTCTCTTGCTAATAGAGACTTATATTATATTTCTTATCCTTGTGACTAGCGTTTTGGGAAAGAAAAAATTGTTGTTCACAGTCACAATCTAAATTCATTATTTTAAGAATGTCCTTCACTGTAGGAAGGGAGGGGCTGAGAGAGTGGAAACAAAAACAGTGTAAAATAAGAATAGTAGTATGGTGTTGTAGGCTTTGAGGAAGGGTTCCCAATATGGCCATGGCCGGTAGTGGTGTTATGGTCAGACTGAGACATTGCTTGAAACATTTCAAACCAGAGGGGGGTTAGGTTTGGTTCTCATAAAATATATCTCAAAAATGTAATATGCCTCTGCATTGCCATCTTTTATAATTGAAGTTAGGAATAACTGAATGCAGGGTAGAGATAGGAATCGCGTAACTAGTGTGAAAAACTAGTCTGGGCCTGGTGGCTTATTAGAAGGTAATGACTTAATTGTCATTTTGATTTATTCTGTAGTAATAGGTTATATCAAATGTTGGGCCTGCTTTGGAGACATTTGAGGAACATTTATGAAAGAGAGAAATTCCTGGATTTGGTAGTCTGATGGTTTATAGGTTTATTTGTAATTTTCAAGGTTATACATTTTAACATAGAAGTCTGCAAAGAGATTTGCTATGTTCTGTGGGTTTATAACTCCCCCCACAACACTGTTGTTTAGGTAGGCTATTTTTTGAGAGGCTGTCTGCTAAAATCTTGCCAGGCTTGTTGGAGTTGGAATAATAGATAGCCTTCAATTTGCGGAGCATAAATTCCATTTGTCGGTATCTAAAGGAGTCTAGATTATCTTTTATTTCTCGTAATTCCGAAAGTGATGCAATTGGTCAATTGTTTCCCTTTTTTGAGACATGGGCAGCTCTTTTAGAATGTATTTGTTGATAATAATTGTGGAGAGGTAAGCCTTTTCCATAATCTCGGCACTACTGGCCAGTCGGTTTATAGACTTTAGTTTTATAGAATGCATGTAATGCTATGGGCTTTCTATAAACCGAAAGTCTATAAACCAAATCTCTTTCGGTTTATAGACTTTCGGTTCATGGAATACATGTAATGCTATTGGTATTCTATAAACCGAAAGTCTATAAACCGAAAGAGATTCCGTTTATAGAAAGCCAATAGCATTACATGTATTCCATAAACCGAAAGTCTATAAACCTGATGTCTTTCAGTTTACAGACTTTCGGTTTATGGAATACATGTAATGCTATTGGCTTTCTAGAAACCGAAATAGAGTCCCCATTCATACGAATAGGTCAATTGACCTATTCGTATGAATGGGGACTCTATTTCGGTTTATAGAATAGCAATAGCATTACATGTATTACATAAACCAAAAGTCTATAAACCGACTCTCTTTCGGTTTATAGACTTTCGGTTTATGGAATGCATGTAATTCTATGAACGAATGAACGAATGGTTAATAAACGAAAATCATTCGTCCATTCGTGCTATTGGCTTTCTATAAACCGAAATAGAGTCGGTTTATAGAATACCAATAGCATTACATGCATTCCTGCACTTCTGAGAGTCAAATAGAACTGTCAAATACTGGGCTTACAGCGCACTTTGAAAAATTCTAATAGTTTTGGGTGGTAAATAGTACATTTGCGTCTTGCGGTGCACTTCATATCTGAGAGTCAAATAGAACAGTCCAATACTGTGCTTACAGCGCACTTTGAAAAATTCTGGCTACCTCCTCCTCCTCCAGTGTCGCTTCCACCTACACCGCCACGGTCACCGACTCCTCAACCTATGGGTCACTTAGTATAAACTGAAAGAGAATACCCTGCACTCCAACCCTCTCTCAAATGGATAATTCTGTTGATCCTCCTGGCAGCCATGCTTTAGATTTAGATTTATGTTCTTCCAAAGCTAAAATCAAAGATTCAATCTAGTGCTATTTTATGGCTCAGCTGTATTTGTAATTTGTCTGTATTTTATGTTTTAAGTTTTTTCCCTGTCCACATTTGCTTGCAGGACACTTGTCCTACTCTAACCCACCCCACATTTTACTTCATTTTGCAGCCCTCTAGCCCTTTCCAGAACTTTTTTAGAGGCATTTTAGTGGCCAAAAGTTCGTGTCCCCATTGAATTTTTTCAAAGTCCGGCCGAACCTGCCGAACCCGAACATCCAGGTGTCCACTCAACTCTAGTAGAATTGCTTCAACTACCTTTAATATTTTGAGTGCTGAAAAAGTGCTGAAATGACAAATATTACTATGAGACCAACTGATAGTCCACGAGAAGTGGCCCAATGGTTATTGTTCTGGTCTACATTGCATCAGCCACAGCATCCCATGATGTCCGCTCAACTCTACTAAGGAAGCATTATTCTTGCAGTGTGTTAAAATGGTGTAACACTACATTATCTGCACTGATCTGCTACAATATTGTGTTATCTCAAATGTTGCAGCACAATTCCTCTGATGACGAGGAACCATTCTATCTAACCACTGAGGTTATCCCCCTCTACCAGCCCTATCACTGGGTATTAAGAGAGAACATCTGTGTCACTCTGGAACTATAACACACATGTTATTCCCCTAATTTGGGCTAATTACTAGAACATTTTAACCATTGCAGTTGATACTTCTATTTTGATTTGTTTCTGTTTACTTAACCCCTTAAGGACAGAGCCTTTGAAACGTCTTTGTTCATTCTGGACAATGGCTATTTTAACATTTCTGTGCTGTTTGTGTTTAGCTGTAATTTTCTTCTTTGTAATGTGCTGTACCCGCACATATTATATATTGTTTTTATCGGGACAAGAAGGGCTTTCTTTGGATGCCATCATTTTGATCATATCTTATAATATTATATAAAAAAAATAATAAAATATGGTAAAAAAAAACAAAAAACACAAATTTCCTGACTTTTATTTGAAACATCTTCTCCTCATCGACAAAAGCTAACGAAAAAACCTGCTAAATAGATGCATAGGTTTGTTGGGTTATTTGGGGGCTAAAAGGCCAAATTTGGGAGGTGCAGTTTTTGGTTTTCCAACTTGAAATTTTGACATGCAGACAGCCTGCACCCATGTCCCATTTGGACATATTTGAAGCCAGCCAGTGTATTTTACCCCATCAACCCATATATTTTTTTAAAGTAGACACCCTAGGCTATCTCAAATGGTGGTATTTTAACACTTTCCATCCACTAATTATACCACCAGCCTTTGTCAAAGTTTGTGGTAGTAATTTTTATTTTTATTTTTTTACCAACATTGTACTTCAGACATGAATTCACAGATTTTGGTATGTATCACTGCCAAATAACACCCCAATATGCGTTCAGTGACATCTCCTGAGTATAGGGATACCACCCATGCATCACACTGATCTGATGTGCAGGCATCGATTGGCACCCCCTAGAGCAACGGAAGTTAAATAAATTCACTTCCGATGCTCCTGCCAGTAGAAGGGAAGCGCTGCCTATACTGGGGGATCTGGGGGAGTCTGAAGGTGTTGCTAAGTGCCTCGCTAGTGCCACGCAATTTTTTTAGTGTTGCACAATGCCTCTATTGTTGGTCGCTTTCTTTACTATATTTAGTCCATGACGTGCCAGGCACGTCACCTGTCGGCAAGTCCTCGGTTTGCCGTGACGTGCCTGGCATGTCATCTGTCGTTAAGGGGTTAAATATATCTCTCCCTGTACTCTGTACATTCTCTATAGTGTTGAAGATCAGCACTCTTGCTCTTATTGCTAAACTCTTGCAACAAGCAGCTTGTATTGTCTGATATCAATAAGAGTTCTTACAACAATCAACACTCAGTATGCCCTATTGGAGTTACCTGTGCTACACAGAGATCCTGCTGAGCTGTCACTAATTGAAAACCAAGTTTATTTATTTTTTCTTTATTATCTTATATATTTCACTTAGGTAATCACTCTAATGTTGAGTTTTGAGTTATCATCTCATTTTTTTTTTCATTTACCTTGACTTCCATTTTTACAATTTGAGTCTTACACCTAATTAACCAAAATGTCACGTTTTGTTCCTGGCCACCGATCACAACTGTAATCGGTAGCCAGTAACACTATGGTAGAAACCCGATCATTGTCTTAATAGACACTGTGGGTCCCTGCCAAAAGATTGTTATACCTCCGGACAGGGCCGGACTGGGAACAAAAACCAGCCCTGGAAAAAATTTATATACCAGCCCCATCGCATAAGATTTTTAAAGCAGCCCATAGCATAATATAATTTTTTTGTTCATAGAAGGGAAAATCATGCATTTTAAAAAGCACATCTGAACAGTGTATTATTTATAGATAAGACTGATATAAAAGCCTGTCTAGGGCAATATATATACCTCCAGTATGTACACAGAGTTATATGAATTGCCCTGTGCAGAGGTATATATCAGGGCAGTGTGTGAGACATATCCTGTATCCTGTCTCTCTCTGTCCTTTCTGTGGCGTCTCTCTCTCTGTCCTTTCTGTGGCGTCTCTCTCTCTCTCTGTCCTTTCTGTGGCGTCTCTCTCTCTCTCTCTGTACTTTCTGTGGCGTCTCTCTCTCTCTCTGTCCTTTCTGTGGCGTCTCTCTCTCTCTCTGTCCTTTCTGTGGCGTCTCTCTCTCTCTCTGTCCTTTCTGTGGCGTCTCTCTCTCTCTCTGTCCTTTCTGTGGCGTCTCTCTCTCTCTCTGTCCTTTCTGTGGCGTCTCTCTCTCTCTCTGTCCTTTCTGTGGCGTCTCTCTCTCTGTCCTTTCTGTGGCGTCTCTCTCTCTGTCCTTTCTGTGGCGTCTCTCTCTCTCTGTCCTTTCTGTGGCGTCTCTCTCTCTCTGTCCTTTCTGTGGCGTCTCTCTCTCTCTCTGTCCTTTCTGTGGCGTCTCTCTCTCTCTCTGTCCTTTCTGTGGCGTCTCTCTCTCTCTCTGTCCTTTCTGTGGTGTCTCTCTCTCTCTCTGTCCTTTCTGTGGCGTCTCTCTCTCTCTCTCTGTCCTTTCTGTGGCGTCTCTCTCTCTCTGTCCTTTCTGTGGCGTCTTTCTCTCTCTGTCCTTTCTGTGGCGTCTCTCTCTGTCCTTTCTGTGGCGTCTCTCTCTGTCCTTTCTGTGGCGTCTCTCTCTCTGTGTGTCCTTTCTGTGGCATCTCTCTTCCCCCCTTCCCCCTTAGTGTCTTTCACCCCCTCCCCTCCCCCTGTAGTGTCTTTCACCCCTTCTCCCTGTAGTCTTTCACACCCTCCTCTCCCCCTGTAGAGTCTTTCACCCCCCCTTCCCCCTGTAGAGTCTTTCACCCCCCCTTCCCCCTGTAGTGTCTTTCACCCCCTTCCCCCTGTAGTGTCTTTTACCCCCCTTCTCCCTATAGTGTCTTTCACCCCCCCCTGTAGTGTCTTTCACCCCCCCCTGTAGTGTCTTTCACCCCCCCTGTAGTGTCTTTCACCCCCCCCTGTAGTGTCTTTCACACACCCCCCCGTAGTGTCTTTCACACCCCCCCCTGTAGTGTCTTTTACCCCCCCTTCTCCCTGTAGTGTCTTTCACCCCCCCTGTAGTGTCTTTCTCCCCCCCCTGTAGTGTCTTTCACCCCCCCCTGTAGTGTCTTTCACCCCCCCCCCCCTGTAGTGTCTTTCACCCCCCCCTGTAGTGTCTTTCTCCCCCCCCTGTAGTGTCTTTCACCCCCCCCTGTAGTGTCTTTCACCCCCCCCCTGTAGTGTCTTTCACCCCCCCTGTAGTGTCTTTCTCCCCCCCCTCTGTAGTGTCTTTCACCCCCCCTGTAGTGTCTTTCTCCCCCCCCCCTGTAGTGTCTTTCACCCCCCCCCCTGTAGTGTCTTTCACCCCCCCTGTAGTGTCTTTCACCCCCCCCTGTAGTGTCTTTCACCCCCCCCCCTGTAGTGTCTTTTACCCCCCCCCCCTGTAGTGTCTTTCACCCCCCCCCTGTAGTGTCTTTCACCCCCCCTGTAGTGTCTTTCTCCCCCCCCCCTGTAGTGTCTTTCACCCCCCCTGTAGTGTCTTTCTCCCCCCCCCTGTAGTGTCTTTCACCCCCCCCCTGTAGTGTCTTTCACCCCCCCTGTAGTGTCTTTCACCCCCCCCTGTAGTGTCTTTCACCCCCCCCCCTGTAGTGTCTTTTACCCCCCCCCCTGTAGTGTCTTTCACCCCCCCCCCCCTGTAGTGTCTTTCACCCCCTTCCCCCTGTATGTCTCACTCACCTTGGTTTCTACTTCCCATCCCGCCGCCGGAACTGCTGCTGCAGCATCCGGCGGCAGCAGGCGAACTTCTTAAAGCGGCGACGGCCGCCGAATTGCTTAAAGTGGCGGTGGGCCACTTTAAGCAATTCGGCGGCCGTCGCCGCTTTAAGAAATTCGCCTGCTGCGGCCGGATGCTGCAGCAGCCGAATTCTTCAATTTTAGTGGCCGAGGCGGCCCCGGGGCAGGCGGCCCACCGGGATTTTTCCCGGTATCCCGGTGGGCCAGTCCGGCCCTGCCTCCGGACGTCACGTATGACAGAACAGAGTCATGACCAAACCTGGAAGTTCGAGCACAGCACAATTAGGTAAAATGTAGCCAGTGCTCGCTTTGAGCATTGGCTACATTTTGAGCATTGGCTACATTTTCCCTGTCAGACTGAGGGCACTCGATGAGCTGAGATGAGCTGTTTAACGCTGGACATTCTATGCCATCCTAGAGTCTTTTAGGTACACTAAAATTAGGATGACATAGAACGTCCTAGCATTGGGAAGGGTTAAATCCTTAGTTATGAGTGGCTGTTGGATTATCTAACGGAACCTCTCCAGTGGTTTTCCCATGGTTTTCTGCCAATTTGGGGTGGATGGCAATGCTGAACATCTTCTAACTGTGAAGGTAAGTAAGCATGATTTATCTTTCATTTGCTGCACTGTTTCCTTGACCACTACATCTATGGTCCTCAACTTTCCCTGTTTCTTTGTGCTTCTTCAAAAGAGCACACTTGTTTATGTTATTGATTGTTTCAACCTATATATCAAATTGGTAATCATCTGCACCTGTTTGGTGTAATTGTTTAATCCCATACATGACTATATATGCCTACAAAATCCCTGACTTTGCAGAAGTGTATCTATACACATTGACAAGAAAAAAGAAAACGCTCGGGCTGTCTGGTAAGCGTGAAGTCCTTGTTTATATCCCACTTTTAATCCACCGGTGCCCCCGCTAGTGCTCGGCCGGCACGGATAGTCAACAAATAGGAGAAATGAGCAGGTTGGGACTCAGGTGGTTAACAATCAGCAGTGATGTGTTTAATCCAAAATAGTGTATCAAAAGGAAAATTGATCACAGCAAAAAATGGAAATTTGAACTGCAAACAGATGATAACCAAGCTTGACGCGTTTTGGGCGTATAGCCCTTAATCATAAGCTTGGTCACACTATGTGAATATTTCTCTGATCTATTTTTAACAATATTTTCAGTTTCTTTTTCGGGAACTAAAGCTACATGTAAGCACTGAATAGTAAATCCTTTTGTCATTCAGAGAAGTCTCTAATCCCACCAGATGTTGATCATAGGAGAGTCCTAATGAGAACTGCTCATGGCAGATGGTTTACACACTGAGGCATATTCATACAGTGAATTCACTATTACTAGGTCAGACTTGTGCATGGAAATTAGATTTGAAAATATGTAACATTATATAATAAACTGTTTGATTTCACATACTTAGCTTTCAAACCAATTCTGTTTTAAATTTAAAAAAAGATATTTAATGGGCTACTCTTAGAAAATGTTTTACATGGTCCTTTTGGGCCAGTGAACCAAGTAACTTTATAGAAAAAAAGTTAATTTCAGTAAGTTCATCAGTTATCACTAACAGGTGTGAACATTGGATGGATTATAAGGAATTCCTAAGATTTAGGAATCTCTTTATATACTTGTATGTGGTTTATTGTACCATAAAATATACCTTCCTGTTTCAAAATGGCAGAATGGTTATGCTTTCACAGATAATCCTTAACCCTTTATTGTCCATAAGAATGTCCTAATTTCAATGGCTGTTAAAGGACCATGAGACACTGTGATATATCCTACAGTTTATGCACAAGCAGAGTTGTGTGTCTGATGATGCTGGAGAGGCTCAGGTGTCCAATGAATCATGAGTAAGCTTCAGTCAGCTGAGGTCACATTCAGTGGGCTCACACTGGCAGTTTAAATGTATGCAGCTCAAATAAACACTGCTACAAGGAATAAAGAGAACTATACCAGAGCTTTTCATGTTTAATTTTGGTGCACCCCTGTTATGTAATTACTGATGACAAGATCAGTTCTGTGCATGGTCTGTAAAGAACCTGATCTAGTCACTCATGCAGTGTCCCATGCTACACATCACACTTTAGGTAATTTGATGTGCCTTGCACCTCCCCATAGTCTTCTAAAGGAAGAACTTTGGATTATTTTGGAACCATGTCAGGAGGACCTCGGTTATTATAGAAATAGCTGAGTAGGTTACATCCTTTGGAGCAGCCTATTTCATCTTTTGTCCATTCCCGCTGGGAGGGATCCCAATCTTTGTTTGTCTCCATGAGTTAATTGGAGTATTGCCAGATGTGGGTCCCTAGTTCACTGTACCTAGAGGGCTAACAGCCGTACTACACTGACAAGACCACTGAAGGCCGAAACAACATCTGTGGTTGCTGTGTTCCTCGTGCAGAGAAGACCTTCCGGGCAATTTGGTTCTTGACTCCCCTTTTGGGTGGGACCAGTCTGATATGCTAATGGAGAGGTTTCCTCTGTAATGGTGCAAGTGAGCAAATAATGGTGATTCCTCTCTCGAGTAGGTTACATCCTATAGGGCTGGCTATTTCTGCTTTTGTCTGTTCTCGCTGGGAGGAATCCCAATCGTTGTTTGTCTCTATTATTGAAATAGTCCTCAAACTGAAGTCAATCAGGGAATTTTGGCTGTTTCAAAAATAGCTAAAGTTTTCCAAAAATGGCCCAAAATTTAATAGTTAAATTTTTTTTTAAAAGTATAAAAATAAAATATACTAAAATATTGTAATATAAAGTAAATAAAAATTACTTATTATTAGCAATCCCAATAAAATTTAGGTAATGGCCACGTATCTATACATACACCCACAGCTACAGGCATTTAAAAGGGTGGCAACCGCATGGCAAAAAAAAAAAAGCTTTTGCATTGTCAGTATGTTACTGCTAAAATTCTTATTGACATACAAAGTGAGCAGAGAGACAACAGTGCAGACGTTTCGGGAGGCATCAGCCTCCCTTTTTCAAAACATGCAGTACATGGGAGATTACATGTAATGAGATAGGGAGGCTGCTGCCACTCTCTCCGTTCACTCTGTATGTGAATAAACACAGGTGAGGTGTTTCCTCCACTGATATACTCTTGAAGTGCTTGGCATTTTTGTTTACCCGTGCATACCTCACTGTGGAGAGGGAGCAGCCACAGTATTTGTTTACAGCATCCCAGGACAGCACCATATTTACTTTTAGTACAGCTATTTCTGTGCAATTCTTATTGGTTGCTGCTGAGAAAAAAACCCTATAAGAATTCTAAAGCAGAGAAACTTAAAGTGGGCATTCTGAACCTCTGCAAATGTGCAATTTCATCTAAGTGTAAGATTTTAGAATGTAAAATATGCATTTTGAAGTACTTTAATATGCATTAACATTTGGAGGAGGCATTTTGGGCATGAGACAGTCCATTTAATTGCCCTGGGCTATAGTTTAATTGCAGTAGAATCCATATTTACAATATTAAAAATAGTGGAAACTAAAGTGGAAGGAGATTATTTCTGTGTTTTTCAAATATACCCTGGGGCATGAATATATATGTATGAGAAACATTTGATATTACTTACTACATGTTTATATAGATTTTTTTTGTTTGCACCTTTTGACTAACATGGGTTGCTCATTTTAGAAGGATTAGTCTTTCGCCCTTTTTAAGGAGTACATTTACATTTTAAAACTGTCCATTAGGGATTGTAATTGCTAGCATAGTTACTACTGTAAATTCCAGAAATATCTTGCTGTTAACATCTTTTAATGGCCATTTAGCTAGTAATGGCCTTGGGATAGGAACATGTTTAATGGATTGTTATGCTTCACCTAGCCCTCATATGTACTATTTTCTTATTTACGACACAGATAAGAATTTTAATCTGTAGCCCTGCTACAAACATTTTGCATATTGGATATTTGCTTGTCTAATTTATTATTCATTTTAAATTGTGGATTCCTTAACAACCAGAACTTTAACTTCCCTAACGGATTTAGCCATATCATTTCTCTAACATTTCACCCAAAATTCGACACTTTTGTTTTCATTTTTCTTTAATGAAGAAGTTTGACTTTTTGAACCAATACCCCAGACTCTAGGACACAGAATCTAGAACACAGAATCTAGAATCATTGCACCTAGAGGATTTGCCTGTTATGTGGTATCTAATGGGGCAGATGGAGGATGGCTGTGCGCTGCTACATGTGCAGAAACACCTCCTCCGATGCTGCCAGAATCAACCAGCAGGTTTTCTGAACCAGAATGCCTAAAGGTCACGTAACCCGGCGTTCCAGCGCAGACCATCCGCCAGAAGTGTCAGGAAGCATTGAAGGATGTTGCTGTGCAGGGTGCACATCCTCCAGCTGGAAGAAATAAAAAAAACCTTTTCATTTTTTGGTGGGAGTGTCTAACTAAACCTGACATGTATCTTTAATCTCGGCTCAACCAAGTAGGAACATCTGCACAGCATATGGGCTAAACCTTTCCAGGTCCAGATGGAAGATTCCACAGAAGGCATGGAGTATAATAAGTCCTATGGGACTTTAAGATCCAGACAGACAGAGCGGTTCTGGCCAATCAACTTGACAATGAGGTAGTAGACAAGAACCAGAAGACAGTGATGATGAATGATATAGTTGTGCCAAGTGACAGCAACATCAGGTAGAAGAATATGAGAAGCTGGAGAAGTACCAGGGCCTGAAAGCGGAACTCAAGATGATTTAGAAAGTGAAGGTCAAATTGGTCAAATTGGTTAATGATATTAGTACTAGGGCTGTGACCCCTAAACTTGGAGAATGGCTCCAAAAGATACAAGCAACAACATCTGTCCAGAAGAGTGCAGTGCTAAGATAATGCGCAAAACACTCAGGCCTCTGGCATAGAACCCGAGGTTGAAGAAAACACAAACCACCCATAGGGGTGAGAATTTATTTTTATTATAAATAAAATTCTGAATGGATTCACTATTGAGTTATACTACAATGATTCTTATTTTTTTTTGTTCTTTCAGTGGAGTGTTTCCATGTTCTGTCCTTGGGACTATTCTTTGGCAATCATTTTTACTCAACAAGTATGTTTTTTGGGAGTGCCAGATTTGGACTGCTTGGATGGCCACAATTCTTTAGTGTCAAATAATTCCATCACACAATTGTCAGTAAAAGCATACAGTAACAGAATAAAAATTTGTGTTTTAGGAAAGTGCTATTTGTCACACTGCTAAAGCACTCTATAGCACTTTTTTTGTTTGATTTTGCTTATTCCATGTCTAAAAAATAGTAAGATTATGTCACTGATTTCATCCATCATGCTTCATCCACAGTGCTTATAACAGAGTGTATAAATGTGCTAACTGCTTCGGTAAAAGCCTTATGTCTTGTCATTTTCTGTAAACCACACCTATTTACAATATGCTATCTGTCATTCAGCTCTGATACAGCCCTTTTCTGAACATATCATAAAAATATGAATGAAATCAGAATATAAATTTATATCTATGTGAGTGTATAATATGGCTATATCTGTTGTTTTGTACATCCCATGAGACTGTCCCTAGGACCTTTATTTTGTTTCTTGATATCTTTTGTAATACAGAGAATAAGTGTGTGCAGGCCGGTTTTTAAACAAAATGAGGTGTTTCATAAACTATAGAAAGTGTTTTCTAAATGTGGTATTAATTATATTAAATATGCAATATTTTATTATTTCTGGATCGTGCAAACAATGTATTCTGTGCTTAATACAATGCATTATGTATGACAGAAAAGGGCAGAAATGGGTCTATTCACCACTGTTGGTAGGGGAAGATGAGAAATTAGATATAGGCTTGGATGGTGTGTAGTTTTAGGCTCTTTGAAGAAGTAGGGTTTTCGAGAAATTATTTCAAAGAAAACGAGAGAGGCGAGTGCTGCAGGGTCTTTGCTAATGAGTTTCAGCAATATGGGGTGAATTAACACTGATAAATAAACATTTAACCCCTTACTGACAAGAATTTTTGACCTTGTCTTTCCCTTGTTGACAATGGTTGTTTAGACATTTCTGGGGTGTTTGCGTGTAGCTGTAATTTTCTTCTTTCTCACATACTGTAACCACACAAATTATTTGTTGTTTTTATTGTCATAAGGAGGGCTTTCATTAGATACTATTATGTTCATCACATCATAATTCACTACAAAAAAAATCTGAAAATATGATGAAAAAAAAACACTTTTTCTAACTTTGACCTAAACATTTTTTTCACAGTTATAACTTGCATTTTTTTTGCAAGTTATAGGGCAAAAACCAAAAATAGTGTTTTTTGTTTTTTTTCTACAGTGACATTTTTACCCCAACGCAAACCCTAAACTTAACCCTAACCCTAACCACAACTCTAACCCTTCTGCTAATCCTTAATATATTTTAATGTAATTGTAACCCTATCCCTTATGCTAACTCTAATTTAATTGTAACCCTAAAAACTATTCTAACCCTAACCCTAGTTTTTAGCTAATAAGTCTTTTTTGTATTGCAATGTTGCATCAGAGCGTCAAAAGTGATTTTTTTTTTTTTAACTTCCGAAGCTCTTACCACAAGAGGGCAGCAGCATGCTGATCCTCCATTAGGGCACCCAAGAACCGAGATTTCGGTGCTGTCTATTGCCTCGACATTGATGCAATAGAGCAGCACCATCAAAGCGTTTTTTGCGATCATTGATCGCGAAAAGCACTCATTCCACAGCAGGATGTGTTAGGCACGTCCATTGTCGGCAACGGAGTTGCCTGACACGCCCATTGTTGTGAAGGGGATAATCAATACCTTGTAATATCAAAAACACATGTACATATTGATACATAAAAACAATGGACACTGGATAAACTCATATAAAACAATGCACAACTTTTCGTACATACATATTGTTAAAATATGTTACTGCATTTTCCACACAGCCCCACCAAAGAAATGGTCAGCTCAAATATATTTCACATAAATGGCACAATATTTATCACCACTGACTAATAAACCTCCTCATAATAGAGAAATTACATTTTAGAGAAATGTCACATGAACACACTGATCATATAAAACATTTGAAATAAATTTAGTTTTAGAGCTAATGGTGTGAATTACTAAAAATGAAGTTGTGGTGTGAACTGACATGCGACTTGCACAAATCATGCATTAGCAGACAAACTGATAAATGCCCATGTTTTCAACTCAGATATTTGAGTCATTTTTGCAGTTCACCACAATTTACAGCTCAGTGAATAACCATTAAATTAAAAACATAATATAGTGCGTCAAGACTTTCTAAAAAGAATATGCATTAAAAATTAAATTAAATATTGAATATAACTAGATTTTTTTCAAAACAACATGAAGAAAGGGTTGCAAACATTGTGGGGTCTACTCAATATAGACAGAATTGGAGAAAATCGAGACAGGAATTCCCTGTTGGAAAAAATCTGACATCCAGCTACATTGGCCTAAAGTTTGAAATTCAATCTCAATATACTGCAATTCTCTCTTTGTTGAGTAGACCCTTATAGAAATTTACATTCATATATTTCCTAGGCATGAAGGTTGATTTGCATGTTGCATGCATCTCTTAAGTCCTGCCTTTAAGGATGCTTTCTGTTTTAATCTTTGATAGAAGTTGAAGGTTATTTAGGATTCAGTGTTCAACCATAATATTAGGCCTCAAAATTGTTTAAAAATGTACAGACATGGAGGTTCCAGGTTTTAAAACCAAGAGTAAACTGAAGAATATATGTTTCAGAAAATGTTGTGGTATTATTCAGAAGGGAAATGCAGGTGCCTTTATCCTACCAGGATATAATAAGTGCCTGCCATAAGATATTCCAAACCAATAAAGATTTTAAAATTTTTACATGTGACGCATATTTGTGCAAGAAGCATGTGCAGCTGATTGGCACCCTGTTTGTCAGCCATACATGTGCTATTGAATGACATGCTAATTCTTGAGACAACACTTCTTGATATCCCTGAATTGTGGGTTGTATAAAACAAATACAAATATTACCTTACTGATTTCCATTACCAAAATTTGTAATACTAAAGAGGAATTATCGTGCAAATAAGAGTATTTATGAACATTTTGTCGGAAAAATACTGAAAAACAAAAATACAAGAAATGCATTCAACTTTACCGTACAGCTAATTCTAAATAAGTGCAAAGAGAAGCTTACCTCAGAAAACCTTTGTATGTCTTGGGTTAATGTTCCCACTCTCTGCCATTTGAAATGTCTTAGAAATTTTACTATTGCTGGGTTAACGGCATTATCTGATGGAACAGTCCGGAAGAAATACGGATACTTTTTCTTATCGGCTAGAACTGGTGTTGTAGCTGCAAAGGACAGCTGAAAGAAATGTACGAAACATAAATACAATTTTAAAAAAACCAACAACAAGTCAGACATTTGTGATTGTAAAAATATTTTTTTCAATCATTTTAATTATTTTTGAGGTATTTACCACTACTGATATATATTTACCAGCCCATTACAGTACAAATTACAATGAAAACAGATGGTCATGATAAAATCCCATGAGAAGGCATAATCAAGATGCCAAAACTAGGATTCCATAAATTTGTGTATCCATTTCACTAACACTTACTCAGAATCATAAAATAAAACCACAAAAAAACAGGGAACTGAAGTGACATTCTTCATGCAGGTCAAGAATACAAAACGGTTTGCAGATTTATGCATTAAATTAATCTCATATATCACTGTTAACTAATGACAAATAATTAACACATGGTTTTATTACAAGTTTTTTTTTTTGAAAACTATATAACTCCTGTTAAGTTAGTATACAGTGAGGGAAACAAGTATTTGATCCTCTGCTGATTTTGAACGTTTGCCCACTGACAAATTCTATAATTTTAATGGTAGGTGTATTTTAACAGTGAGAGACTGAATAACAAGAAAAAAAAATCCAGAAAAACGCATGTCAAAAAAGATATAAATTGATTTGCATGTCAATGAGTGAAATAAGTATTTGATCCCCTATTAATCAGCAAGATTGCTGGCTCCCCGGTGTATTTTATACAGGTAATGAGCTGAGATTAGGAGCACTCTCTTAAAGGGAGTGCTTATAATCTCAGCTTGTTACCTATATAAAAGACACCTGTCCACAGAAGCAATCAATCAGATTCCAAACTCTCCACCATGGCCAAGACCAAAGAGCTGTCCAAGGATGTCAGGGACAAGATTGTAGACCTACATAAGACTGGAATGGGCTTCAAGACCATCGTCAAGCAGCTTGGTGAGACGGTGACAACAGTTGGTGCGATCATTCGCAAATGGAAGAAACACAAAATAACTGTCACCCTCGGTCTGGTGCTCCATGCAAGATCTCACCTTGTGGAGTTTCAATGATCATGAGAACGGTGAGGAATCAGCCACGAACTACACAGGAGGATCTTATTAATGATTTCAAGGCAGCTGGAACCATCGTCACCAATAAAACAATTGGTAACACACAATGCCATGAAGGACTGAAATCCTGCAGTGCCTGCAAGGTCCTCCCGCTTAAGAAAGCACATGTACAGCCCCGTCTGAAGCTTGGCAATGAACAACTGAATGATTCAGAGGAGAACTGGGTGAAAGTGTTCTGGTCAGATTAGACTAAAATCAAGCTCTTTGGCATCAATTCGCCATGTTTGGAGGAGGAGGAATGCTGCCTATGACCCCAAGAATACAATCCCCACCATCAAACATGTAGGTGGAAACATTGTGCTTTGGGGGTGTTTTTCTGCTAAGGGCTACAGGACAACTGCACCGCATCAAATAGACGATGGACGGGGCCATGTACCATCAAATCTTGGGTGAGAACCTCCTTTCCTCAGCCAGGGCATTGAAAATTGGTCTTGGATGGGTATTCCAGCATGACAATGACCCAAAACACACAGCCAAGGCAACAAAGGAGTGGCTCAAGAAGAAGCACATTAAGGTCCTGGAGTCCTCTCCATACCTTAATCCCATTGGAAATCTGTGGAAGGAGCTGAAGGTTTGAGTTGCCAGACATCAGCCTCGAAACGTTAATGACTTGGAGAGGATCTGCAAAGTGGGACAAAATCCCTCCTGGGATGTGTGCAAACCTGGTGGCCAACTACAAGAAACGTCTGACCTCTGTGATTGCCAACAAGGGTTTTGCCACCAACTACTAAGTCAAAGGGGTCAAATACTTATTTTACACATTGACATGCAAATCCATTTATACATTTTTTTGACATATTTTTTTCTGGATTATTTTTTGTTATTCTGTCTCTGTTAAATTACACCTTCCAAAAAAAAAAAAAAAATACACCTTCCAATAAAATTATTGACTGATCATTTCTTTGTCAGTGGGAAAACGTTCAAAATCAGCAGGGGATGAAATACTTTTTCCCCCTCACTGTAAGTAATGGTGACTTGCTTAAACAATAATATCAATACACAAATGAAATACTGCAACAGTGAAATCTTAAGAATATATAGCTTTTTGTTTAATATTACTGTGACTTTATTTTAAAGGACCACTCTTTTATTCTAAAATGACCTACCTTTTTTTTCGCATGCATATTAAAGTCAAATAATTTTACAACTGTTAGATTAGTTCTTAAAAATTATTAGCATTCCTTTCAATTTTTGCACAACTTATCACATTGCACTATTTACTAAATGTTGAGTTTGGCTGAAAGTGGTAGATTTGAGAGGACAAGTAGTCTCAAAATTGAACTCAACCTTCCAACTCCACCACCTTCACCTATTTACTAAAGAAATCTCGACTTCCAACCTAAACCTCAACTTGACCTCCTTTGTCAAAGTCCAACTTGACCTCACCCTTCACAGAATGCATTACAAATTGCTATTCACTAAACGTTTCAGAGGTAAAGTTGGTAGGTAGAGTATCCAGGCAGCACAATGTTTTGTGCCGGCCCTCTTTAAATCACCAATTCTTCAATAAAAATACCTTGTTAATTTATGTTCACATGTTACATTTACTGTAGGAATGCATATCCATTTTTATTTTAATATATGCATAAATAATGAGTCAAAACATAAAGACTGGTGAGATAATCTATTACATCCATTTCAACTATTATAGATGATTTGATCTAATGGTAGAGCCAACTTGGCACACTTGTATGGTCCATTCATATTTTCAATCATTCAGTTCAAAAGGGGTGCAATTCAATTTTAGAAATGTGTTCCTAATATTCTGCATATCATCTGGTAATTAAACAAGTTCCACCACTTGCTCTGTGCAGCAAATATCAAAAACAATATAAAATGTATTTCTGGAGTGTCTGTTTTTAGCTGTAATATTCTTCTCTCTCACATACTGTACCCACACACATTATATGTTGTTTTTATCATCATAAGAAGGGCTTTCATTAGATACCATTATGTTCATCATATCTTATAATTTACTACAAAAAAATCATAAAATATTATGAAAAAAACCCCAAAACACGCCAGTTCATCCTCATACTAGGGACAACTAACTTTTCACTTGTGCTTGTATATTAGAAGCACAAGTGAAAAAACATTTAGTTTTAGTTTAGTTTTTCAATTGCAATGTTGCTGACTGCCTCTAGGGGCAGTCAAGAAACATATTCAGAGCAACAGATGTGAATTTTTTTTTCACTTCCGAAGCTCTGACCACAAGAGGGCACAGCCATATTATGGCGCACATCGTGGGTTCGCCAGAGCCCGACATTGAGGCAATAGACCTATTACCTCGATTGCCTTGATCGCGAAAACAGCTCGTTTCACCACAGGAATTGTCAGGCATGTCCATTGTCATGAAGGGGTTAAAATCCTGTGTGAAGTCTAAATCACATTACGTATTTACCCTATTTCACTATATTGTTATATTGCAATCAAATGTAAAACATAAAACCTTGTATACTTAGTTCGTTCCACAACAATTGCAAACACTATAGAAGGAAGTAGTGATAATCAAAGAAGTACTCACTCTACTATGTCTACATAGTCGGTACTAAAGGAAGACTGACCATCACTATACAGAAACATGGCAAAAAAAAACTTCAGCACATGCATGACCAAGCACTAGATCTAGTGCCAAACATGTCAAGGTTTTGTGTTTTCCAATCACAATGTTTGCGCCCTGTTATTGACATACCATTATTAAAAGAGTGAAATTATATGAAGGCAGCTGTATGATGGAGTTCTTATTTGCTGTGTTTCTAGTTTTAATATTCACAGGATTTTTAAATGATGATCCTTCTAAAAGAAGATATTGAACGTATGTTCATTCATGCAGTACATTCATTTTGTACATATCTGAAAATGCCTTCAGTAACTCATTTGATGACTCCAACTTGCCTTTTATTAAAATGCTCTGGTGATGTCCAAAAATTATGTGATCTAATTAGAGTGTTTTTTTCCCTCCTCAACACTTCAATTATTGAAAAGGTAATATAATATGTCACCTGTGATGATGTCCAAATCTATATTTCCTCTCCTCTTCATTTACTTGCTCTCCAATCTCACATTAGTGCAGTAGCTGTCTTTCTGCTAGATTAGTTCTTTCTAAGATATGCAATCGCCTCAACCCCTATATTACTTCTCTATAAAATATGTAAGCTCCTTTTATTACTGTAATAAACTATCTCCATATAATAAATGGATGGAGCTTAAAAATGAAAAAAGTTAAACCTTTCTGTCAATTACATGCTGTTTTAAGCCAGGAGATGGGGGAGGTGTACATTTACATTAGGAAATATTCTATTAAGTGTACAGTTTTCCAGAAGAGTGAACATTAGTTATGGGGTAAGTCTGTTTGTCTTTCATTAAAACTTGAAATGTCACTTCCACTTTTTAGAGACCTCTGTCTTGTGGTACCATGTGATCACATGCACAGATCAAAAAAATCCACTGTTCTGCACATTCACATACTTATGTTCTCCCATCCTCTCATTTAAGTTACCCATCTTCACACATGTGCTTCCACCTCAGTCCCACAAACCATACTTCTTACTACCTATGGTTCACTTACACAAGTCTCCAGACTTATGGTACCCCTACTGGCACCCATGCCAGAGGTTCAGTATTACTGGTCTAAACAAAGCACAAATAAACAGAGTAAGTTAAAAGGGTGAAATAGATTTGGCCTTCCTGCTTCAGATATGGTGAGCATAAGAATTCAATGACCTGAGGAATTGATTTATTGGCATTGAATTCCATAGACTACAATATACAATTGTGAGATAAAACAATCAGTGGTTAGTGATAACTAAATTCACTGAATAGACCACAGGGAGATATGAGAAAGGGTCTCGACAATGTTGGAAATAACAAATACAAGCAGTGGTTGCAAAATATTGATCCAGAGTTTGAATGAAACATAATTACCAAATGTATCTTGCAAGGGCTGTGACACATTATTCTCCAATAATTCTTTACAACACTATAATCCCTACAAAGGACTAATAAAATTATGCCCAATCAGTGCCTCCAATGATGTATCAACAGTGTAAAACACTATAAAATATAAATATGTATAATGGCACAAACATGCATTCACATACTTGAACTTAATATTTGTTTTGTGTTGCACATGTTTTCTATTTCCATTGCCCCGTTTTGAATACTCTATTTCTGGAGTTTGTAACATCCCAGCTGAGGGAATACTCAATACTGAAACACTATTAAACCATGGTTATTGAGAAGGGTTTATAAACTTCTAGTGTATAAACATTCCTCTCATATAAAAGTTCACAACATTATTGCAATTTAAGAAAAGCAGTTGGTGGTTTTGAGGATTGTAGCAGGCTGGCTGGGTCTTGGCTCATAAATCACAAAAAAGAAACATCTTTTTGACCAGTATGTGTCATGCCTTGTTTAGCATGCAGGCTGTACTTCATAACACATATCTTGAAACAAATGAAAATAAAATCCAACTCCACACTAAAAAACTAATTAGCCTACAGTTCTCTCTCTATTCTACTGGGCAGCTAAGCAGGCCCCAGAAGTTCAATAAACAAAATAAAGACTTTTAAAATACCTTCACTTGTTTTACAGTTTGATAGTTTCTTTGCCTCTCAGACTCACTGTTTTTGTGTCTCTGCCCCAGCACTTTAAAGATGAGAGAGTGTGACTGCCCTCTGCATAGGGATTATGCAGCTCCCTAATTAATGCTCTAAGAACAACCTGAAATTTTACTTCCACTAGTCAGGGAATAATCAAAGTGTCATTCTGGGGTTAATATAGTGATGTTCACTCATCCTGCCACATCATGTAAACAATGAATTGGCTTTCTAGGTATTCATGCATTTTCATGGGAAAAAAAATAGCATGTACAATGCACATAATGATAATGAATACAATAAATGCACTTCCTAAATAGGGACACTTGGCAGGTGTGACATTTATGTGCCCCATTATGATTTCACCTTGCAAGAAAAGATGAAAGGCCTTGTAGTGCAGAGCTTGAAAACAATGCGGAACACAAGAATGTTTTCAGAAAAATCTCCTTATGTGCTATTTATCTGAGGGAAAAATGGTGACACATATCTTTTGTACTTCTCCTACGTTTATATATATTGAGGATTTATACATATTACAATTTTCCTTTTTGGTAATCTTAAAGGGCACCTTTGTTTTAAATTATTAACAAACACAAGAAAATGCTGAGGACCCATTACCTGCCCTGAATTCCATCGCTAGGTGGCATACAACCTAACATTTTAGATACCCAAAGAGGGTCACTTTTGTTTTTATGGGAGCGACTGAAGGTGTGGCTATGGGTGAGGCATTACTTGGACATTTTACGTAAGTTAAGTTATTCTCTTACAAAAGATCATATATAAACACATTTACTGCAGTTTTTAACACACCAACATTTCTAAAGCAGGGCCAAAAGTCTTTGGGTTAGAAATAGGGACAGATCCTCCTAAATATGAGCATTTATATATAAAATATACAGCAGCTTTAGCGCTCACATAATGTACTTAATAGAATGCCTTCATGAAAAAAATAAGACTGAGCAATAACTTCTACTCCCCTGAATAATAACTTCCACCCATGTCCTTTGAGCTAGTAATGACATATTTTCGAAAATTATTAATGGATACATTGGTAGGAAAAGAAAACAAAATAAATAATAAAACTATACAGTTTTCATGTATTATGTTACACTCTATTGAAAACAGTAACACGATATTGTAAAGAGAGCCTTAAAGCAAATATATATTTGCTAATATAACATTTAGCAAGCATGGCAAAAAATCTTTTCCATATTTCAGCATCCGACAGTAGATTGTGGTAGAAAAATATGAATGAACCTCAATGAATCACCATTTTGCAAGTCAATGTTTATTTAATGACCACATGCTCCAGTTGCTGTAGAAATCCATATGCTTTTAGTTATTTCAGAAGGAAAATTCTTGCTGTCTTAGAAGAGTATTTATTTCATAACCTATAAAATACATTTAGCAATTTTATACTGTGGCATGGTATGACTCATTTAGTAGATGCAGGTAAACCTCCCTATAACCAGGGCCGGCCTTAAGTGTTCCGGCGCCCTGTGCGGGATTCCCCCGTGGCGCCCCCCCATGTATGTATCTCTCTCCCTTCCCATGTTTGTCCTTTTCCTCTTCATTGCCCTGTCTGTCTTTCTCTAACCCCCCCATACCTGTTCTCTCTCTCCCTCTATTCTGTCTCTCCCCTCCCCTTCCTCTGTTCTGTCTCTCTCTCTCCCCCCCCCTGTTCTGTCTCTCTCCCCCCCTGTTCTGTCTCTCTCTCCCCCCCTGTTCTGTCTCCCCCCCATTATGTCTCTCTCTCCCCCCCAGTTCTGTCTCTCTCTCTCTCCCCATTCCCCCTGTTCTGTCTTTCTCTCCCTCCCCCTGTCTGTCTCTCTCTCTCCCCCTTCCCCCTGTTCTGTCTCTCTCTCCCCCTTCCCCCTGTTCTGTCTCTCTCTCCCTCCCTCCCCTGTTCTGTATCTGTCTCTCCCCCTTGCCCCTGTCCCCCCCCCCTTTGCCTCCAAAAGTGGATACAGGGAGGGGGCGGAGCTAACCAGCTGAGATGTGTAGCTCCGCCCCCACCCTGTGAAGCAGAGCAGTGTCTGCTTCACTGGGAGCCCAGGGCAGGAAGAGAAGGTGCTGCTCAGCTCCCCATGCTTGCATTAACTTTCTCATGTTGCCCAGTGGCTCTTCGTGGTGGGGGCGGAGCTACACCTCTCAGCCAGTTAGCTCCGCCCCCTCCCAGATCTAGCAGAGCATGCCGAGCAGAGGGCTGGTGAGGGGGGATCTTTTGATCTCCCCCATCCAGTGCCTCTACCAGCTTTTTTTTTTTTTACTTTTTTTTTTTATTTGGGCGGTCGCACAGGTCGCATTCCCCTAAGGCCGGCCCTGCCTATAACACTAAGCTTTAAAATATGTTTCCCTGCAAAATGTGTGATTTAATGGCTCCATTGTTAACATTGTGATGCGAGTCTATGGATCCTGGGCCCCAGCCTCAGCATTTAAGGGGGAGGGGTGAACTGGGCGGTAGCTACTTATTTTTTTTAACAGGGTTTTTTAATAAGTGTGGTAATTTTACCACACCTGTTAAAGGACACACATTAATCTATCTGGTGCAGCAATGAAAGCACACTCACATTCATTTAGAGACATCAAAGTCCGACTCGTCTCCCAAATTGACCTCCCTTCACTTTTTCGTGATATGCAGTTTTGTTTGCATTCAATAAAGGTGGAGTTTGAGATGGAAGTCCAAGTTGGGGAGAGACTTTTTTTTTAGTAATTAGATCAAGGTGGTGGGGTTTGGAGATCAGTTGTAATTTTTAAACTATGGGATCCATGCTTAACACTGGAAAAGAAGTTGACAGCACTCACTGCTACCTTGGTTACTTTTGCCTTCTCTTTAAAATATTTTATATTGCAAAGCAGCTGGTAAATACCATGCACAAAACATTAGTCTCCATTGTCATTAGATATTCTGAGTGTGCTTGTGTCCTTTAAAGTGCTGGAACTTTGTCAAAGTGATCTCAAAAGAAAATCTAGCTGAACTGTAGTTCACTTTGTTACTACTAGTTGCATGTTGACATTCTGAAAACAAATGATCTTTTTTTCCCCTAAAAATATTCAGCAATCTATCTTACATGGAATTCTTTGAAAAAGTTTAATTGTAGATGCGATGAGAAACAAAAAAAACAAAGAAAAAATTGGTTCCCACAGTAAAGTTCATTATTACTTTAATTTGTCTAATTTATCCAATATTAACATTTTTATTTATCTCCTTTGCTTGTTAAATATTTTACCAGCAACAATAAATTGAAAATGTTTTCAACTATGTATATACTATACTATGTATATACACGTTTAACTATTATATATTTTTTAAATGACTATGTCATCAAGTAGGATTCTGTCTATTACACCTGTCAACACCATCCACCAAGGCTCCTTTGACTCCTGGTCCTGGATTCTTGTTGCTGTGACAGGTAATTCACATATAGGACATGGCCACACAAATCTGGATGCTTAGCCACTGGGGGGCGAGTGGTCACTCTGCTCTTGTCCTGTAAACTTCCTCTCCCTGTAATGGAACATCTATGTACCATTACTTTTACCTCAAGTGTCCTAATAGTAGCACATTTACATCACAAAATATAATAATAACAATACTTGACTTCAAACATTCTGGTGGCACATTGGGTGACCACTAATAAAAATAAAATATGTTACTACATTTGTATTATTTTGTTTTCATTAGAGTATGTTCACTTAGAAAGTCCTTCCATTAATAATTGAGCCAATATACTGTGTGTATGTTGCTGACACACTCCAATCCATTATGTTATTGTAACTCAACAAGCAGAATTTTGCAGAACAGTCTAACATATTTAAGAGAAGGCTCTGGTGTCTTTTAACTAACATCCAAGTTTGGAGTCCGAGATGAAAGCTCATTTTGAACTCCAGACTAGGACAAATTCGGCAATCCCTATATATTCCCATTGCATCCTTGTATAATCCTATTCACTACCATTTTAAGCTGTTAAAAATAAATGTTATCCCCCTCTTTAGCAATTGGAAAGCTGCCGAAAATAACAAGCTGTTCAAAGGTTCCTGGCCAACCCCTAATAATTATCTGGTCCAGGAGCTGGCTAAATTCTCCCGACCTTCCAAAAATAATTATCAGGGCCAGGAACCCTGCTCTCTGCTAATAATGACCTAGGCTAGGGGCTGGCCTGATGCTCCCAGCCTCCCTTATAATTATGACGATCGGGGCCAGGTTGCTGGACAAATGCTCCTAGCTCTAAATAACAATTAACATGGCGAAGAGCTGGGCAATTGCTTCCAGCCACCCCCCTAATAATGATCACGGCCGGATCATTAGTACAGAGGACAAGGAGCATTTGGGAAGCTCTGGGTCCAATCACTATTAGGTGGGGCCAAGACCCTGATTATTATAATGGTAGGCTTTGGGCAGCTCTCGTCCCTGATTATTTTAAGGTGGGAAGGGGCACATGCATATCCCCTGCCCCACTATCTATTTGGTTTCTAAATGGGGTAGGAGTTTTTAATTTTTAAAAAAAATGTATGTGCACCTTTAGAGGTGGTGAGTTGCAGGGGCTGTATTGGCTTCAAAATCCAACTTGCCTCCCAAATCGAACTGTCTTAATTTTATGATGAATTGCGAGTTTGAGTTTGAGATGGGAGCTCAAGTTCGACATTTGTGGTGGCGGAAGAAACGTAGAATTAATTTTTTTTTATACTTATTTAAATACAACCTCCCACCTCAACATTGATACAGCACCTGCTAAAAAGAAGTCCTATCCCAACACTGAACCTCCCGGTAATTACCACAGAAAAGCAGTTCAATGACCCCCATTATAAATGAAGGGGCGAAATAAATATGCATTCTTGCCTGTTACTATAATGGAAGTCCCTATAGCAACTCACAATCCCACTATTGCAGTTGTGCTTAGGACTTACTTATGATCTCCTGGGTGCTGCAATGTCATAAGATCCGGTATATAGTCCTTCTTCATAGTTTAGTATGCAGGACACCAGGTTACACCAGGAAAAAATAGTGGACGTATTCTAGTAGTAAAGTTACCATAATTATATATTTATTAATGGTCCTTAGACATATAAAATCATCAGTGGGCAGAAAGAGTAGACATATAGGGGAAAAAAATGCTTAACGTGTTACTATAATGGGTAAAAAAAAAAAAATGGCTAAACTGTAAAGGCTACTTACCGGAGCTGATATTTGCATTGTATGGAACACAGTAATTCCTTTCAGCTCTGAAAGCGTTAATGCTACAGTTAAAAAAAAATTATGGGGGCCATCTGGGCATCATGTCCAGCCCCCGGCCTCATTAATAAATAGTGCACCAGGGACATCATGGCCAGGCTCAGCCCTGATTATGAATAATGGGAGCAGATTCTATTTGCCCAGCCCCTGGCTCTGGTTTTCTTTAGTGCAACGAGGGCCAATTGCCAACCCCACAATGTGCATGGATGGGGGCAAGGATATTTTACCAGACTATCGCCACTTTATAGGATAGGGGGAAGATTGGAGACCAGGGGGCTGTTAAACTCCTGGTTCCCTAGTGTTAAATGAACAGGTGTGGAGGGATAATGGCATTCAACAAACAGTTATTTTATGGGGGACTGTGTTTGATTGAATCGCATGCTTTTATTTGTTTAACTTAACTGATGTCATTGAATAGAACCTATTGTTTTATAGCACCATGATTGTGGTGTTATTTTGCAATGTATTTTCTTTTCATACTGGGGGCTGCCATCATTAGGCAGGAAGTTAGTTTCAATAAACATCTGGGACTTAGTGGCATTGTCTATGATGTGTATATGTAAACTTAATTTGTTGCAGATCCTTAAGGGGAACTGCAGGTTGGATAGTTACAAAATTGCTTACATTTTGATTAGTTATATACACAAGAAAGATAATTGATTAATCATCTCTAAAGAAGAGAAATTCCAAAACTGTTGCAGAACAGCAGCCTTTGAGGACTGAGTTGGGAAACACATCTTCCAGTAGCTGGCAGATTGGACATCTTCCCAATAATTTCCTAAATGGTATTACAGAAGCAACCTTTCCACAATAGCAACATAAACTGCAATAAACAACACATTTTTGTAGCTTATCACTGATAATCCCAAATTGTACTAAATTGCTTATTTTCCAACCCCTGGAAAATATTAAATAAAAACTCCCTATAATTACAAGTCTATTACATAGAACTTACAGATATTAATAGATGAGCAATGTGTGCTACATAACAATCAACATTGTAAAGAAATTTGCTAGAGCAACATATGTCATATGCAGAAATATAAGATTTAAAAGGAATTAATGCTATTTTGGATGATTTCAGGGTCAGCATTTCAACATCGAAGTACGGAAAACCATTAAATTCTAAGGGCGGACTTCAGCTAAAAAAATTAAATCACTATAAAAAATACATTTTAAATAAATATTAAATAAAACAATAAAATGTATATTTTTTTATATATATGTGTATATATATATATATATATATATATATATATATATATATATATATATGTATATATATATATATATATATATATATATATATATATATATATATATATGACAAAATATTAATTTTATTTAATAGTTATTTAAAATGTATTAATTTATTTTTAATCGTCCATAATGATTGTGTGTGTGTGTATATATATATATATATATATATATATATATATATATATATATATATACACAAACGCACACACACACACACACACACACATCATATTCCCTCAATTCTAAGATGCATTTTTTCCCCAAACTTTTCTGGGAAAGGGGTAAGTCTTTGGATTGATGGCGTCTTACATTAGGAGGGTAATTTGCAGAAATATAAGTAGATCTGTTTTTTAAGACTTTCCTCATTTCTAAGACTTTTTTTTAAGATCCACCTCGGAAAAGTCAGCAGCATAAGCTATGGGAGAGAGAACTGCCATGGTGGAGGAGGGTGAGAGAGAACTGTCATGGTGGAGGAGGGGGAGAGAGAACAGATAAGGGGAGGGGGAGGAGAGAGACCAGATATGGGGAGGGGGAGGAGAGAGACCAGATATGGGGAGGGGGAGGAGAGAGACCAGATATGGTAAATTCCCCTTACTTCTCAAGCATTATCAAGCAGGTATTATGTTTTTGAGTTCTCCATTAAAATCTAATAAATCTTATTTGGTTTTTACATCCTTTAGTCTTTTACTACTTGAACTTCTCTAATGCTTGTAAAGTCAAATTTGTCCTCTACGTTATTTTTGTGGTCCAAGACTTCCTGTATTAGAGTTGTTAATTCACATGGACATGTTATCAGCTTTCTTGAGAAACTGATCTTTCAGAAACCTAATTCCTTGAATGAATGGCTCTGATTAATCTAAGCAATAACCATTGTAACATTTATCACCTGATCCTCATGTTCATGGGGATAGACCAATAACTTTTTCACTGGATCACAGTAAGGAAACCTGATGCATATCACCAGTGATGGATGGCGAGCAAAATAATATACCATTCTTTTGGCTTTTACAGAGTAACTTCATTAGTCTGGACTACGGATATCACACTCAATCTCCTTAAATGGACTAAAGTACTGTGTAACAATGGGTATTTTGAACATTGAAACAATCTACACAGCTACAAATACAAATTTATACAATTTTTAACTTTGGCACATTTAAGATATTTTTAGTACATTGTTGTGCTTGTATTTCTGTTTTGGAAATATACCATGTTTTTTATTTATGCACATTAATGGTATCTATCTACATTTTGACCTAGAATACATTTGTGAATCTATGAACCCATTGAGTGTTTAAGGATACATGGTTAAATACTTTGCTACCATCCGAGTATCATAAAGTCATAGCTATGTAATAATCAAAGTGCAATTAACTTTTGTACTTAGTGGTGTTTTTTTATATATTCAGAATTTGTCTGATTATCAGGCACACCCCACAGATCACCAGGTACTGACGTACCTCACTTTGGATTTTTTACATACATAATCAGAAACTTCCAGAGAATAAAGAATGTAACAAATTATCAGCACTCCTTCACTTTCCATGAGTCAAGACTCTTTAGTAAGTCAAATGTTGAACAATTTCATCTTATATTTTTCTATTTTTGTAAGTTGATGAGTGTTGATACATTGTTTCATGTTATATATAAATATTCATATGCACATACGTGTGTGTGTGTGTGTGTGTATGTATAGGACCTGATACATATCTACAATGCTTACTCCTCTAAAGCATCCCTACGTAGATTTGGGATTTTGTATGATTCTTGCCTTTTGCATTTAATCTTACCATCAGTGAAAACTTGGCTCTAATACAGTGTTTTTTGTTGCTAGTTTCTGTTATTTGTCTTCTTTTTATGTTATTTATTTTACATTGCCAGAGGACAATATTATTCAACTTTGTAAACTTAATGAAAGACAACTTATGTTTTCTATTTGAAGACTAATCATTTTAGATCAACTAATATGGATGAAATGGTTGAAACTTGATAGACTTTTTTTCAGCCTAATTAACTATGCAACTAAGAACAATTCTGCATTTGCTACCTGAAATAAAGGGGGATTGAACGGAAAAGTATGAAAATAATGAATGTAAAAAAAAACAACAACACAAATAGTTTTTGGCACAAAAGAACATTCCTTGATGTTTACATAGCTCTTTTTCTACAAGTGCTTTTTCTACAGACACATAAACATGTGCAGTAGGTACAATGCACCCAAACCTTTCCATTTAAGGGAGCCCATGACCAAAACTCTGCTAGCATCAGAGCCACAATTAGCCATTTTGTGCCAGCTGTTGTGGGTTGAGCATTTTACTGAGCCATCCAAGTGTACCCCTTCCTTGAGTCCGTTTATTTTGCATGATAATAATCTTATCAGGTCACAGAGTGTAACATAATTTGCAGCCTTTATACTACGTTTGCTGAATCTTTCTCAGATACTAAATACTTGTGTGATTACATTAGTATTACATTCAGAAAACTTTTTCCCTGTAACATAATAACGTTGGCATTAGCCAGGAGACAGAAAAATATATTTCAATTAAGTTGCCATGGTGACAAACCAGTACCATTAAGGGGCAGTAATGCTTTAATTAAGAAAGTGATGATTATAAGTAAAGTGTTTTAATGATGGATTTTTCAGGAAGTTAACAGAATCAGCACTATAATGCTACATTCCTGTATTTTTCTATTTTTTTTTTCTAACAAGCCAAGTGCCTTTTCCATTACATGCCCTTTTGAGTAGAATATCTTATTAATTCACTCTTGGATGCCATGAAATTCAACCCTTTTATTGGAAAACCAATGATAATAGCGTGGATTCCATTTTAACTATGTGAAATGGTAGACTATCCTTCATCTGTTCAATTGGGGAATGAAGACCGTACTTTAACTTCATGTACCATGTTCTTCATTATTCATTAGACACAAACAAAGACAAATAGCTCAGCGCTTCAAAAGTAAAGTCAATTAAAATAAAAAACAACATTTCGACCCAATGGGTCTTTCTCAAGCCTCAGTGGAAAAAAAGAGAAATGGACGGCCACACAAACCAGTGGAATGCGATTGATGAGCTATGCTTAGGGTGATACATAAAACATCATGGTACAGCCATAAACCATCCATCAGGAGCTACATTAGCTCGGTTTCAGGGGTAACAGCACACAAGCCCAACATTGCCATTACATGCTGTTCTAAAGTCCATGCCCAGCATTCATGGACTTTAGAACAGTGGCGGAGGATTCTGCAGAATGATGAGTAGCATTACACACTGTTAAATTATGATGGACGTGTGTGGGTGTGGCGAATGCCAGATGAACGTTACCTGCCAGCCATGACCTTCACAGTCCCCACTGTGCAGGTCATGGCTTGATGGTTTGGGGCTGTTTCTGCTGTAATGGAATAGGTCCATTAGTTATAATGCAGAAATTATGAAAGCCTTAAACTACATAGCCATTTTGGATATGGACAATGGTGCACTGTCCACACTGTGCCAGTAACATAGAAACATAGAATGTGTCGGAAGATAAGAACCATTTGGCCCATCTAGTTTGCTTAATTTTCTAAACACTTTTATTAGACCCTGGCATTATCTTATATCTAAGATGCCTTGTGCCTATTCCATGCATGCTTAAACTTCTTCACTGTGTTTACCTCTACCACTTCTGCTGGAAGGTAATTCCATTCATCCAGTACCCTCTCAGTAAAGTAATACTTCCTTACCTAAATTTTTTTCTAATTTAAGACTAGTACTATGGGAATGATCCCTGTCATAGTTCTGAAGTGAGTTTTGACATGTGAATCATAAGCAGTTTCTAACCATTTGTCTTCTGGACAAGTTAATATAAAAAAATCTGAGGAGGTTCTTTAAAGTTTGAAAACAGTATTAATTTATGTTATCAGTGCTTGCTTCAATAATTATACAAATGTGCCCAATTTTCAAATGCCAGCAGGTTATATGGTTAATTGGTTTACAGTATAGAGGGACAAATATTTGAATTTAGCATTCTGAAGAATAGCAGTATATCTTCACTTTTCAAAGTGTCCATATTGAATATGTACGAGCAAATATTGGAAAAAATGCCTTTGCATCTTAATGTCTTTGATAATGCCTCTTGTGGTTATATTTGTATAATCAATTATTTATACTTAAGTGGAAATAGTATAGCTCTATTGATATTTCCAAGAATTTTAAATATGAGAAGGATACAGTGGGGAAATGTAATGGCAGAACTAATCTAAAATATGTAATCAATATCATAGTTCCAATATACTGATATCACTCTAAGGAAGATAGATAATGTCAATACTAGTGTGCCAAATGCTCCACCTACAGTTTATACTGATTTATACAGTTCTAGAGAAATATCTTTAATAAACATTCTCCTTATTTGATGTCCATACTTAAATTATTCCCAAATTGTGGCAAAAACAGACATTCACTGGGAAAACACCCACTTGAATTTGAAGACTTTTTAGCTGGGAAAGTTTCCTACTTGTTACAAATCAAGATGTCCTTAGGAAAGTTTAATTACATTTACATTTCCTCTATACCTGGCACTAGTTGTTGGGTTTGTGTCCAATAGGTGGGATATATGGCCATATGGAGGGGAGAGCAGTACTGCCAACCAAGTTAGGCATGCCGCTGACTGAACACATGATGTCTGAGAAAGCACGCAGGTAACAGATCTGCCAGTATTTCTGTGTGAAAATAGGCATAGGTTTCTGAAAGTGTGAGGATGGAGCAACAACATTTTTTTGTTCATTGAAGGCAAATTATAATTTATCACACTGGACCCAGCACACAAAAATGCTTTACTGCCCCTTTAATTGATGGAGCACAAAGTAACCCTTGATGCATTCTGTTCAGTTGTTTATGGTATAACAATGTGTTTTAGAAAGGGTTTAAAGAGATTATGTATGCTATGTAGAACAAAAGAGATTAAGAGATTACTTGATTTGGGTTTACAAGATGTTTAACAGAATTGCTGAAACTAAAGCACTCTTTTCAGAGTAGCATAATAAAAATGAGCTATAGTTATTTTATTACTTATGTACCAAGTAAATAATTGTTTATTTCTTTTGCCCAAGGTGACACTTACATGATTTTTTTGAGTTTTTGTCTGCAATTATTGGAAAGTTGTGGCATGTATTAAAGTAATAATAATAACTAGTATTTACATTGCATCTTTCTTCAAGGAGGACACAAAGTGTTTTTTATCACATGCTCTCGTATTTAACCAAAACAGCATCTAAATAATAAATGTTAATTTTACCCTACCTTGGAAGGATGAGGGGCTGCGTTGACTCTACCAGAATTCAAACCTGCAACCTTGAGGTTTGAGCAAGCTCTGCAGTCAGAACATTTACCAACTGAGCTATCTCAATGGCTTAATATTTAAGTATTATTTTTACAAATAAAATAATGAATGAAATGCAGAATAGTCGGCTCAGAACACAAATCTAAAATTAGACCCCAAGCCTCCAAAAAATAAACCCTAATTATCAATTATTATTAAATCAATATTTGCATAATACAATTGTATGGGGATGGAACGGTTCATAGCAGTTGCTTCAATGCGACAACTCCCACGAAGGCCAGTTCGTCACGTGAGAGGTCTTCGCAGGACAGTTCATCGCAGGATCGCATAGAAGGTTAGTATTATGGGATTAGTGTTGGGATTAGTGTTTTCGGTTTTGATTAGTGGTTAGTATTAGGGTTTAGGATTAGTATAAGGGTTAGTATTAGGGCTTAGAGTTAGTATTGGGATTCGGAGCCTTAGCATGAGGAGTTAGTACTAGGGTTTGGGAGGTTAGTGTTAGGAGTTAGTATTGTGGTTCAGGGGGTTAGTATTACGGCTCGGGGTTAGTTTCAGGGGGGGTAATTTATTAGGGGGGTTATTACTGTATTTGTGAGCACTGACAGTTCAGTGCTGAACTGCCACGGTGAAACGGCCGTGCTGACCTGTCAGTGGTGAAACGATGGTGATGAACTGTCCTAGATGCTAATTGTACTGCCACTGCTCCATTTTTGACTTTACATCATATGCAACAAAACTACATACTCTCCTGACAATGGCATCCAGTTAAGCAAAATGAGGCCAGCTTCATTGCAGGCTGCAATATATATGAAGGAGTCTCATCCAAACAAGACTCTGAAGCCATCAAATCTCAAAACTTAATTGCATTACCTTTTTTTCACTTATCCTGGCAAATTCACGGTTACTGACATTCATGAAACTGGCATGTACTTTTGATAGTAAATGCCAATTCATCCTCTGACCGGCAGCTGCCATACTTCCTTGAGAAGCTGGCAGTCCAGTCGACAACTGTCTCTCTCCGCTGGTGCAGAGACAGACCCTATTTGTCTGTTGAACCTCTTTGAAAACGAGGGTCTCTCTCTCTGCACTACTATCACTTGGCACTTTATCCTTAATTATCGTATTTGCTCGAATATAAGACGACCCTGATTATAAGATGAGCCCCCGAACTTTGTATATTCCTTTAGGAAAAAAAACTAAAAGCCTGAATATAAGACTACATTATAGGGGAAAAAAAGTTTAACTTGTGTATATATGTAAATTGCTTTTTAATATTTAATAAAAAATTGATATTAAACAAATGCATTTCTTGTTTTTATTTCCTTTTATGTGCCAATGCTGCCTCTCTCCCCCTCCCCCAGCTGTCTCTCCCCTCCCAGCGTTGTCTCACTTTCCCTGGTGGCTAGTGGGGGCAGCTGGAGGATGTCTGCATGATCCGTGCAGACATCCTCCATGCTGCCCGACACCTCCGTCTATTATGACGAACAGCTGGTCCGTCATATAGACTGAAGTATCGGGCAGCATGGAGAATGTCTGCACGTATCATCCACCGGCTGTTAGCAAGGGGGATCCAGGTCCCCTTCAGCTCTGCGGGGGACCTGGATCCCAGTCTTATAATCTGACCTCGATTTGAGGTCAGATTATAAGACGACCTCGAATGTAAGATGAGGGGTCTTTTTCTAGCAAATACGGTAATAGATTAGACATATTTCACTATTGTGTTTTTGTTTATTACATTCCAGCATTTTTGCACCATGCCTTATTTTCCTATGCTTGACTCATTTTGACACCTAGGAAGAGTGTCCTATTTCATGTCTGTGTTCTGCTTGGCAATATTCTCTTACATTCTATAGTGTTCACTTGGTTTTTTTTGTGTACATTATTTGTACATTCTATATTTAAATGTTGTGTGCATTTTTTGTACATCCTATATGTAATTTGCATATTTACAAAATTGCTGGAATATGCTGAAGGTAGTATTAATGAATAAAAGTATCATATGAGAAATAGTTAATTTATCTTTTTAAGGAAGAAACAAACCTGTGGGGGAATCCCAGAAGCCAATAAACAAGCATTAATTGAAAAAGTGCATTACTGTGTATTAAACATTTCCATGCACTACAGTAGGGGTAATGAAATATGTATATCCATCTGTTATTGTATTCCTCATAAACCTATGTTACTCGCCTGACGTTTTATGGCAAAGGTTAATAAGATGTGAACCCCAATAACAGCTGGATACACATACCTGACTAATTCTGCTCGATAGCATGTGCATAGATCACAGTATTCCAGTGAGAAGAAAAATAATATTAAGGTATTTCAATGAAATAAAAACATATTGCGGTTGATTCACTAAAAAGTGAGCAGAAAGCCAATGATATAGACCTGCATTTACCTTTGCCAAATTGTACTCCATTTGTAATTCTTAATATGCTAGTGTTAGATTATCCATTAATATGCCACTGATAATGTTTCCATTAATATGCCACTGATAATTTGTCCATTAATATGCCACTGATAATTTTCTCATTAATATATGCCACTGATAATTTGTTCATTAATATACCAGTGTTAGTTTATCCATTAATATGCCACTGATAATTTGACCATTAATAATCCACTGATAATTTGACCAATAATGGGGGCATGTAATGGATGTGGTGGTGGTATGTAATGAGGGTGACGTGGCATGTAATGTGGGTGATGAGGCATTTAGTGTGTATGCAATGTGGATGATGGGGCATGTTGTAGGTGTGCAATTTGGGTCGGGGGGGGGGGTGCCCAAATTTTGTCGGCCATGGCCAGCAAAAAAACAAAATACCCCACTGGATATCATCATAGATATACCGATATGGAAGCCCAGTATGCTGTTGGACCAGGGGACACTGAATTATAATCCTGGTTATTAGATGAAACACTAATAAAAGATGGGGAGGGATGAAACTTTATACACAACTCACCAGCGCTGTATTAAGCACGAGGCAAACAAGGATATTTATTCAATACAGTGAGGTCTACATGTAGTAGGAAGACTGGAGAGGTAAGATTAGGTGGGACACCAAAAGAGTTCTCCAACCATTTGCAAGATTTTTTCTTTTATATTTCTTAAAAGATGACAACCCCACCAAATATGAAAATGTGACGTCTACAATCAAGATCATCTTGGGACCGATGGAATTTAAAGAGTCAAGTAGGTATCAAATCCCAGAGATTCAGGAGTTTATAATAATGCTCCTGAAGACTGATATAGTGTACAGCCTATAGTAGATTAAGTAGATCCAAATCCGCTAGATCATTTCTTTGAATCTTTTACAGTGTACAGCCTAACAAGAATTGTGCCATGCTCTGTGCCACGTATATAGGGACAGCTTAATCCCGAGGTCTTTCTCCCACTAGTTAATTTCTCTAGATTTCTCTACTGGTTTAATCTCATCCATAGCGCTCAACAAATTCGAGACCATATTTGTTGTAGGTGGAGAAGATACAAACCTCTCCCATAAATCAGGAGAAGACGGTAGGTTTGCTTTGAATACAAATTGAAAGTTGTCAATTATATCTGCCACCACCTGTATCTCGCTATTTCGCCATTGAGTCAAGTTCAAATCTTGAGTGTACATAGATAAAGTCTCACTTGAAGTGGCCAGAGACATAGAGGAGCCCAATGGTGTTCCGATTGTATGTACATTTTGTTACAAACCAGTAACAACCATACTAGGTATTCACAGCTTCTTGATCTGTCCAGGGGGGACCCATTGCAGTAGTAAAGGATCCATTCCTCTAAATTTTACTTTCTTGATATCATATCAACCTACTCTTCTATTTTTATCGAGCCCCCATGCAAAAAGATGTGCCAATAAGGTTGCTTTATATAGAGTAATCCTATCTGGGTACCCTAACCACCCAACATTTACACCTCTTCTCAGAACATCTCCTGGGATTCTGTTTTTTTTTGTGGCCCAAATATAGTTCACAAACTCTTTTAGCACCGTAGCTGGAACAGGTAGTGGGATTGCTCTAAATAGATATCTATATAAATAGAATCTGAATATGGACTTCAGAAACAAACATCTGGTGATAAAAATAGAGATAAAAAATAGAGATGATAAAAAAAGAACAGAAATAAATAAATGAGGTGGACAGTGCTAAAATAAATACTACAACAAACAAGATATGTAATACATGTAGAAAATCATTTAATACAGAATTAAAATATACATATAAAAACAGAAATATATTAATAATACATATTTGAATAATATACACTGCAGGGTTATATATTCCACAATACACAGTATATCTTATAAATAAACATGAATATCTAAAAATAAATTGTGTTTTCCCAAATGGGTGGTATACAAGAGTTAGGTAGACAGACTAACTTTAATTACACAATACAAGGGTTAAAACACTAAGAGAAAAAATATATTTTTTAAAAATGTACCAATATCGAAGGTACTCACTTTCAACATGTGGAAAGAGGATTTTAAAACTGACCAGGCCGGGAGAATAAGAACCTTTGAGGCCACAATTAGCCCTGGATCACCCCGAATAAACAACGCAGCATGTGTGAAAAACAGCGTTTTTCTCGTAGTCGCTAGTGGTCGATACTCTAATACCATCTAATATGCCGAAAACCCTACAGGTGGTGAAACTTCCAATTTTAAACACACATCTTTTTATCCCTCCAACCTTCCCTGGTGTTCCTAACTTATAGGAGCTCAGAATATTTATATTGCAGTGTGTGTGTTTGCGTTTGTTTAGTTAAATCACATGCTTTTGTTATTGCTTTACATTATTTGCATAATCATAATAATGGGCTCTATGCAATGATAACTTATCACTTATCTGTGTATTTTAACTCAGACGTTTAAATTGTAGTCTATATTCAATAACCAGAGATATTTAACTATGGTCATTGAACAGTGCTCAATATAAAGTCGTTATTACATCTTAGAATTGCCTCTTCCGTAGTTGGCAATTCCATGACATTAGTGATGGAATTGTTCAGAATTATAATGTCCCAACCTAATTTCAATTCTGCCTGTAAGAATGTGTGCCATTAAACTACATTAACAGTAGGTATTGACATAGATACCACTGAAAGCCTTTCTGAATAGGAACCACAGTAATATTGATTGTTTGCTTGTTTTCATCGCAAAGATTCATAGTAAAAAGCCATCCTTTTGTATGCTCAGAATCTGCAGAATTGGTCCATGGGGTGGATTTTGCCTGTTTGACTGCATGTTCAATTATGAAAAAGCTATGCATACTTGCAGCATATTTAATGCACCAGGCTGTACTAAACCAAGCAATAAAAAAAATATTGCTTCAAGTGGACCTTTAAATAAAGCTTTTGTTTTTCATTAAGATTTCTACCATTTAAAAATGTAAATAACATCTGTTGGCACCTTTCTATGTAATATGTGCAAGTAGAGTCATGTGCTCGTTTCCCAAGGATATCCAAATTACTTGTCTTGCCAACATCATGAGAGATAGTATTATTAATGTTACTTAAAATCTTAGGTCAGATGGGTCAGATCTTTCTTCATCTGACCCAAGATGTCCACCCCTGATAGAGCTGTGCAAAGCAGAGATGCCTCAATACACTGCTTTATTTGTATTATTCCATTAAACCATTTCTATGTTAAATACCTACAATTGATGCAATCTCTCAAATAAACACACGTTTTTTTTTTTGTTCCTTAACCCATTCGTGACGCATGGTGCTTGCGTCCTAGATGACTCAAGCACCAAAACGTCACGATTTGTTCCTGGCCAACGATCACAAGTTGACTGGTAGTCAGGAACACTATGGCAAAGAATAGATTACCCATTGGGTCCCTGGCAAAAGATTGCGAGACCTCCGGACGTCTCGTGTGATGTCACGGAGGCGTGCCCGAACATGGATGTTCTGGCACAGTGTGATTTAGAGAAATGTAGGCGGTGCTCGCTTTGAGCACCAGCTACATTTTCCCTGTCAGACTGAGGCCACTCAAAGTGTGGATCCGAGCGGGATCTGAGCACAGCTCATTGAAGGGAGCCGCGATGAGCTGTTTAATGCTGGACGTACTATGCCATCCTAGCATCTTTTATCAGGACGGCATAGTACGTCTTAGTGTCATGAAGGGATTAAGCTCAACAAAAAATTGATTTAAAATACAAAAATATAAAATGATTTATCTTAGCTTTTATGCCTAATAAAAGTGGTACTGTGCTTTGGATTGATGTGGGATTTTACAGTTATTCATGGTATTTGACATCACAGAAGCTATAAATTAACATCGTTCTTTATGCTGTAATCTTAATTACATGCCCTGTCTATGTCATGAAGACATGTCAAAGCTTGACATTAAACACAATTATACTGATCGATACATCTGAATATAGAAGCCTCATATACATTTCAAAAATATTTTGTAATAAAATAGAAATGCATGACTAGAGATAATATTATTTTACATGAGAAGATATAAGTAAAGTGCAGTGTCATTGCAGAGCTTTTGTTTCATTGTTTGCTATTCTATTGTTTTATTGACTAGATACACTACAAGGCAATCAAGCATTCTATTCTACAGTGTTAGTCACTCGAAGAAATCACTTTGCATTATGAGGTATTGTTTTATGGGTTGAGTTACATTACCATACCCACTCCATTCATTCTAGGGGACACACAGCATATTTTTGACTCTTCCAAATGGACCAGATTTTATCATATTAATCCAATCCATATTCTCCATATTGTAATTCAAATGCCCTTTTCTCCAAAGATTTATAAAATATATTATAAAGTATATTATATTATAAAATGTTTTTGAAGGAAATTTATAGCTGGGAAGTTTAAATGCCAAAGAGCTGATTCTGCCTTAACATTTACATCTATCTTCAATACATGAGTCAGAATAAACAATAGATCTCTCCATATATATTCTATTTTCTATAATTCTATAATTCTACAGTCCCACCAGAGATGTCTAAAGATTTCAAATTGTTCCCCACATCTCTGGTTTTGGGAGGAAAATATGTTTTATTCTCACAGAGATTAGTTACCACCTATATATTAGCTTGTAATGTATTCCCAACAAACTAGCACAATGTACCTAAGATTCAATAGCCCTATACCAATCCTTCACTACATAATTGTTATTGAGTTCTTTCTCCCATTTGTTAATAAATTTAACGTGTTTAAGATTTTTTACCCTCATTTATAAGTTCTCCAGCACACCTAATATATTTATCAAGCCAGTCCCCTTTTAATAATTTATCAAGGTCTCCATTCTCCGAATGTACATGATTTCTAATAACACTATTTACTTACTTACTTACTCTCATGTTTCTAAAACATTCCCATCTCTCACCCCACTAGTGGCAGCTCTCCCAAAATCAGTCCCCGCGCTTCTTTCAGGTATCTTACTTCTCTTCTCTACACCTCCAGTATCAACGTATCAACCAACCCTTATCTCAGATTCACACACTGTTTCTGTAACTTCTAGCCAATTGAATGGATGGGTGTGTTTAATTTAAGTGAGATGATGTCATGATTTATACCTGGATTGTGAGTATAATGTGAACAAATATATATGTTGAAATATAGAAGTGTTAATAAAAGTTCAAATTGGAGTAAATATTCTTATCAATATTCTTATCATTTCCCATTAGATAACTTATAATAAAATGTATATTACACTAATAAAACAATAAAAACAATACTCTAAGTAATATGTAGGATTAATTATACTTTACATATTGATGAGTGAAGGTGTGATATAATTATGTATTTTAATGGGCGATTTGAATCAACTAAGTGTGTTTGTAATAACCCTTATTATATTCTTCAAATCTAATATCCAAATAATCTCACAGTCTGTGTCTTCAGTTTCTGCCAGTTTGGGTGGACTAGCAAGTTGCAGAGATGCCCCCTTTCACCTCTTGTATGTATATAGACAAAGCTGGGTCTGCATCAATACAATGAGGCTTAGAGTCATAAACCTTCCACTAACAATGGCCACCTTATCTGTTCCGGTGATACTATGAACTTATCAGTAAAATATTTGGTTTCAGATAACAGAGTTAGGGAAAGAGTTTATTTTAACCTCAGGGACACAGAATAAGATTTGAACACAGAGAAGGTTGTCCAAACACTGACACAAAATGGAGGCTGCTGGTATCCATCTTGTTCTCCTTTGCTTCTGCTTTATTAATATGTACCAGTCTCAAGATTACTGTTCAATACCTCTGACACTATCTTTCAGTTGCTGTGCCACCCTCATTTTCCCTCTCTCCCTTTAATTATATTTAAGTGTCATTCCATTTTTGTAACCCAGTCAGTATCTATATATCTGACACTCTGTCTGCCTACTACTTTATATATATAGTCTGGAGTGTTCACAGGCACATCTGCAAACTTAGCAATGCCCTCTCCAAGATAGCCACAATCCACAATATATACTAGACACTTAAAGAAAAAAAACAATAAAACAAATGATATGGTGTAATATGGCATTAAAACATCAATGTGCCACAATGAAAACCTATACTCTCACAAACATCCATGACAATGCAGAATCCCTCTTTCCTCCTCTATTGACCATATTTTCTGTGTGCTCAGAAATTTTGGTTTGGACAACTGTATCACAGAGCACCAGAGCAGTAACACTCACAATATAGTGAGTCTAAACTGCAGTTAATTTATTTTTATATTATGTTGTGTAAATAAAATACTTTATTTTTAATCAAAATGACAAATAATATTACATAAATAGTTACTACTTTGCCATAAAGTCGCTAACATGTACCCCCCATTGCCACACCTTCAGCCACTCTCACAAAAATAAAACATTTGAAATGTTGTGGGCATGATGAAGACCCCTCATAAAAAGTGTAGAAACAAATTATTCAATATACCCTTTAATATTTTATATAAAAAATATAACAATATAAAACATAGTGCAGCAGAAATAAAAATGGATATGCACCTTTAAATGGAGCGGACTAAAGTTTGCAAACAACACAACAGAAACATATAAGACCTCTTGAACATGCAGCAGCAGTGATCCAGTGATCCAGTGATCCAGTGATCCAGTGATCCAGTACAGTCTCTCTTTTTTTTTCATATATTTATTATTTCCCCCCCAAAAAAAAAATTGTTATAAAAAGACATAGACATGCAATACACATTCCTAGGATTCTTACGTGTCCACATAATAATAATACACCAATTAGTATATAGACATGATGACATATTTATATAAATTAAAATTATCTACATTCCTTTGTCTCTCACGCTTCAGCTCCAGTAGGGCATATTTACACTTAAAAGAGTTATGCATTTAGAGTGTTCAGGAGTATGTGAGGCCACGGAAGACAGGAGAAACACAAGCAACAACACCAAGAATGCGAGAGCATACAAATACATAAACAACAATAAACTAAAACATACATTTCAAAACTTATACTAGAGCGAGAGAGCAGGGGACAAATTCTTTATGTAGATGCCTTAAGCTTATTATGTGGTTCGGGGGGGGGGGGGGGGGTCAATTAGTAATCAAAAGCTCTATCTGTACATACCTCGTCATGTCTCGTCATGTCCAGGGATGAAACCGACCCCTCAGAAGTCAGCAGGCACCATATAGACCCAACCGCGTCCCTAGTTGAATGTTATTATGGTCTTTCTGCCATTTAAGCCATGGGGCCCATCTTAGATTACATTTTTTGTTATTAACCTCTTGGAAGGCTATGCCTCTTTCCATATTGTATTGGTATTCTATCTGGGATTAAGTCTGGAACCATGACGGCTTACAATCTTGTCTCCATAGCCTAGCTGCAACAACCTTGGAGGCTAACAGGATCTGGATAATTAAATATCTCTTATTAAAGGAAAGATGTGAGAGATTAAGATGGAGTATTGCCGTCGTTATGGTTGGTTCAATCTGGCATTCCATAATCTCCATGATATTTTTAAAGACGTGGTCCAAAAGGGACCCATGACCTTACAATCCCACCATATATGCCTAGTTGTTCCCTCATCTTGATTGCATCTCCAGCACCTATTTGAGATCTGTGGGTCTATCTTACTTAAAAATAAAATAAGTGCCAGTGATGTAAGATTTTATAATGCAATTTCCAAAATATTTATACATGAGTTTCTTTTTTAAAATTTTTGATTGAGTTTATCCAACTCGCTGTAGGGATCTCCATTCCCAGGTCTTTTTCCCAGTTTAACCAGGATCTTGGTTTAATGTCCTTGTCTTGAAGGTTAAAAAGCTCCAAACATTGGGAAACTGTTATGCCTCTTAACTCTGGGTCAAAAAACTCAAGCAGCTTCAAGGACCTAGCGTAAATTTTCAGCCGTAAATAGTTGCATATTTCTTTAATAGATCCAGTTCTTGTTGGATCTGTGGGAAAGATTTAAGAACATGACCTTCCATGATGTCTTTCATTATACAGGGACCGAGCTTTATCTAGTTTTATATTGTCTACATTAAATTCAATTGTTTTCAATGTACAAAAGGGCGAGATTTTTTCGTACAGATTGTTTTTTTAAAAACCAGCCAATCGGCTAGTAGGTCTCATGTATATAGACAGCTTGTCTTTTTGATTAAGATTTTTATGGCCCTAGCATTCAACCAAAGAACCTGGGATATATCTTCCAATCCCAGGATAGATGATTCAACACTATACCAAGGTTCACCTACAGCCATGGGGTCCTGCCATCTCCACGTGTGTAGTAAGCGACTGGCCTGATAGTATCTAATTACATTTGTCACAGCTAAACCTCCCTTATTAGATTGTTTCAAAATAGAGGTCATGGCAATTCGGGGTCTCTTCTTGGCCCAAATATAATCCAAAAAAAGTCTTTGCAATAATCTGAGTTTATTTATTTATTTGGAGTATTTATTTAGCAGATCGAAATTTTTAGTCATTAGGTCTTCCAACTTTGGGGTTATAAATATCCCAAGATAATCAAACCCATCTTTAGACCAGGCAATGGGATATTTTTCAGTAAGTTGGTGTATAGTTGAGGCGTTGATGCTAACCGGCATTATATGGGATTTAGCCTCTAAAGAGTCTCTCAATGTGTATCATGGAACAATATTTGGCTTCCAAAGGAGAAAATGTATTTTTGCTTAAGATATGCCATGGAAGGTATCATATCAGATGTCCGCACGTTGTGCTCTCTGGTACAGTTTTTTTCTCAATCCACATCCATGACTGTTAAATAATTTATGTTTTTTAATTACATGCTATACACCAATTGTTAATTGCATTCCATGTGAATGTCTGCAGCGTTCGGTCACTGCTCACTTGTTGTGGAGCTTATACCTGCCAATTATTATCCTCACCTGATTTCTGTTATGGAACCTCTTCTTGCACCCTGTACTTTGATCTAGATATGATTGTTTCTCATGGTATTTGACTTTGGCTATTTCTACTGCTTCTAGCTTATCTCGATTATGCCTCCTTAACCCCTTAAGGACAGAGCCTTTGAAACATTTTTGTCCTTTCTGGACAATGGCTATTTTAACATTTCTGTGCTGTTTGTGTTTAGCAGTAATTTTCTTCTTCGTCATTTGCTGTACCCACACATATCATATATTGTTTTTATCGGGACAAAAAGGGCTTTCTATGGATGCCATATTTTTGATCATATCTTATCATATTATTAAAAAAAAAAAAAAAAATATGGTAAAAAAAAAAAATACACAAATGTCTTTGTTTTTATTTGAAACAACTTCTCCTCATCGACAATAGCGAACGAAAAAACATGCTAAATAGATTCTACTATTTCTCCTGAGTACAGGAATACCACCCATGCATAGGTTTGTTGGGTTGTTTGGGGGCTAAAATGCCAAATTTTTGAGGTGCAGTTTTTTGTTTTCCAACTTGAAATTTTTACATGCAGACAGCCTGCACCCATGTCCCATTTGGGACATATTTGAAACCAGCCAGTGTATTTTACCCCATCAACCCATATATTTTATAAAAGTAGACACCCTAGGCTATCTCAAATGGTGGTATTTTAACACTTTCCATGCACTAATTCTACCACCAGCCTTTGTCAAAGTTTGTGGTAGTAATTTTTTTGTGTTTTTTTTTCACAAACCTTGTACTTCAGACATGAATTTACAGATTTTGGTATGTGTCACTGCCAAATAACACCCCAATAAGTGTTCAGCAACATCTCTTGAGTACAGGGATACCCCCCATGCATAGGTTTGTTGGATTGTTTGGGGGGGTAAAAGGCCAAATTTGGGAGGTGAAGTTTTTGGTTTTGCAATTTGAAATTTTGACATGCAGACAGCCTGCACCCATGTCCCATTTGGGACATATTTGAAACCAGCCAGTGTATTTTACCACATCAACCCATATATTTTTTAAAAGTAGACACCCTAGGCTATCTCAAATGGTGGTATTTTTACACTTTCCATGCACTAATTCTACCACCAGCCTTTGTCAAAGTTTGTGGTAGTAATTTTTTTGTGTTTTTTTTTCACAAACCTTGTACTTCAGACATGAATTTACAGATTTTGGTATGTGTCACTGCCAAATAACACCCCAATAAGTGTTCAGCAACATCTCTTGAGTACAGGGATACCACCCATGCATAGGTTTGTTGGGTTGTTTGGGGGGTAAAAGGCCAAATTTGGTAGGTGCAGTTTTTGGTTTTCCAAATTGAAATTTTGACATGCAGACCGCCTGCACCCATGTCCCATTTGGGACATATTTGAAACCAGCCAGTGTATTTTACCCCATCAACCCATATATTTTTTAAAAGTAGACACCCTACGCTATTTCAAATGGTGGTATTTTAACACTTTCCATGCACTAATTCTACCACCAGCCTTTGTCAAAGTTTGTGGTAGTCATTTTATTGTGTATTTTTTCCCCACATACATTGTACTTTAGACACAAATTCACATATTTTGGTATGTGTCACTGACAAACAATACCACAATATATGTTCAGCAACATCTCCCGAGCACAGGGATACCACCCATGCATAGCTTTGTCAGCTTTGTTGGGTGTTGAAAGGCTACATTTGAGAGGTGCGCTTTTTGATTTTCAAACTTGGAATTTGAACATGTAGAGCAAGGAAGGGGTTAATAGCTCTTATAAGAGCCTTTGTAGTACTGTACAAAAAAATTAACCCCTAAAAATGCACAGACAAGAAAAAATGTTCTGCTGTGCAGTGATCAGTGGCAGGGAAGGGGTTAATACACTACACTATACAAAGGGTATGGCTTTTATAAAAGCCCTTGGGACTCACAATTTTTTAACATTTTATTTAATTTATTACAATAAAAAAATTATGTTATACAGATCTGTCTCTTTCCCTCACTAAAACTCAAGTGAGGAGAGGGAGGCAGATCCATATGGGTCAGAACAATATTTACGAACCAGACGAATGGTGATGCTCACCTGAGAAATCACCAAACCACCTTTGCCACTGATCGGCTGTTACTGATCGCTATACACGCGTTCAGACAGCTTCAAAAGGAATACACGTAATCCCCTAGTGGGTATAACTAACCCCTAGCGAGTCTGAAAAAAAAATGCTGATAGCTAAAAAAAAATCCTTCTGCGACTAGATTGCTCCATATGCGCTGCTTAGGCAGTGACCATATGTGCTGCTTAGGAAGTGATATACGGCAAGGAAGGGGTTAATAGCTCTTAAAAGAGCCTTTGATATACTGTAATAAATCAAAGTAAAAAAAAATAACCCCTAAAAAAATGCACAGACAGCAAAAAATGTGCTGCTGTGTAAGATCACTGCGTACCCAGCGATCAATTGCAGTGAAGGGGTTAAATACTGGAAACGGCTTTTATAAAAGCCTTTGGGTCTCAATTCTATTAAATATATTATAATTAAAAACTTACATTATACAGCTCTGTCTCCCTCCCTCACTAAAACTCAAGTGAGAGGGAGGCAGATCTACACGGGTCAGATCAAATATTTACAAATATTGATCTAACCAGACGAATGGTGATGCTCATCTAAGCAAACGCCAACCCGCCTTTGTCACTTATCAGCTGTTACTGATCGCTATATATGCGGTCAGACAGCTAAAAAAAACCCTAGCGGGTATAATTAACACGTGACGGGTGTAATAAAAAAGTTAAAAAAAAATTAAAAATGCTTCTGCAGCAAGATTGCTGCATTTGCGTCAGATCGCTGCTTAGGCAGTGATCTACAGCAAGAAAGGGGTTAATCTCTCTTAAAAGAGCTTTTTTTTATACTGTAATGAATTACAGTAAAAAAAAAATGAACCCCTAAAAAATGCACAGACAGCAAAAAATGTGCTGCTGTGTATGATCACTGCGTACACAGCGATCAATGGCAGGGAAGGGGTTAAATGGCTTTTATAAAAGCCCTTGGTGTTTAAAATTTTATTAAATATTTTTTTTATTATTTTATTTTATTTTTTTACTTTATCTGATCTGTCTCTCTCCCTTACTATAACTAGTAAGGTGAGGGAGGCAGATCAATACTTGTCAAAGGCAATATTTGCTAATTTCATCAGAGCACTTACCATACATGCCTGCACACAGATCACATAGATCTGTTGTGCCGGCATCGATTGGCTCCCCCTAGAGGGGGGAGCTGTATAGGCAGCGTTCCCTTCTACTGAGCCGATGGGGTCGCTCAGGAGAGCGACCACCATCGGTTCTGGGGAGCATCAAGGTGTTGTTAAGTGCCTCTCTCCCTTACTATAACTAGTAAGGTGAGGGAGGCAGATCAATACTTGTCAAAGGCAATATTTGCTAATATTGCCTTTGACTGTATGGTAAGTGCTCATCAGAGCACTTACCATACATGCCTGCACACAGATCACATAGATCTGTTGTGCCGGCATCGATTGGCTCCCCCTAGAGGGGGGAGCTGTATAGGCAGCGTTCCCTTCTACTGAGCCGATGGGGTCGCTCAGGAGAGCGACCACCATCGGTTCTGGGGAGCATCAAGGTGTTGTTAAGTGCCTCGCTGGCGAGGCACTTTAACAACACCGGAGATGCTTAGAAAGCGAACGATCGTTCGCTTTCTAAGCACATGTGTGCAGTGGGCGCAGCCATTTTTAAATGGCTGCTACGATCACTCCGTGGAGTGATCGTAGCGCGCCCCTGCACATTTGGGGGGTGTTGCACAATGCCTCTACCTAGAGGCATTGTAGCAACACCGTTAGAGTAAAGAAAGCGACCGCTGGTCGCTTTCTTTACTCAGTTTAGTGCATGACGTGCCAGGCACGTCACCTGTCGGCAAGTCCTCGATTTGCCGTGACGTGCCTGGCATGTCATCTGTCGTTAAGGGGTTAAAGTATCTTCTATTAACTGTTCGATTAATATTGTTCACTGTTTATAAATAATCCAGCATTTAACTGGTTCCTCTGAATTCAGGATCTAACATGAACATCAATGTTCAATATTTTATTGCTGACTTATTAACATCTACAGTAGAAACAATGCAGCTAAACATAGAAGAAACTCACTATATGCTATGCTAGTCACTTTTTTTAGCTTAGCAGCTTGTTGCACATTATGTTACCCTCATCAAGGTTTCATGATGCCCTGTTTCTGCCCACAGGTTTATTTTTTAATAATGATGGTATCTTGAAAAAAGTGCAATCGATGATCATACCATATAAGAACCAAATACATCAAGTGCACAAACAACAGATAATTAACTGGGAGTGATTCGATTTTGCAGTGTACTCATAGGCTGGAAATGTAACTATATCAGTTATCAGTAACATCAAAGTGCAGCTTGGTTTATTATTACCCCCAAAAATATAAAGTCACAAAGTCTCTAGGCTGGATCCTTAAAGTCTAGTCCCCAAACTCACTTTGGTGCAAGATGAAGATCACTGCTTGTATAATGCACAGGGTTTTACTCCTGTGTGATTTGATGCAGGCATGCTGTATAAATCATATTTGACTCAAGCCCTCCCGAGTGATTACTCTGCATGTTTACTGTAGGTGCGGCAGCACTGATTCTATAGACACTGAGGATATAAAGTTTTGTTTCATATAGTCACTTCTTGTCCTCCTCAAATTAATTCTATTGAGTGGCCTATGAGTGACCTTGCTCTTGTACACAGTAGGATCTCTTAACAGTGTAACACATCGTCTGATGACATCACTAGAGAGACAGGATATTCCATTTATTTGAATCGCATTATTCTAATTGGTTGCCACAGCAAAAAAAAAAAGGAAATTAGTTTATCTCATCTAGTGTGGGAAGTCCTTGTTTTTTCCGAACTGCTAAAATTTCACAATTTCATCGAGCTGTAAGTATTTTATATTTTAAGTAATGCAAAATGTAAAACATGCATTTTAATGTACTTTAAAAGCACATTAATATGCATTAATATTTGGAATATGCATTTTGGGCACTAGACAGTCCCTTTAAGCCAAAACAATAATAAAATTGAATAGTAATGTGTCATTCTGCAAGACGACAAAAAAATGTATCTTATATGTATGTACAATACATCAGTTATGTAGCTTAATCCTGGAACGTGTAAGTCCACCTCTTCACCCAATAGTACACTGTGAAAATGATGTCCTCACTTCTGTATACATAATATTCCACAAGGTAATGTTGGTGTCCTGGTATAGATCCATTCAGCATGCCAAATAAAAAAACAAAATGCCATGTTCATGTGTTGATATAAATAATACTCCAATCGTTATTTTAATATATAAAAGTTCATACAATCTCATGATAGTCCAGTGCAATACAAACAGTGATTGCCAAAAAAGTGCAACATAAAAACTATAAAGGCTAGCATCTAAACAGTCAAGTTATTATTTAGTAAAATGTATTACTGACCAGAAATGGATTTGCCTTTGAAGACATGCATTGCTGTTCATAATGACCAACATTTGCTAGATTAGGTGCCATGGCTGCCCCATGGCTATCCCACCAATTTGCATATAATATTTGTCTTGAAACTTGAAAAAAATATTCATCCATATGAGTGTTAATATATCAGTAAAAAAAAAAAAAAATGGGGTAGTAACCAAAAGTTTCCTCATAATATTTATAGATGTGTCATAAGAAATGTTAGTGTACAAAGCTCCTTTGTCCATGGTCGGTAGGTGTGTTATATGTTCAGAATCTAAGGTGGAAAAATGTAGATTGAACATGAGCATTGTCCCGCAAATACCCTCTCTGTTGTGCCTATGGAGCAATGTATTGATCTATATACAGCAATCAGCCAAAACATTATGACCACTGACGTGTGGCAAGCCAGCAGAGACTGTGTATCATTGGCCAATTTTCTGCTGGGAAACCTTGGGTCAAACCATTCATGTGGATGTTACTTTGACACGTACCACCTACCTATGTAACCTTTTCATGGAAACTGTATTCCCTGATGGCATTGGCCTTTTTAAGCAGGTTACTATGCCCTGCAACAAAGCAAATATGGTTCAGGACTGGTTTGAGGAACACAACATCAAATTCAAGGTGTCGATTTGGCCTCCAAAGTCCCCAGATCTTAATTCCAGCGGGATGTGCTTGACAAACTTGAAAAACAAGTCCAATCCATGAAGGCCCCACCTCACAACTTACAGGACTTAAAGGATCTGCTGCTAAAGTATTGGTGTCAGCCACCACAGCACACTTTCAGAGTTCTAGTGGAGTCCATGCAATACATGGGCCAGAGCTGTTTTGGTGTCAAAAGGGGGCCTACACACTATTAAGCAGGTGGTCATAATGTTATGACCGATTGACATGTATTGGTTTAATTTGTGAACTTTTGGGACAGTGTAAAAAACCTGTGTTATGGGGACCTGAATTGAGAGATGTTTAACCACTTTCTCATTCAGTATAAACATTTTTAGACCCTGGCATCTACCTTAGCTTTAATATGGTCAGTAGGATTGTTCTCCAAATAATGATAATATGTTAAATCAAGAAGCTGGCATTCACATTCTATTGTATAGTCTCTGATGATAAGTATAACTTGGGCACCGCCCTTGTCAGCCGGTTTGAACGTTTTATAGAATTATTCTTAGTCTTTTTAGATCGTTCTGTTCCTGGACATTTTCCTCAGTGAATATATTCATTTGGTTCTGATTTATTTTCTCAAAATCCTTCATAACTATATTTCAAAGTTTTTTTTATCATTACACTTATCCAAGGTGAAGGGCAAAATTTGGCATATTTAACATAACAGTGACGTACATAATCAGTCTCCTATATATCTCCAGCAAACAAACATTTGAGTCTGCCAATCTCAGTTTCGAAGACTCTCTGACTTAAAGTGTACAGTCTTGACATACACTCTCTAGTGTTCCTACTAAACCCGTAGTCCATGTTGTGTTCACGTTCAGTGTAGTCCTAATCATTATATGGAGAGGAGTTAGCCCTTTGAAACTCTACATAAAAACATTTAATTCTGAAGCAGCATTCCTTTAGCACATTTGAGGTCTGAGGGGAGGTGTTATCCTCCTTAAAACCCAGGTGATTGTTACTATTCTACATGCACCTTGACGATGATGCAGGAAGAGCCAAAATGGTTTGATAATTAAGTTTACTAAATAAAAACTTGACTGCTTGGCTGTTTTCTTGTTTTTATCTTGCACTTTTTTTGTCATTTTTTGTACTTGTTCAGTAATATTATTGCTGTATGTATTGCACTGGACTGTCAAGGGATTGTATGTATTTTTAAACATTATAATCAAGACATCATTTTCATAGTGTACTATTGGGTAAGCCGTTGGACTTTGCATAACATTGGCTGTTAAAAGTTGAAATGCTAGCATACATGGCTGAATATTTAAAGAAATGGGATGTGTGTCCATTCATGTTGTCACCAGACCTCTCTTTACAATACAGAATAAACCAAAACTACGTTACAGTGATTTATAATCTCTTCTTCTCAAATGTTCAGAAATATTAAGTTCTTGGCCTTGCTGAGACATTTCATGCTACACTGCTTTTCCAATTTATTTTTTAGTCACATGTCTAGACAGAAAGGTATGAACACAGAAGATTTGGTATCACTCAGTAAAATACAAGTCTATATTATCTTTTGATTGCTCCTTTCCATCGTTTATTGTAGACTACTTCATATTCTCTTACTCTCTTAGTTTGAGATGTTAGCTTGTATGTTCCTGACTAGGCACAGTCTCAGTAGACAAAATTAATATTCAACAAGTCAAGGAGGTTCTAATAAAGCTCAATAGAACATGCACTATATATACTAAAAGTGAGACTGAGTTATATACACTGATCACCCTTTACAGTATGACCACCTGCCTAATATTGTGTAGGTCTCTTTTTGATGCCAAAACTGCCTTGACCCCTTGAGGCATGGACTCCAATAGACCTCTGAAAGTGTGCTGTGGTTTTGGCACTGAGATGTTAGCAGCAGATCCTTTAGGTCAGGGGTGGCAAACTCAAATTCATCGGGGGCCGCATCAGCAGTATGGTTACCCTCAAAGGGCCGGCTGCACCGGTGGCACCCCACTAGTCACTGCTGTGCGGGCCACATTACAAGGTCCGGCTGGCCTGCTTTAGGTATTGTAAGTTGCGAGGTGGGGCCTGCATGGATTGGACTTGTCCAACACATATCACAGATGCTTGATTGGATTGAAATCTGTGGAATTTGGATTCCTCAAACCCTTTCTGAACCATGTTGGCTTTGTGGGAGGGTGCATTATCCTGCATAAAGAGGCCTATGCCATCAGGAAACACTGTTTCATTGAAAAGGTGTACATGTTCTGCAACAATGCTTAGGCAGGTGGCAGGGCCACCATCATAAATTTCAGGGCCACTTACTGGTGCCACAGCCAGTATGCCTATTAATATGCAACAGCCAGTATGCCCATTAATATACCACAGCCAGTATGACCATTAATATGCCATAGCCAGTATGACCATTAATTTATCACACCCAGTATGCCCATTAAAATGCCACAGCCAATATTCTCATTTATATGCCACAGCCAGTATGCCCATTAATATGCCACAGCCAGTATGCTCATTAATATCTCCCCAGCCAGTGTCACTGCCGGCACACCTCTCTCTTTTTTTTTTAAAGGGTCAGGGCCCACCCCAAGCCAATGATGGTGTATCTCTTGTCACCCCCTGATGGCGGCTCTGGTACGTGGTATGTGTCAAAGAACATTCACAGGAATGGTAGGACCCAAGGTTTCCCAGCAGAACATTACCAAAAGTATCACCATAATGTTATGGCTGATCGGTGTATATATATATATATATGTCAATAAGTTGACCAGTGCAGTCTCAATAGACAAAATTTCTACCCAACAAGTCAAGGAGGTTCTAAAAAAGCTTAAAAGAAAACATATACAAAAAGTAAATACTATTTTTATGAGAACTCTTTAATTCATATGCATATAATAACTCTTTAATATTGCCACCATTAATCTCAAATATTAATGTTCTTATGCTCCCAAAATGTTATTGATCCACTATAAAGATTGTAACAGCTTCTTGGAGGTAAGTATTATTTCTATTTATAGGTATGTTGGTGGTCTCACTTACACATTTGTGTTTGTATTTTGTTTAATCTATTGTGAGTACTCACAAACACATAAAAAGAGACAAACCAAAAGTGAATATTAGTGACTATAAGTGGTATTAAAAGTATTAAATTAATAAATAAATAAAAGAATAGAAAAATTAATAGTGTTGAGATAGAAACAGAGGTAACTGTACTGTGAACATGCCCCAAACCAGTCAATCCTCTCCAACCACTAACAAGTTGATTAGCTAAAGATTTTTAAATACAGTCAATTCTCACATATTGACATGTGGAGTCAACAGTGCATAGTAGGTATAGGATATAAAGTATCCGCATGTACTGTAAGCACAATTCTCCCAGCTATACTGCTATACTCTCATAACACATAGATCATTACAAATCACACAAAGACATGGCCCAAACAACTATACGGACAGCATAGCAAGTTCTCTAAATTGCAGAGCTTAGTGTGCCCTCACGCTGCACTATGCTGCTAAACCTAAGCAATGCTCATACAGGGCTCAATTTCCCTTTTTTTTTGTGTTAGTTAGAAAAACAAAAATAGCACTATGGGAGGTACACAAAAATACAAAAGGGACATGTTTTTTTGTTGTTGAAATTGTATTTGAAATAAAAAACTAACAAAACCAATGGTGCTCTTAAAAGTTAGAAGCATGACAAATCTTTTACTTATTGTTTATTTATATTTTCACAGCTGGTGAAAATCATTTAAAGTGGGCCTGTCACCAAAAGCATGTTTACATTAACCAGTAGAGCATAGAAACTGTCTGTATGTCAGCAGTTTTCGTAATATGTTTAGCAATAATTTTACTTACTGTAGGTGCTTGGGAACTCATAATTCTAGATTCTGTTGACATCATTGGTGCAGATCTATCTAATCTTCCCATATCCTTACAGCACTTACACTAGTTATAACCTGCACAAGAACAATTTTAGCAGCAATCAAACAGAAAAGATTAATGGTAGGCTGTCATATAATATGGCATAGTGAGAGTTTTAAGCACTCGAATAAGATAAGGATAGTGAAAATATATCTCAAAGACTACCAAAGTGTTTCAAAATGAACTTGAAAAAGAGGGTCTAGTTTTTCTAATATTGGAATAGGCCAGGGTTATCTTCAAACAGCCTCCCTTTTGTAATTTTGATTCTCACTTCTTTGCTACTTGTGTCAATAAAATCAGTTATGTCAGTAAGGTCACTACTGAAATTTAAAAAAATGAATCCCAAAACATAACCTCTTAGTAAAACATTTTTTTTATTGTTATTTATTATTTTCGACAGTATAAAACATAAAAACATGAATAGACAAAAGGTATCAAAGGGTACATCTATTTCTGGTTGAATATCCTGCTTCATTTACAACATATTCAAATAAAAAAATAAAAAAACTACATACAGACAGGCAGGGCCGGACTGGCCCACCGGGATACCGGGAAAAATCCCGGTGGGCCGCCTGCCCCGGGGCCGCCTTGGCCACTTGTGAGTCTTCACAAGTGAAGAGTTCGGCTGCTGCAGCATCCGGCGGCAGAGGGCGAATTTCTTAAAGCGGCGACGGCCGCCGAATTGCTTAAAGTGGCACCGCCACTTTAAGCAATTCGTCGGCCGTCGCCGCTTGAAGAAGTTCGCCTGCTGCCGCCGGATGATGCAGCAGCAGTTCCGGCGGTGGGATTGGAAGCAGAGAAAGCAAGGTGAGTGAGACATACAGGGGAAAGGGGAGGGGGTGAAAGACACTACAGGGGGTGAAAGACACTACGGGGGGGGGGGTGAAAGACACTACAGGGGGGGGGGGTGAAAGACACTACGGGGGGGTGAAAGACACTACAGGGGGGGGGGGGTGAAAGACACTACAGGGGGCAGGGGGGTGAAAGACACTACAGGGGGCAGGGGGGTGAAAGACACTACAGGGGGCATGGGGGGTAAAAGACACTACAGGGGGCAGGGGGGGTGAAAGACACTACAGGGGGAAGGGGGGGTGAAAAACACTACAGGGGGAAGGGGGGGTGAAAGACACTACAGGGGGAAGGGGTAAAAGACACTAAGGGGGGGGGTGAAAGACTACAGGGGGAAAGGGGTGAAAGACACTACAGGGGGAGGGGGTGAAAGACACTAAGGGGGAAGGGGGGAAGAGAGATGCCACAGAAAGGACACACAGAGAGAGAGAGAGACGCCACAGAAAGGAGAGAGATAGAGAGACGCCACAGAAAGGACAGAGATAGAGAGACGCCACAGAAAGGACAGAGATAGAGAGACGCCACAGAAAGGACAGAGATAGAGAGACGCCACAGAAAGGACAGAGAGAGAGAGACACCACAGAAAGGACAGAGAGAGAGAGACGCCACAGAAAGGACAGAGAGAGAGAGAGACGCCACAGAAAGGACAGAGAGAGAGACGCCACAGAAAGGACAGAGAGAGAGAGACGCCACAGAAAGGACAGAGAGAGAGAGAGACGCCACAGAACGGACACAGAGAGACGCCACAGAAAGGACACAGAGAGACGCCACAGAAAGGACACAGAGAGAGAGACTCAACAGAAAGGACAGAGAGAGAGACGCCACCGAAAGGACACAGAGAGAGAGAGAGAGACGCCACAGAAAGGACAGAGAGAGAGAGAGATGCCACAGAAAGGACAAAGAGAGAGAGAGAAGCCACAGAAAGGACAGAGAGAGAGAGACGCCACAGAAAGGACAGAGAGAGAGAGACGCCACAGAAAGGACAGAGAGAGAGGCGCCACAGAAAGGACAGAGAGAGAGACGCCACAGAAAGGGCAGAGAGAGAGACGCCACAGAAAGGACAGAGAGAGAGACGCCACAGAAAGGACAGAGAGAGAGACGCCACAGAAAAGACAGAGAGAGAGACGCCACAGAAAAGACAGAGAGAGACGCCACAGAAAAGACAGAGAGAGAGACGCCACAGAAAAGACAGAGAGAGAGATGCCACAGAAAGGACAGAGAGAGAGAGAGACGCCACAGAAAAGACAGAGAGAGAGACGCCACAGAAAGGACAGAGAGAGAGAGACGCCACAGAAAGGACAGAGAGAGAGACGCCACAGAAAAGACAGAGAGAGAGACGCCATGGAAAGGACAGAGAGAGAGACGCCACAGAAAGGACAGAGAGAGAGACGCCACAGAAAGGACAGAGAGAGAGACGCCACAGAAAGGACAGAGAGAGAGACGCCACAGAAAGGACAGAGAGAGAGACGCCACAGACAGGACAGAGAGAGACATGCTACAGATATGCGAGAGACAGGATATGTCTCACACACTGCCCTGATATATACCTCTGCACAGGGCAATTCATATAACTCTGTGTACATACTGGAGGTATATGTATTGCCCTAGACAGGCTTATATATCAGTCTTATCTATAAATAATACACTGTTCAGATGTGCTTTTTAAAATGCATGATTTTCCCTTCAATGAACAAAAAAATTATATTATGCTATGGGCTGGTTTAAAAATCTTATGCGATGGGGCTGGTATATAAATTTTTCCAGGGCTGGTTTTTGTTCCCAGTCTGGCCCTGCAGACAGGTGTGCAGAGACCCCAGGAACATGTTCCACCGCATTTGTAATGATTTAAACTAATCAGGTGGACTAGTCCCCCTGATCAGTAAAACATTTTAAGTAAAACATTTTTCCTCATTTTCCAAAGCTAGCGCTTGACACAGTTTCATTATTGCCAGTAAAACTAGCAGCATTTTTCATCCTACAAGGCTCTTCTGTCAACCCCAATTTTAGAGTTAAAATTCCCTTGTGAGTGAAGTGGATGATAACAGTGATTCACTTCAGTAATTGTCATTATGTGAAATGATTCTGACACTTTGTACATCAGGAAATGTCATATTCTTTATTTTATTTCCTGGACTTACATTACTACGCTTCAAAAATATAAAGCAGCATGGAAAATTATTTTTGTAAATCAATTAAATGTGTTAATATAAAGCAACTACAATGCCTCAGATTTGACCGCATTTGTCTTAATGTGTACAATGGAATACAGATGACAGAACGGTGACATAATAAAAAAGTGTCATCCACTGTATATGATGTACTAGTGAAAGCGCCAGAAAATGTATACATTATTATAAGCATATTGATGACACGATAATCGGCCATAATGGTTGATTATGGTGTCAATTCGGAATTCCGATTTGGGTTGCATTCCAGAGCTCCAATTTGCCCTCAGAAAATCGGAGTTCTCTGAATAGACCCTATTGTGTGTTCACAAATGCATTTCCTGCGTTACAAATGGGTTGTCTATTAATTGTGTCGCTCTTTAAAGGGAGTGAGTCACCTATACATTATTTACAGTAGGAATGTAAAGCACAGAAAAAAGGATGTATACATTGTGTTAATGGAAAAAATGCATAAATTATTTTTATGTCCTATATTTCATGTATATGACAACATTTCAGTGGAGAATTTGCATTTAAAGCAATAAGCTTGTCTCTAAAATAGCAGACAGCACAGTTGCTTTAAGGCATAGCATTTGCTTTCATTTCCTCTAACACAATGGAGGCAATTCATTGAAATGTACGTTTCATCACACTAATTTAACTATACATTGTGTTGGGATAAACCTGATGAGTTTGCTTAGCGGGGGAGAGTCACTATGTTGATTCCTACATAATATTTAGTTAAACTGGTGAGATTAAATGTTCATCTCAACTCATCTCATTTCACCTGCAACTCAAACTGTTTACGAGTCCCTTTCTATTACCCACAGGTCTTGTTTAAATAGTAATATACTTTTTTTTTTCTATATTATCATAGTTGCCAACATCAGCCATGTTTCCAGGGACACAAATTTGTTCCACATGCTGCAGAAAGACCATGCAAAGTGCAGCCCTGAAGTATGTAGAGGATGGATATACAAACAGACACGATACACTTAATCTATCAGGGTGGAGATCTCATACATGATTACATGATTACTTAATTGGATTGTGTCTGTGCGTATTTGCATCCTACAGATTTCCAGGATGTACTTTGCATGCTCTTTCTGCAGCGCGTGGAACAAATATTTGTCCCTGAAAACATGGCCAATGTTGGCAACTATGTATTATGGAATGACAAAAAACTTCCATAAATGATGAATCTGGACGGTGTGAAATGAAACGTACGCAAAAGACTGTCAGCAATTTGAGAAGTGGCTGACACATATTCAATTATCAGCCTTATCATAAATGGCTGCTGAACTGCAAACAAAACACTACAAACCAACCTAACCTCCATTAACACGAGCTAACAGATACCTTTTCCTTCATGGCATTTAATGTCGCTTGATGATTGATATATATTTTCTCCATTAGGAAAACCGTTGAAATAAAAAGGTGCGAAACCTTAGGGTAATTTTGTTTGACAATTTAAAACAATCGATTTAATTACATTTGACATATTCACAGATTCGTATTCCCCTTGTCATCATCAGACTCCTGTGTTTACATGAAAGAGGGAATAGTGGGGAATTGAGACGGGAATTGCAAACTTAAGGCCAAAAATAACAGAGAGAATGGTTCCAACTCAGCTACTTGGGCCTTAAGTTTGCAGTTCTCTTCTCAACTCCCTGCAAATTCTTCTTTTGTGAACAAAGCCCATAGTTCCAGCATAGCATTCTCTTAATCAAATGTACGTTTACATTATAATTGCATCCTAGTGCATATGAAATGTATTTATTTTTCAGAATATGAAAATATGATTGGTCCATGTCTAGACTTTTGATAAAAACTTCAATTACCACTATTCTAAGCAGCATATTAACACACTGAGGAGACCTGCTTCCTTTGCCACAATGTAACCAAGTCCACACTGCACCTTCTATATAGCAATGTTATTATATAAATTAATGGTTACATATGTATATCAACATAACACCTGTATGTTCCCTTACAATGCATTAAACCTCTATAGAGTGGCACCGTTATCTAAACATTGTTTATATTATCAATGTACAGAATAAAAAAAGTTAGAACGCCCATAAAGCAGTTTTAAGAGGGAATTTAATTCAAATGGTTTTCTTTTTGAAGAACAGATCAAAAAAACTGAAAGATTTAGAAAAAGAGCTTTATAATTTAAATTTGAAAAACAAACTTATTCCTTCGTCGTCTCTCAGCACAAAAATGATAGAAATTAAAAATAAAATTCATTTGGTTCAATTAGAAAAGTGATTCTCAAACCTGTCCTCATAACCCCCAATGGTCCAGGATTTAGGGATTACCCAGTTGTGTTTAAATAAGAATATGTAGAACACCTGGTATGGCTGCTTAATGGTTAGGGAACCACACCAGGTGTTTTACATATTCTTATTAAAACACAACTGGGTAATTCCTAAATCCTGGACCGTTTGGGGTTCCTGAGGACAGGTTTGAGAACCACTGAATTAGAACATACAGCCCTGATGTTAAGGAGACTGGGGATAATATTTTCTTCAAAAGGTAACAAGGCCTCATAACTTCTGGCCTCTAAGTTAAGACATACAATTTCCCAAACAGGAATTGAACACTTAACAAATGATGATGGTTCTAAAACAACTAATCCTTATATAATACCTTTGCTAATTATTACCAAACATTATATAATTTGGCTACAGACCCTACTGTAAATTAACCCACCTACAAAATAATATGTTCATTCTTGGATAAAATCCCAGTGAAACTAATTTTGAAAAATAATTTGGCCTCCCTAAAGTCACCAATCTCCTATACTGAAATTTTAAACATGATCAATAGTATTCCTGTTGGAAATGCTCCGGGACCTGATGGTTTTACAATGTTATATTACAGAAAATTCTCCGGTATGTTAATCCCCTATTTAAGTAAATTATTTAACCAATATTGGAAAAATGGCACAATGCTGGAGGAAAATCTGTGTGGTCAAATCATAAAATTGCCTAAACCTGGTAAAGCACTGAATGTTTGTTCAAATTTTCATCCAATATCTTTAACCCCTTAGTGAACGAGTGCTTTGTTGCATTTGATGTGCCTTGAAGACCAGAATTCCATTATTTTTGTCATACGTTTACTGAACTGTGAATTTCTTTCTTTGTGTTCAGTCCACCCACACAAATTATATATCATTTTTTAAAGGACAGATAGGGCTTTCATTTGATACTATTATTTTCTTCATATGATATCATTTACTATTAAAAAAATATAAAATATGATGAAAATATGCAATAAAAAACACTTTTTCTAACTTTGACCTGATTTTTTTTTTTACACAATTACAAATGGTTAAAAAGACCCCGTCTATATATTTATAATATTTGTCCTGAGTTTAGTAATACCAATGTTTCCTTGTTTGTCTATGTTTTATTTCAAGTAATAGGGCAATAAACAATTTTAGTGTTTTTTTTTTGTTTTCTAATCATTTTCTTCTACAGTGACTTTTTAACCCCAACCCTAAATTTACCCCAACTCTAAATTTACCCTAACCCTAAAACTACCCCCACCCCTTAATCTAACCGTTGTAATCATCCGAACCCCCCTGTAACACTAATTATGACCCTATTTATGACCCTAACCCCAGATCTAGGTACAGTAGATCTAGGGTTAGCTTTTTCCCATTTATTTATTTAATTTATTTAATTATTTTTCTAATTTTAACTGTACTATACTTAACTGCCTGTAGGGGCAGTCAAGTAGCGGTTTCAGAGCGACGGAAGAGAGTTTTTTTTTTTCTCTTCCGTCGCTCTCCTCTGGGCACGCTGTACCGGAGGAGCATGCTCCTCCGAAACAGCACACACCTGTCCAGGGGGGGACAGAATGTGTTGAATGATGCCTCCATCGAGGCATCATTGCAACACTTTACACACATAGGCAGTGATCTGCTTTCACTGCCTATGTGTGTTAGCGCGCATACGATCACATTCGCGGTGATCGTATGCGTGCGGGGGGGGGGTGAGGGGGGGCTGAAAACCCTCTCAGAGGCTGCTTCGGATCCGAAGCAGCCTCTGAGAGTAGCTGCAGGCATGCAGTGTTGCGCTAAGGAGCGCAACACTACATGAAAACGAAGGACGTATATATACGTCCTCATGGTCCTTAAGGACCATGCTTTTCAGGACGTATATATACGTCCACATGCGTTAAGGGGTTAATCAGCAATGATACAAAAATGTATGCAACAATTTGGGCAATTCGTTTATCAATATTTCTGCCTTCAGTGATTGACAATGACCAGGTGGGCTTTATTTTAAATCGTCAGGCCCCAGATAGTACCAGGAGATACATTAATATAATCCATCAAATAAAGATGGGACGCACACCTTCTTTGCTTCTTTCTTCAGATGAGGAGAAGGCATTCGATAGGATTCACTGGGAATATTTTAGGGAAATTATATAAAGATTTGGCTTACCAGAGCTGTTCATTGGCGCCCTATTCGCTTTGTATTCTAATCCAACAGCCAAAGTCTCTGCATCTGGTTTCATATCAGATAGTTTTTTATTGTCTAACGGTACAAGATAGGGTTTCCCGCTGTCGCCACTTTTATTTGTGTTGGCAATGGAGCCTTTGGCGGACATCATTAGATAATGTGCAGACAGGGCCGGCCTTAAGTGTTCCGGCGCCCTGTGCGGGATTCCCCCGTGGCGCCCCCCCATGTATGTATCTCTCTCCCTTCCCATGTTTGTCCCTTTCCTCTTCATTGCCCTGTCTGTCTCTCTCTAACTCCCCCATACCTGTTCTCTCTCTCCCTCTGTTCTGTCTCTCTCCTCCCCTTCCTCTCTTCTGTCGCTGTCTCTCCCCCCCGTTCTGTCTCTCTCTCCCCCCCTTATGTCTCTCTCCCCCCCTGTTCTGTCTCTCTCTCTCCCCCCATTCCCCCGGTTCTGTCTTTCTGTCCCTCCCTCCCCCTGTCTGTCTCTCTCTCTCCCCCTTCCCCCTGTTCTGTCTCTCTCTCCCCCTTCCCCCTGTTCTGTCTCTCTTTCCCCCCCTGTTCTGTCTGTGTCTCTCTCTCCCCCTTCCCCCTGTTCTGTCTCTCTCTCTCCCCCTTCCCCCTGTTCTGTCTCTCTCTCCCTTTCTCCCCCAGTTCATTCTCTCTCCCCCCCTGTTCTGAATCTCTCTCTCCCCCTTCCAGCTGTTCTGTCTCTCCCCCCTCCCCCTGTCTCTCTCTCCCACCCCTCCCCTGTTCTGCCTCTCTCCCCCCCCCCTTCCTTTGCCTTCAAAAGTGGATACAGGGGGGGGGCGGAGCTAACCGGCTCAGCGTTGTAGCTCGGCCCCCACCATGTGAAGCAGAGCAGCGTCTGCTTCATTGGGAGCCCAGGGAAGCAAGAGAAGGTACTGCTCGGCTCCCCATGCTTAGTGCAGGCATGGGAAGCCGAGAAGCACTTTCTCATGCTGCCAGTGGCTCCTCGTGAAGCAGACGCTGCTCTGCTTCACAGGGTGGGGGCGGAGCTACACCTCTCAGCCGGTTAACTCCGCCCCCTCCCCGGATCCAGCATAGCTTGCCAAGCAGAGGGCTGGTGAGGGGGGATCTTTTGATCTCCCCCAGCCAGTGCCTCTACCGGCTTTTTTTTTTAACCTTTTTTTTTCCTCGGGCGGGAGGGCTCGCACAGGTCGCACACCCCTAAGGCCGGCCCTGTGTGCAGAGACTGAAGGCATTGTGGTGGGGGATAAAGAACATAAAATTGGCCTGTTCGGATGGCATTATGCTTTCATTAAAAAAAACCATTGTCCTCACTTCTATCCTAGAAGAATTTGGCAATATCTCCCTTTATTAAATTAAACACTACCAAATCACAAGCTCTTTCTTTTTTCATCCCGAGACTTGAATTGGATACTCTAAAAAATAAATTTGATTTTGATTGGAGAGATTCTTATATTTCATATTTAGGCATAAACTTATGTAAGAATCTATCAAAGATGCATGATTGCAACTTGAGAAAAAATTGGCCAAAATTAGAGAAGACATCGAAAATTGGTGTGATCTCCAAATCTCTTGGTTAGGCAAAATTAACTCGATTAAGATGAATGTCCTCCCAAAAATACTATATTTCGTTAGCGCCATCCCTCTCAAAATCCGCATATCATTTTTCAAATGAATACATTCAACACGTATTTATTTATTTGGAATTATAAACCAAGTAGAATCAATTTGGCAATTTTACAAAAGACCAGAGCTGGGGGAGAATTAGGCATACCGGATTTTACCCATTACTACCATGCAGCAAATTCAGCAGTGGCACTTAAAATTTGGACTCACATAAACCCCAATGGTTGGAAATGGAATCAACAAAAATTACCCACTCTCAATTAAAGAAATTCTATGGATTCCCACAAATTTGAGACCAAAACTATATTCATTATTGCCAACCACAAAAACTACTATTAAAGTATGGTATTTAATTTTCAAATTGATCAGTAAAAAACTAATTTATCAAGAGCAACTCTCTTGTCAATTTTAACCAAAGATATACCCGATTTTGACTCTGCCTAATGGTCCTCTCATTCAGTTAAACATATTGATAATCTTATAAAAAATAACAAATTCATAAGTAATAATTTATGTAATTCGGATGCCCCAATTCACAAAAAATAGATTGATTGGATTAGTTTAAGTTTGATGTTTCCAACCTGGATCTGAATAAGAGATCACTGTTATTCTCACATATAGAAACAAAGTGCTTAGATGCTTTTAAGAGAAAGCATAACAAGGAATTACCTGCCAGTTTATGTGATGAGAAAGAGTTCCTTCAATGTACAGTTAAACAGACACACCAACATAGTGCAAAATAAAAATCCTTATTAATCCTAAAATGTCCTTATTTGTGGTGACAGTAAGAAAATGGTGGCATTGATTCCTATCCCTTGTCAGTAGCGGTATCAGTCCAGCCTTTTTCAGTAACAAGCATTTAAAAAAAAAAAAAATTTCACTTCTACTGAGTATAGCCTGTCAGGCTCACAGTTTATAGAAACCAATTAACTGCATGTATTGTCAAGGTATTAAATTACCACAAGCTACAAAACCATTTCATTTTGTTTTATTATTGTGTCTATTTGTCTCCATTCACTTTCTTTGCTATCTAATAGTTATTGTTTAGCTACATTGTAGGGAGTACCTACTTTTCTAAGTAAACTAATAGTGTTACCCCTTCTAAAGGTGCTCCTCTATTTTTGTAAGTTCTGCTTCACTTTTTGTAAAATTATTAAGTCAATTGTTACCAGCCCACCGATAAAATACTGGCTAGGTGGCAAACTAATAGACACATTTAAAACGTATTATTTTCATTAATACATTTGCCTGTGATTCTGCTAATGCAATGTATACATCTGTTTTATATATAATTTATTTTTTACTTCATTTGCACCTATAGGAATCATCACTCAACAAATATTTTATCCAAAGGATGTTCCACTACACCTATATTGCATCCACAGGACTTTCCACTGCACCTATATTATGTGCACACTTGTCAATGCACCCATAGGACTTTCCATTACATCTATATTGCACCCAAAGAACATTCCACTGCACCCATATTGGACACACACTTGCCTTTGCACCCATAGGAATTGCCATTGCACCCATATTACACAAACTTGCCATTGCTACTCCATGACTTGCCGCTTAACCTACATTGCACACAATTGCCATTATGCCCAAAGGACTTGCCACTATACCATATTGCACATATACTTGATCTTGCACCAATACTGCACCCCTAGGACTTACCAGTGCACACCAGAACTTGCAACTGAACCCAAATTGCACAAACTAGCCATTTTCACCCATATTGCACACAAATGACTTGCCATTGCATCCATATTGCATCCCAGGACTTGTCACTCCACCCATATAGTACCCAAAGGACTTGCCATTGCATACTAGGACTAGCTATTGCAACCATATTGCCAGTGGCATCACTAGTGGGTGGGCCAGAGGGGGGTATTCCCCACATGATGTCTTGCACCCGCATTGCACTCCAAGACATGTCATTGCACCGATATTTCCAGTGACAGTGCTAGTGGGTGGGCCAGAGGGGACAATGCGCCAGTTGTCAGCAAAGTAAAGTGACCAGAGAGCATCAGATTCAGGCAACAACCAGGGAGGAAAAGCTGGAAACAAGTTTTCTAAAGCTTGTCTGTGGCTAAAACGCCCCTCGTGTATGTTATGGGGATTAGATAAGGATCAACCCTGAGTTCTAATACAACTGGAAGCTCTGTTTTAGCAAGAGAGGTTCATCCCTTCCCACACAGTAGCTGCTCCTTCACTGCCTATCAGCACTTTGGCAGAGACAGGTAATCTAATCTAAACTAAGCCTTCTCTGTTCATGGTCCTGCTGTTATGAAATACATTACTAATGATGCTCATCCTGCCTCATTTGGCTGGCAGCGCATCATAGGAATATAGTCCATAGCAACTAGGGTGCTACAAAGTATTATATTACATGTTCAAGCAATAATGGACTACATTTGCCATCATGCTCAGCCAACAGTTTAGCTAGCTAAATATCTTAAGAAATGCACTCCACTACAGAATGGCACAGATTAGGGGCCTCATCACTTCTTTAAAAGTTAGTACTCCATCAATTATTGAATTTATGTTAACCATTATTAAACAGGGAAAAACACCCAAACGTTATCACTTCCCAGACACATTACAGCAATTTTTTTTTTTTTTTTTTAAAGAGTCCACATATGTTTATAAATGTTTTTTTAAATTATGGAATACATATCCAATTATGCTCAGGCAGACCATTCATGCTATTTTGATACCTTTTGAGGTCGACATGATGTTTCATATCAGATTCATTGATGATGAAAGTGTATTTTATGGCACACCCCGCTACTATTGATCCTGTGAGGTGCTGATTGGAGGAGAGTGGTGAATTATGATGTCACATCATATCCGGCACTCTCCTTCAGTCCTCCATACAAAGTATTGTACCGCAGGGTAAGTAGCAGCAGGGGAACACCACTCCTTCAACTTCATGGCTGTTCTAGACTGACAGAGTATGTTGCATTTGGACCCCATTGCAAAGTTTGTTTGCTTTCCAGTTTCTAGCTATGATAATTTTAGTATAGTAGTAGTTAGTATATGTAAAGTTAAACTTGTATGTAGTTTATCTCCTTTTTATCAGCTGGTGGTTGCAGTAAGGGAGGATTTGGGGCAACCAATGATCTCCATTATTTTTATGATGGCAGGTATGGCACACTCTTGCCCCTTTCATTTTTTTAATAGTGTGAGGATGCTGTGTGGGAGTTGGGGCATTTTTGTTGTCACCTGGTTCCTACTATGTCTCTGTTAGTATTAAACTGCAGATTTGCTTGGTTTATATTACATACCAAAGAAAAAAGGAGATACGTTATGTTAAGTTCAACTATAATATTGAATAATTGCTCATTCACGAAACATTAATTTAAATGGGCAGTTCCACCTAACTTATTTTTAGAATGTTCTAGATGTTATTAATATACTCTATAGGCCCTACTCAATAAAGGGAGAATTACATTGAATTGAGATAAGAATTTTAAACTTTAGTCCACATTAGCCTAGTTGGAAACATTATCCACTGCAGCTGAATAGGTGATTTTTTTTTTCCAACTCAGCTACTTTGCCCTTAATTTTTACAATTTGTCTCAATTCCTTGCAATTTTCTCTTGCAAGCCTCCTATGGACAAATGTATTGGGTTCAAGATGTTTCAATTTGACCAGTTTCCACAGGTATATGAAATTAAGCCCCTTGCCAGAAAGCAGCCACTGTCTGTCTGGAAAGCTTCATCACTGCAGCCAAACAGCAAGGAGATATATTCTTCAACTCTTATTCATCAATCATTGAGGAGATCCCTTCCTCCCCTGTGATAGGCTGTACTGCATTCAGCAAGGGATGGATGAATTAGTCCAAAATCTGCAAACTGCTCCTCTGTGCAGGATATGTAAAGTATATACCTTTGTATATATGTATGTGTCTATATATATATATATATATATATACATATGTGAATATATGTGTGTGTGTGTATATATATATATATATATATATATATATATATTTGTTTCTGTATACTAGTAAACATCCATCAACTGTACAACATTGATGTCTATGACTAAGCGTGGTGACACGCGAAATGCGTTAGGTGGCCTTCCCTTTTCACTTTATCATCCATGGATTGTACCTTACCCTGTTTGTTTGGATTTTTTTAAAGCATTAAAGTACTTTATTCATTCACTACTTGGCGAGTGGAGTGCACACTTTGTTCTATTTAAAACATTGATGTCTAATCTATTGCATTGCAGCTACTGTGAATTATGCTGTATATTCCTACAAGCTCAGTCAAAACGTTCAGAGCACCATGAAAAATATAGTGTACAACTGGCAAAAGGTTAGCAGTGTGTACCAGGGTAAATAATATACAGTAGAGAGCAGGGAATGAGGAGTTTGTGCTGCAGGGATGTGAGAGGTGACATCAAGAATTTGTCTAGGGGGCAATGAACATTGGCTTGCCAAGGGCACCTTTAGCATTAAAGACAGCCCTGTTAATATAGCAACAGCAATAACTTTATTACACTGTATGTGTTGTTTATAAGAGATAGGAAGAGTTGAGGTGAAAAAAAACAGATGTTTGTCTTTCTATACATGATACAGTTTTTATCTAAATATATAATTATAGACACTGTAAATTGCCACTGGCATTGTCAAAAAAGGAAGCTAAATGTGGCTATAGAAAAGTGAATACGTGATAACAGCTTAGAGACGGACTCACGCAATCCTGTACCAAATATACGGTGCTTTAATATACTGTGTAAAAGACGGGTACAGAGAGAAATAACCAAGAAAACGCCTCACACATTTCATGTCGACTGGCACTTAATCATAGGCTTCTTAGTGTGGGTATAGATTTGTCTGAATTAGTTGAATGTGTAGCTGAAGAAAAAGAGAATGATAGAGGACAGATCCAAAGCTAGATAGTTAAATAAATAAAAAAAAATCATAAGTTAACCTTCCTTTTATTGTAGGAGATTTTAGATCTACTACATTCATTATAATTCTGTGTTGTTATCGATAGGTTTGGAGCCAGTTTATGCTATTCCCCCTGAGAAAATGTCATGTCATACTGTGGTAGCAGTTGACTGTAAGAGATGTATTGCTTCATAAATTATATATTGCTATGAAAATCTTATTTTGCCTTCCATGTTTCGTAATTTAACCAGCGGAGCATGAGGATGTTAGCTGCATTTGCATTATTAACCTGTTAAATTTTTCACCGTCACAGCAGCATCAAGAATTATTTATGAAAGTCTTCCCACTATAAACATAATAAGAGAGTGCTAGATCCATCAAAAAAGATAAACATGTTCATTATTTTTGTAATATATAATAACAACAATTCTATTTTATATACCTTAGCTCTCACAGGAAGGCAAATTTTATTGCAATTTTTTGCAACAACAAAAAAAAAGGGTGGAAATATAAACTATATAGATATATTATGACTAAGCGCTAGAAGTGCGAAACGCGTCAAGCTTTAACTTACCCATTTTTTGCATCCCCATGATCCGCTGTGCGTGATTTATTTATTATCTTGGATTTTTTACTGAATAAACCACGTCACTTTTGGCTTTACCCGTCATCTCGTGAGTGCCATTTTTTTGTTACTTTCTTCAAACTGGAAATATAAACTAAACTGGGGCAAGCAAGCATAAGGTATAATGGTTTCTACACTACATTTAGGGTTGCCACCTTAGACTTCACATTGGCATCAAGCCAATTTAATTTTTACTGGCCTGCCTGTATTTTAATTGCCTGTGACAAAAAAAGGTCTGAAAGCCCGCTAGTATACTTTCTCTGATTTAAAATGACGTACTTTCTGCAAACGCATGGCTTTAAATCATAGGAATAAAAGATACTTTGGACAAAACCTACACTTGAGTTCAAATAACATCTAAAGACTTTTTTAAAATTCAGCTTTTCGATCCGTCACTTTGTAGTCAATATTACAGAGCTGTGTTATATTTTTACCAACACATCACATCTATACTAAAGACGACTTTGTTCTTTTTTTGACAAGATACAATTCAGCATTAGGACCGAGTTTTATAACATAACTGGTAACTAAAAAAAAATGTATGTAAAATCACAAAGGATGTTAATCAGCATTACAAGTCTTTTAAAACATAAAATAACTGTGAATTTCAGTTAACTGTGAATATATAATTGGAGTGATTATGTGAAACTATTCTCAATGTTCTGTAATATATTTAAAACATTTTCATTATGCCACCTGGGAGATGCCAGTGTCTGCCACTTGTTTCTTTGATGCAATAACAGAAAGCAAATGTCATGGATTATTAATTGTTCCTGCCAATCTGTTTTGATGGTTCATAGTCTGCCAGGATGTCACTATTGGCTCTGTTTGTTACATACTGCTTCTACCATGCAATAGCACATTTTAGATGTGCATAGGGTAACTTGCTGTTGAACAAATACTTTATAAGTAACATTTTTATACTGTCTTAATACTGACATAACAAGTATATCATTTATTCATTTCAGCCAGCTGAACTCTTCCTAAAAACACTACACTAAACACTGTCTGAACACATAAAGTGGCTACAATATATACAAAGGTCATGAAATGGCTACAACCATCTAGGTCTACACCAGTAGTCTGAGAGGAGGTCTTACGACACAGCAAAAATGGCAGTTTTATAGCCATTACATCCACAGTTTTACTGTGTTTTTAAAAAAGAGAAATGGAAACAGTGGAACAAACAGGCGCTCTTACTTTTTTTTTTTAAATATTTATTATTTTCAATTTTATCTTATATAAAAAGACAATACAAATGATACAATTATCGGATACATGTACAGATATCTTGCCAAGGCAGGAGGGGATCATATTGAATATCACATAAGATATCATAAAGGGCTCAGAAATGTACCCCAAAACATTATTCCTCAAGTATTTGAGGTTTTTTACCTCATTATTCCTCAGGTATTTGAGGTTTTTGACATCTATACTTAATTCATATATATACATATTCCCAATAATTTTTCCTCCTCCCAAAAGCCCCTTATCATACACCAATGTCTCTATAATACAGGCAGGGGGATATGTGTATAAATATCATATTGCCCGTCCTTTACATTCTCACACCTTCCTTCTAACCCCTATATGACTCAAGGCTCGATACATATAATGTCACATTCCTTCCCGTTTCTTATATGCGCTCCTTCCTGCCTGTGTTCTCAAGGTCCACAACCCATATGCATCCGTAACATATAACATAGCACTCAAGCCCATTAAAACCGACCCATCTCCTCCCCCCGGCCCCCCAGCCCGCAATCGCCAAAACATTTAGCACATCCCGGGGAGAGGGGGGGGGGGGGGTGGAGGAGAGGAGAAGAGGGGGGGGGAGGGGGGGAAGGACACCGGCCATATAAGATCCGCTGTTGTGTCTACATTCAGGGTTTTCCAAATAATGCTGAATTCAAAGTATTGCATTAATTTAAGTATTGTTTCCATTCTTTCAATTCATTTGTTTTTCCTGCTCTTCCATTTGAAGTTATGTTGCCTGTTTTTTTAATTGATCCCAATTTGGTATTTCTTTCTTCTTCCAGTTCCTTGCAATTAATATCTTTGTTGCTATTAATATATGTGTAAGTATGTATTTCTTTTTTTTCCCGATTTGTATCCATTCATGATGTAATAAGGCTACCTCTGGAGATAGTGGAGTATCTATATGGAGTATTTCCTTTAGGGTTAAAAATACCAAATTCCATGACCTTTGTATTTCCCTACAGCTCCATCAAATATGTATGTAGGTACCTAGCTGATCTCCACATCTCCAGCACGTAGGGTCTTGGTCTGGGTACATTTTACTCATTCTAGTTGGAACTAAATATAGTCTGTACATAATTTTATATTGCAATTCAATAAGGTTTAAGCAGTGAATATTTCTTTTGATATTGGGTATAATTTTAAGCCATACTTTAGGTTCTATTCTGATTGCCAGTTCAGCTTCCCATTTCTTTATGGTTCTTCCTATATCTTCATATATCTCTGATTTCTCTTCCTTAAAATTTTTATTTTTTAATAATATATTTATATTACTGTCTTGGGACAACATCATCTTAAGCCCTGCTATATCCTGATCTTCTCTGCAGATATTTTTTGAGATATAATTTTTTATTCTAAGATATTTAAAGATGTCTATCAATGTCAGGTCATATCTTTGTGACAATTCTGGGTATGATATAATTTCCTGATCTTTTATAATATCCGAAAGTTTTAGCATATCCTTTTGTTCCCATTTGGATATATCCATATTTTCTATGTTGTATTCCAATATTTTTATTGGGTTTCCTATTCTAATAACATTGTCCCAATCTAACCTATATTCCTTTTTGAATCTATCCCATAAATTCAGGATATCCTCTACGATCTTTTTCTCTCTAATGTAAGATGCATTCCCAAGTGCTTTGATTCCTATCCAGGGGAGTAGAAGATAGATCAGAGATTTTTATCATGTGGGATTCTATGGCCATCCAGCCTTCCAGATTATATTTTTTATCTACCCATTTGCATATGTGTTTTAATAAGGAGGCATCGTGGTATTTTTTTATATTTGGTATTGCTAACCTACCGCTATTTATATCTTGATATAAGAGTCTTTTTTGGATTCTTGCTTTTTTCTTCTTCCATATAAAATCTACGAAAATATTTTGTAATTCTTTTAAATAAGAGTTCGAGATGTAACATGGAAATGCTTCAAAGACATGCATAAGTTTTGGCATCACATAAGATTTAATTATATTTATGCGGCCCCACCAAGATATTTCAAGGTTTACCCAGGTTTTAAAGCTTTCCCTAATCTGGTTTGTTAATCTTATTTGTATTGATATCAGATATTGTATTGATATCAGAAGGGATTAGTATTCCCAGATGTTCTATATTGTCCTTATTCCATTTGAAGTCGTATTTGGCATTTATCATATCTTTGTCCTCTATTCCGAGATTTAGGCCAAGACTAATTGATTTAGAAACATTCAATTTGTAGTTTGAGATTTGCCCATAGGTCTCTATCTCATCCATTAAATTACCTATTGATTAGACTGGGTCTGTCATAATTATTGTAATGTCGTCTGCGTAGAGATTAATTTTATACTCTCTTCCCTCGCAGATGACACCTCCAATCCCTTTGTTATCCCGTATATGAAGTGCAAGTGGTTCTAGCGCCATGACATATAGTGAAGTGCAAGTGGTTCTAGCGCCATGACATATAGGCAAGGGGATAAAGGACAACCCTGTCTGGTTCCGTTATTTATCGGGAACCAGGGTGACTTTATCCCCCCTCCTATTATCCTAGCAGACGGACCTGTATACAACACCGATATTGCCCTTTCTATCCACCCCTCAAAGCCCTTAATGTACTCAACATATATTCCCAATGAACTCGATCAAAGGCTTTTTCTGCATCCAGTGAGACTATCACTGTTGGATTTTTGCGTTTGTTAGTTAGATCTATCAAATTTACCAAATTTGCTCGATTATAAGACGACCCTGATTATAAGAAGAGCCCCCAAACTTTGGATATTCCTTTAGGAAAAAACTAAAAGCCTGAATATAAGACTACCCTATAGGAAAAAAACTTGTATATATTCACATGTAAATTGCTTTTTAATATTTAATAAAAATGATTATATTAAACAAATTTAATTTCTTTTTTTATTTCCTTTTATGTGCAAATGCTGCCTCTCTCTCCCCCCCTGCGTTGTCTCTCTCTCTCCCTCAGTGTTATCTCTCTCTCCCTCCCCCCAAACTTTTCTCTCTCCCCTTGTCTTTCTCTTCCCCCTCCCTCCCCTTGTCTTTATCTTCCCCTCTCCCTCCCCTTGTCTTTATCTCCCCCCCTCACTCCCCTTGTCTCCCTGTGTATATATATATACACACACACACACGTATTGTCCTTGTTTGTAAAATGTAAAAAAAAAATGTGTCTAAAAATTAAATGTGTCTATTATAGCCGAATGTGGGACCATTTCGGATGCTTTCGTACATTTATTAATATCAGGAATTCCCCCAGGCTATTCTTCCTGAAGATAGGCCTGAAATCCGCAGAAATTGCCTATTCCGGACAGAAATAGTCCATATTGAGCAGGCAAATAGCAGAAAATTCCGCAATTCCTCTAGATCTTGCCCCATTTCTGGTAAAATCTGTCCTACCTGAGTAAGCACTATAGTGTGTATGTACATACAATATACAGTATCGCTCAACATACCAATAGCCAAAAAATATTTAAAATGTATGCAGAATTGCCGTATTATAGTCTTATCAACAAATTGCTTTGTTAACATCTAGTAGAATAAAGGAGAAGCATTGCAGAGATAGCTACAGCCTAACATCTTGCCACCTCCCACTGTAATGTCACAGTCACAATCAATCACTCTTTCCACTACATCAGCTGAATACATACTAACAAACCAAATCAAAGAAAGGTTATTTTTGGTAGTATGACTAACAAAGTTTGATTGCTAAATGCAGTCTGCAGCAATGCTTGTTCAGCCTCAGATTTACAACCACTGGAGACTAAACCCTAAACAAGTGTTAATCAGACACTGTGGCAGCTGAGAGAGTCTACAGACTCTCTACGTCACTGATGTAGGTGCATTAATAGTGCACATACAATAGCTGTCGAGGAGATCAACAACTCATCCCAGCATGAAGTGTTTGGCATTTCATATATTAAACACCAACATATGTGCTTATGCCATGGTACATATTAGCAGTGTTTGAAAAGGCATCTTCATTATGCAGAAATAGCCTTCTGCTAGACTAAAACATTTTTTTGGGGTGGGGGGCGGGGGGGGGGTGGGGTTAGTCCATCTGTAAAACATGTACCTTCTTATTTCTAAAAGAAACCAACACTATGCTTGGATCTAAATTAGAACCCTAATGCAATGTACATAATGTACAGTTAACAGATCTGCTTCAGATGGCATTAAAAGCAGCATGGCATTTCCACATTTTACTTTGTTTCCTTAGCAACCAACATTAAAGCTCCAGCTCACCAAGAGAATTTTCACATTTCTCTCAAGCAATTTTAGTTGACAGATCAGGTACAGTGATATCTGAGACACAGAATCAAACAACCTCAGTTTTTTTAAAAAAAAAAACCATGGCCAAATGTATGGAAATAAAATTTTCAGCATAAAACAGAACATTCCGAAATAATTTAAAAAAGACCATATTCTGCTTACATGCCTCTTTCACTTAATTACACAAGCTGCCAAGAAACATTCAACCCTTTAATTTGCTGTTCACGGAAGCGTGTTATGGGGTAATTTATTTGGCAGGATGTTGTGACATATTCTAGTAGATAAGGAATACTACGCATGCTCTGAGGGGCTTCACGTGACCAGTAGCACCATCAGTTTTATTGACAATATAATACAGTGTGCTCATACTGTATGAGAAATACAATATTTAAGAAAATGCTATCAAGTATGCCCCTGGATTTTAACAGCAATGGGTAATCTGCGGCCATGTCTGGATGGTGGCACTTTGGGTGCTAGAGCTCATATTGTATCCCATTTGTAGAACTGCATGCCAAGGCCGATGGCTAAGCAGTTGTTGGATTTATTATGTTTATTTAATGTTTAAGTTGGCATTTAGTTAAGAAAGCTGTGGTCAACACCCTTACCCAATAGAAGATGTGTCAGCATTTTTATTGTGGTGATGTTTTCGGTCTGCATATGGGTTTAAGCAGTCAAGATGATGGGTCAAACATTTAGCCAAGAAAATATATTTAAGAAATAATGTAGGTGTGTGTATGTACTTCAAGCATTATTCAATATTAACTATTATTATTATTATATTATTCTGCCATCATGTAACTACTAGTGAAACCCTGATACTAATAATGCTAGCTTTATCTGTCTTATACACACATGCACAAATGACAAATATCTGCTGCAACCATACTTCCCAATTGCCTTTTGAAAGGACAGTCCATCTTTTGTACACAAGACCCTCTGCACGTCTTTGTAATTCTTTGCGTCTTTACTATGAATTGAGGGTGCATGATGTGTACAATTATATCACAAAGTTCTACAGTAAAATAACTATTACTGAAAAGCAGTGGAAGGAAGGTATATGCCATTGGATGTTAATACTTTACAGATGGATATATATATACATGAAAGGATGGCTGAGGTGAGGATAACAGATCACTGCTATTTTACTAAATAAGATTAGTAAGCAGGGTTAGTAGTTAAGACTCGTCTATGATGAGGTAATGTGATATGGAGGCAAGCTTACCATCTTATTGAAATCAGATAAAACTAAAACCTCTGTTTAAATATGTACTGTAAGTCTTGCTTCTAGCTATGTGCTGTGTCTTTTATATATCCTGTGTTCTCTAGATCTGTATATTGTATTCTTTGTCAAAATGTGTATATTTTAATTTGTCTAAATTCTGTGGTCTTGCATCATTGAAATCAGTGCTGTATACTGGGGATATCCCCTGAAAATATGTTTGCTTGAAATATATAACTTGCACTGCACAACAAAAACTTCAGCGGCCGAAACTGATAGTGCAGCATTCACATCACTGGTCCACCAGAATAGTCCATCAGAATAGTCAGTTTTAATTCCCAATTTTCTCCTGAACAAATATCGGCATCAGTAGGAATCCATAAATAGCGCTTAAAGATACCTTTTATTCCCTAACGTGATCCAAGGGAAACGTATAGCAAAAAACCTAGATAAACTTGTGTTGAAAAATTAAGCACTCAAGTTTAACCCCTTAAGGACAGAGCCTTTGAAACATTTTTGTCCTTTCTGGACAATGCCTATTTTAACATTTCTGTGCTGTTTGTGTTTAGCAGTAATTTTCTTCTTTGTCATTTGCTGTACCCACACATATTATATATTGTTTTTATCGGGACAAGAAGGGCTTTCTATGGATGCCATCTTTTTGATCATATCTTATCATATTATTAAAAAAAATAATAAAATATGGTAAAAACAAAAAAAAATACACAAATTTCTTTGTTTTTATTTGAAACAACTTCTCCTCATCGACAATAGCGAACGAAAAAACATGCTAAATAGATTCTACTATTTCTCCCGAGTACAGGGATACCACCCATGCATAGGTTTGTTTGGGGGCTAAAATGCCAAATTTGTGAGGTGTAGTTTTTTGTTTTCCAACTTGAAATTTTTACATGCAGACAGCCTGCACCCATGTCCCATTTGGGACATATTTGAAGCCAGCTAGTGTATTTTACCCCATCAACCCATATATTTTTTAAAAGAAGACACCTTAGGCTATCTCAAATGGTGGTATTTTTACACTTTCCATGCACTAATTCTACCACCAGCCTTTGTCAAACTTTGTGGTAGTAATTTTTTTGTGGTTTTTTTTCACAAACCTTGTACTTCAGACATGAATTCACAGATTTTGGTATGTGTCACTACCAAATAACACCCTAATAAGTGTTCAGCAACATCTCTTGAGTACAGGGATACCACCCATGCATAGGTTTGTTGGGTTGTTTGGGGGGTAAAAGGCCAAATTTGGTAGGTGCAGTTTTTGGTTTTCCAAATTAAAATTTTGACATGCAGACCGCCTGCACCCATGTCCCATTTGGGACATATTTGAAACCGGCCAGTGTATTTTACCCCATCAACCCATATATTTTTTAAAAGAAGACACCTTAGGCTATCTCAAATGGTGGTATTTTTACACTTTCCATGCACTAATTCTACCACCAGCCTTTGTCAAACTTTGTGGTAGTAATTTTTTTGTGTTTTTTTTTCACAAACCTTGTACTTCAGACATGAATTCACAGATTTTGGTATGTGTCACTGCCAAATAACACCCCAATAAGTGTTCAGCAACATCTCTTGAGTACAGGGATACCACCCATGCATAAGTTTGTTGGGTTGTTTGGGGAGTAAAAGGCCAGATTTGGTAGGTGCAGTTTTTGGTTTTCCAAATTAAAATTTTGACATGCAGACCGCCTGCACCCATGTCCCATTTGGGACATATTTGAAACCAGCCAGTGTATTTTACCCCATCAACCCATATATTTTTTAAAAGTAGACACCCTACGCTATTTCAAATGGTGGTATTTTAACACTTTCCATGCACTAATTCTACCACCAGCCTTTGTCAAAGTTTGTGGTAGTAATTTTTGTGTGGTTTTTTTTCACAAATATTGTATTTTAGACATAAATTCACAGATTTTGGTATGTGTCACTGCCAAACAATAACCCAATATGTGTTCAACAACATATCCTGAGTACAGGGATACCACCCATGCATAGGTTTGTTGGGTTGTTTGGGGGCTAAAGGGCCACATTGTGAAGGTGCGCATTTTCAACTTGGAATATTGACGTGTAGTCAGCCTGAGCCCATCTTTCATTTGGGACTTTTTTTTAAGTAGGACAGTGTATTTTACCCCAAAAAGTATATATTTTGTAAAAGTAGACACCCTAGGCTATTTTAAATGGTGTTATTTTAACACTTTCCATGCACCAATTCTACCACCAGCCTTTGTCAAAGTTTGTGGTAGTCATTTTATTGTGTATTTTTTCCCACATACATTGCACTTTAGACACAAATTCACATATTTCGGTATGTGTCACTGACAAACAATACCACAATATATGTTCAGCAACATCTCCCGAGCACAGGGATACCACCCATGCATAGCTTTGTCAGCTTTGTTAGGGGTTGAAAGGCTACATTTGAGAGGTGCGCTTTTTGATTTTCAAACTTGGAATTTGAACATGTAGAGCAAGGAAGGGGTTAATAGCTCTTATAAGAGACTTTGTAGTACTGTACAAAAAAATTAACCCCTACAAATGCACAGACAAGAAAAAATGTTCTGCTGTGCAGTGATCAGTGGCAGGGAAGGGGTTAATACACTACACTATACAAAAGAAATGGCTTTTATAAAAGCCCTTGGGACTCACAATTTATTAACATTTTATTTAATTTATTACAATTTAAAAATTATGTTATACAGATCTGTCTCTTTCCCTCATTAAAACTCAAGTGAGGAGAGGGAGGCAGATCCATATGGGTCAGAACAATATTTACGAACCAGACGAATGGTGATGCTCATCTGAGAAATCACCAAACCACCTTTGCCACTGATCGGCTGTTACTGATCGCTATACACGCGTTCAGACAGCTTCAAAAGGAATACACGTAATCCCCTAGTGGGTATAATTAACCCCTAGTGAGTCTGACAAAAAAAATGCTGATAGCAAAAAAAAATCCTTCGGCGACTAGATTGCTCCATATGCGCTGCTTAGGCAGTGACCATATGCACTGCTTACTAGGCAGTGACCATATGTGATGCTTAGGAAGTGATATTCGGCAAGGAAGGGGTTAATAGCTCTTAAAAGAGCCTTTGATATACTGTAATAAATCAAAGTAAAAAAAATAACCCCTAAAAAAATGCACAGACAGCAAAAAATGTGCTGCTGTGTAAGATCACTGCGTACACAGCGATCAATTGCAGGGAAGGGGTTAAATACTGGAAACGGCTTTTATAAAAGCCTTTGGGTCTCAATTCTATTAAATATATTATAATTAAAAACTTACATTATACAGCTCTGTCTCCCTCCCTCACTAAAACTCAAGTGAGAGGGAGGCAGATCTACACGGGTCAGATCAAATATTTACACATATTGATCTAACCAGACGAATGGTGATGCTCATCTGAGCAAACGCCAACCCGCCATTGTCACTTATCAGCTGTTACTGATCGCTATACATGCGCTCAGACAGCTAAAAAAAATTTTTTACGTTAAACGTAGTCCCCTAGCGGGTATAATTAACACGTGACGGGTGTAATAAAAAAGTTTTTAAAAAAATTAAAAATGCTTCTGCAGCAAGATTGCTGCATTTGCGTCAGATCGCTGATTAGGCAGTGATCTACGGCAAGAAAGGGGTTAATCTCTCTTAAAAGAGGTTTTTTTATCCTGTAATGAATTACAGTAAAAAAAAATAACCTCTAAAAAATGCACAGACAGCAAAAAATGTGCTGCTGTGTATGATCACTGCGTACACAGCGATCAATGGCAGGGAAGGGGTTAAATGGCTTTTATAAAAGCCCTTGGTGTTTAAAATTTTATTAAATATTTTTTTTATTATTTTCTTTTATTTTTTTTACTTGATCTGATCTGTCTCTCTCCCTTACTAAAAGTAGTAAGGTGAGGGAGGCAGATCAATACTTGTCAAAGGCAATATTTAGTAATATTGCCTTTGACAGTATGGTAAGTGCTCATCAGAGCACTTACCATACATGCCTGCACACAGATCACATAGATCTGCTGTGCCGGCATCGATTGGCTCCCCCTAGAGCATCGGAAGTGAAATACTTTCACTTCCGATGCTCTTGCCATTAGAAGGGAAACGCTGCCTGTACAGGCAGCGTTCCCTTCTACTGAGCCGATGGGGTCGCTCAGGAGAGCGACCACCATCGGCTCTGGGGAGCAGAACGGTGTTGTTAAGTGCCTCGCTGGCGAGGCACTTTAACAACACCGGAGATGCTTAGAAAGCGAAAGATCGTTCGCTTTCTAAGCACATGTGTGCAGCGGGCGCAGCCATTTTTAAATGGCTGCTACGATCACTCCGTGGAGTGATCGTAGCGCGCCCCTGCACATTTGGGGGGTGTTGCACAATGCCTCTACCTAGAGGCATTGTAGCAACACCGTTAGAGTAAAGAAAGCGACCGCTGGTCGCTTTCTTTACTCCATTTAGTGCATGACGTGCCAGGCACGTCACCTGTCGGCAAGTCCTCGATTTGCCGTGACGTGCCTGGCACGTCACCTGTCGTTAATGGGTTAATCATGTATGAAACACCACTGTTTGTGTACAAATAAGTCAATGCACCACTGCATGTGGAATAATGTGCAATGTACACACACTGACAATGTGGTGCAGACCGACTGAATAAGATATGTCATAATGTTGTACTGTGTAGATAGACTGGCCACCACACAGTCTGTGCAGATAAACGTATGATCACATCATCCTGTGTCACAAGTCAGCCCATGTTCTTGCCTTACTCTCTTGCTTATGATGTTTACTTGTTCCTGCCCTTTCCTTGTGTCTGCCCTGAAGTCTTACAAGGGGCTGTCCTGCCCTAAAGCCCTGTAAGGAGACTGTCCTTACACTTGCCCAAGCCTAGCCATATTCCAGAACCTGCCCAAGCCAAGCCACAGTCTGGCACCTGCCCAAGCCTAGCTACAGACCACTACCTTCTCAAGCCTATATGCAGAGCGACACCTGCCCAAGTCTAACCACAGAAGGGACATCTATCTAAGGCTAGCCAGATTCCTGCACCTGCTCAAGTCTAGCCCTAGACTGGAACCTGCCCAAGCCTAGCTACAGACCACTACCTTCTCAAGCCTAGATGCAGAGCGACACCTGCCCAAGTCTAGCCACAGAAGGGACACCTATCTAAGGCTAGCCAGATTCCTGCACCTGCCCAAGTCTAACTACAGACTGGCACCTGCTCAAGTCTAGCCATAGACTGGAACCTGCCCAAGCCTAGTCACAGACCAGCACCTACACTTCCCCCCCAAAGTGCTGGTCCCTGCTGTCAGCATCCAGTAGATGGATGCATAATGAAATACCTGCTCTTAGAGACAAAGCATCTGATAGCTGACTCCCAGCTTCCCATAGGGGTGCTATCCTTTTTATAGCAAAAATGCAGCTGTTGCTTCGGAGAATAGAATTTTGGGTACTTGTTCAGTTTGATTATTCTGCCAAATCAAAATCCATTTTGGGAATAGATTAGGCTGGGTTGTGTTGACCCTCAAGTTTTTACTTGCTATCTTTAAGGAAGCTAGTATTAAAAAAGGTGTTTAGAAAATTGAGCAGACTAAATGGACTAAATGGTTTTTATCTGCCGATACATTCTATGTTTCTATGTTGTACCTTAATTACATGTTAAATAGTTAAATATTAAGTAACACATATATTTATTCATAAATTGACTCATAGAAACAAAAACAATTTGGCCCAACATTGGGCTGTGCTGTGACTCACATATTTTTAGTTTGTTTATAAAAAAAATTGAAAATAAGCTTTACTGTTACAGCAAACAGATAAGACATTTCAACCCAACCTTATATGTTTGTTTAAACTACCCATTTGTAACTGCCAGGTAAAACAGTGTACAATATTCTATTTAACTCTGGTTTATTGGGCAGTATAGGAAATCTCTACAATGTACAATGATGGGAACATTTAGCTCAAATATAAAGAGATCATACCTTTGTCTCAGAATTTCCTTAAAAACCTAAAATTATATAAATTAACATAAAAAAAAAGCTCAAGATACTTAAAAAATGCTTAAAGGACAAGTAAACATTTTTACCCCTTGCTTCTCTGGAGAGTTAAAACATGTCTTGCTAGTCCAGAGTAAACCCAATGTTTGTCATAACATATACACACTCTCTTCTGTATCTTATCATCTATATTAGAAGCACAAGTGAAAAATTACATTTAGTTGTCTGTTAAAAACCTTTCAGTCCAGTGGTACTGGCTATCACATGGACACCAAAAATTAAAGAAAGGTAAATGTTTGTCAGGTTTATATCGAATCCTGCAACACATGAAACCAACTACTAGAAACTCAAAGTAACTCATGTATCTGAATAGACGCAGTAATCACTGAGCTGTCATTAAAAGACTGAATGAGTCTATTCCCACCAATAGGCAAAAGTGTTCAATATTGATTCTATCATATTCCCCATGGCAGTTTATATTGCTTTCTGAAAAGAATCAGTTTTGCATATTCATTTGTCAGTATTAATATTTTTAAACACTATTCCTATTTACTCTTTCAGCCATATTAATGGAGACTTCTACTACTTAAATACTTAAAACACTTAAATATCTATACAATAGAAAAGAAAAAATATTCAATTAAGACCAGGGCTGTGGAAATGTTAAAATAAACTACTTGTCCAAGGGACTAAAGCAGTAGCCCAGGCTACTTGTTCCTCACGACACAGCCAGTCCCACACATACACATATAGTCACACATACACACACACATACACACACACACACACACACACACACACACACACAAAAGAGGTATGGTATTTACTTGTGCACAGCAATAAATAATGCACAAGGGGAGAGACCACTCTGAAACCTGAAAATAAAATATAAGTGGAAACATGGACAGCGCTTAATCAGATTTATAGGAAAAAAACATATATCACACAATGTGAATTAATGAAAAACAGTTATTATAAATAAAATAAGACAAAACAGACATTTAGTAATATTACATTAAGACATTCCTTATGGAACCTTCCTCGCAAAGGTATAATATAGAGCCACCTATGCACTAAGGACAAACAACAATATGTATTATACCAGAGTATAAAAATATAAAATAAAAATATATTAAATAATATACATAAAAAATTATACACTTACTAAAAAGAATATGTCTCGGCCAAAACACTGTAGGAGGAGACAAATAAATTTGAAGCATTTCAAAAACAATTTCATCAGGCGAGACGCGTTCCTCCATGCCCACCTTCTTTTTATCTCTTGCCTTTTATCTGTCTCTCTCCCTCAGTTCCCATTTAGTCTGTCTCTCTCTCACAACTCCTATTGTGTCTGTCTTTCCCACCCCATTTTGTGTGTGTCTCTCTCCCCATTTGTGCATCACTCTCTCCCCTTTTGTGTGTGTCTCTCTCTCCCCTTATGTGTGTGTCTCTCTCTCTCCCATCAACTTTTTGGTTTGTCTCTCTCCTCTCCCTCTTACATATAAATACCTGGAAACTTAAGAACTGATTTTCTGTGTGCCAGTCTCAGACCCCCATCAGCACTAACTCGCATTTCCCTTGAATAGTGATGAATCAGAGTGTCACACAGTGTTATCTTTTTTTTTTGCACTCAGAATCGAGAACATGTAGTGTAGTTAGATAGATATTACTCTTGATATCGTGTATTTTCAAATCATCCTTGTGCATTTCTAAATTCTATATCTTTCTCTCTGTTATTATTTCCCCTCTTTTCTTTTCTCTTATCTTTTATAATATTTAATATAGTATTGTATAATATAAAATTATTGTTTTATATCAAAAGAAATAGTAGGAAATGATTTATTGTTTTTACTTTATAGTTATAAAGTAGAAAGAATTCCAAACACTACATACACGTTACGAGATTGGGCTTCCTGCAGTGTTATCTGAGACTAGCACACAAGCCATCAGACCTGTAGGTCCTGTGTGGCTCTCTGCATCTTTCCTGGGCTGGGATGGACTTCAGCCCCCGCCGATGATGCCTTCCTTCTCCTCGGCATCCTCCGTCAATCTCCCTGTCACACGCAAAGTAGGCAGAGGGGTGAGAGAGAGGGGTGGCCCACTTTATCAGTGACCCCTGCACTAAGGTGGAAATAAAAACTTTAACCATGTTGCTTGCCTGCAACAAACAACTACTTTTTCACTTATGCTTCCACATTAGAATTACGTATTTTAATTGTATCCGTGGTGGTTATGATGTCACCTTATGATGCTTCACTGCATGTGCACATTTTCCTTTGGAAGTAGTTAATCTTTTTCTTTTTACTTATAATTTTGCTAAAAAAATATACCTTATATATATTTTACTGTTTGGTATATTCTCAGTATGATACTTTTTACCTTATATTTGTCTTGTTATATGATCTTGTTTCATAAACATATAGTGCAAAAAGGTAGATTTAGCATTTTAATAAGTTGTCAGATGTGCACAAAAATGTAACCATGCTTTTTTTTTGTAGATTAATTGCTTCCTATAGCAATGTACCTATGCTATTAAATCTATTTTTGTTCACTGCAGGTGTTTGCTCATATAACATGCTATTCTAAAAATGAGAATGTTAAAGTACCAATGAGTGGTTACAGATGCATTTTAGGTTTTATCAGCTAATTTATTACCAGAGTTATCTTGTACCTCCATATGCTTATGAATCAGTTCTGCTACTTAAACCAATGTGGACTCTTCATATCTTGACACAAACAACATTTGGTATGGCTCTTAAAAATTTGCCATACATTCATTTCAAGTACGTTTAACATAAACATAGATGCCTGAATTTAGTTTGAGAAATGACATCCTAAGTAAATAGAAATAAACAGCGTCTTCTGATTCCACTAGATGTCTGAAGGTGTGCTGTGGTATCTGGCACCAAGACATTAGCAGTAGATACTTTAAGTCAAGTAAGATGGGACTTGTTTGTCCAGCACATCCCACAGATGCTCGATTGGATTGAGATCTGAGGAATTTGGAGGCCAATTCAACACCTTGAATTTGTTGCTGTGTTCCTTAAACCATTCCTGAACCATGCTTTGTGGTAGGGCGCATTATCCTGCTTAAAGAGACCAATGTCATTAGAGAATATTGTTTCCATAAAACGGTGTACATGGTCTGCAACACTGCTAATGTAGGCGGTATATGTTAAAGTAACATCCACATGAATGGTAGGACCCAAGGTTTCCCAGCAGAACTTTGCCCAAAGCATCACATTGGTTCTGCCTGCTTGCCACCTGTCAGTGGCCATAATGCAATGGTTTATTGGTGCATAAATGCCATGCAAATGCAGCATGTTTCTGTGCTATGTGATTGTATTCTTCTTAGCACTCCATGTTGTTATAATTGTTTACTTTATCATACACTAGCTTGAAATATTTAGATATCACTGGCACTGAGGTCTTTCACTTCCCTTTCCTGTAAGGGGAAAAAGATGGTGAATACATATTTATTTATGCAATCTCCTTTTTGTAGGCCCAAATAGCCATTCACAACAGCCCTAAATACATTAACATATAATTAATAGAGTGCTCTAATAAAACCATAGTGAAAAGGAATACCTAACTGAAGTGCTCCTTATCTTGGTAATGCATTTTAATAATTGAAATCAAAATTATTAATGCACAAATCAACCGGTCATCAGTTTGAGAACTTCAAAGTTGTCTAACGTATAAATTACAAAAATGTCTTGCATCAGACAAACCCAACATAACAATGTAAGCCAATTTTCTGACAGCTATAAAAAGCTCCAAGAATCTATTCTAATCTCTCCTTATATTTCTGTATTGAATTCCTAATGTGTGCATAAAAAGCTAACTCAGACTTCCTCTTGTCTCTGTAAAATGATTCCTCAATACAGCCATCACTACCACTATTCCAAAGGCATGATTTCTTGGCACAATCTTTACTTAATTTACGTTGGACAAACTGCATTTTCCATATTCCCCTGCTTTGCAATACATTTATGTCAGGGCATTTATATTCATATGGCGGTTTATTGTTTCTAAAAAATAATATTCCAGTTGCACTTAAATTCCCCAAATGTTTTTATTTATCTTAATAGATAATGCTCACCTCTTTTTCAAGACTAGATATAGGAACTCTGCATAGACTAGATAATGAACTATCGGGAAAGCAGTTTATAAAATTGGAGATATTTATAAAGCACATTTCTAGGGCAAAGTTCTAAAATTGAGGTAATGAACAGGAATATTTTATTGCAAAAAAATATGAAAAATTTAGGGGAGGATCATTTTTGAGTGCTGGACAAATACAACAAAGCAGGGAGGACCGGAAGGACACAGGAGAGCAAAAAGACCGGTGAGGTGGAGGGACACAACTTTTTCCCATTTTTTTCCCATTTAAAAAATTTGCCTTCATGCTTTGCAAGAACTGACCGCCAAAAAACATTACCTGTGCTGTATAGACTGGAACGCAATCTCATTGGGTGAAGCAACGCACCCACCCACTTTAGCCATCATGGCAGCAGTGTCCTGGGACTTGTTCCAGGATGTTGGCAAGTATGACAACTAAACACTGTGGTATGGAAGACAAAACAGAGGGTGTTGGGGGAATGAACCAGGGCATAAAGGTTGGCATGAAGATAGTAACCCAACTGCCTAATTTTGCATTGAATAGCTAATTTTACAATTGGAACATCACACTTACATTGAAAAACCCTGTTTTGTGTTTCAATGTGTTTTTTTCTAGCAAAATGTTTTTCTCCAGAATATTGCAAATATTACTTAAAAAAAAAAACTTCAATAAGAATAATAAAAACCATGTTAAGCAGCTAAATGATAAAGTGGGTCAGTTTCATACGATTACCTTTATCAAGGACACACAGCGTGTAGTTTAACCTGACATAACATTAGCACTGTCTAAATCAACAAAGGTGTTTCCTTCCTTTTAATGGAAAAAAACCTTCCTTTCTAACGTTAATGTGCTGTAAAATATTAATGGACAAACACAAGGCTGGGAAATGTTTATCCATTTGTAAGGAGCTTGAATGAAGTCAATTAAATTTAGAATCTGTTAAGTGCAAAAGAACACTATCTTATCTTAAAGTGCTCTCTCGTTAAGTGACCACAATACTATCTTCACCTGACACACTCTGCCCCTTTTTTTTTTTTTTACCGTTGCTTGCCATTAAAGACAAATTATACTCTAATTATAAGTTATAATAATAAGCTTTATAAAATGTTTAGTATCTCCTGCAACTAAAATGCCTTGTATACTCATTAGCAATTAACTCATCTAGATAAATCTAATCAGTTTAGACTACAGCACATGTAACTAGAGAGTGATATCTGCTAGTTAAGAAAATACATAATTTTTTTGTGCAATAATATAATTGGCAACTGTTGTTTGCTAATTAGGAACTATGTAAAAGCTGTTCATCTTTATATATTATTTTTATAATCAATGTTAGAGCAAAAGGGCTGCCTACAGTGACCTGCCTGTTTTATGAATTTGTATAACAGATATCTAAAGATTTAAATTGTGCACATCAAAAACCAGTGATAAATAAATACATGCTCCTCAAATGTTTAACCAAGACCATCCTGCTTCAGGACCACTATCCTGAGGTTGCGTGTGGTCAAAATGTTGGGTTATATGTACACAATAAATAAAGTGAGCAATGGAAAGATTTGAAAACTACAAATACATACATTACATGTGAAAAGAGAAGGACGGGAATATGGTAACAACACAAACATTAAAATCATTGGAATAGAATACACCATGAAATTAGGTTTCATAACTTAAAATCAAACAAAATATCCATCATCACTTAGCATCACAGTGGCATAATTATTGGCCAACTCAAAGATTATGGTGATTTTAGTATTTGTGTCATGTGCATAATAATTATTTTGCATTTTTGGCAGATGCAAGCACATGTGCATTATTCTGTGTGTTTGTATGGTTATTTCAAGTTGGGACTTTTCTTATTTGTGGAGGAAATGATAGAAATCTGAGTGCGGCACTAAGAAAGGATTTTTGCAAGTCGGCGTAGGTACAAAGTATTCCAGCTGGAGCCAAGTCTTTAAGGTGTGTTATACCAACTGTTAACCATTTAGGTTTAAGTTGAGACTGAGTAATTCCAGGAACCAAAGTGGTATTGCCAGGGTAAGTTGTTGGAGGGTTGGGTTATTTTTTTTGCTGATTGAGTCCATACTTGAGTATGAAAATGAGTGTAGTGCAGGGTAGAATTATCTTAGAATCTGGGTGGCTATAAGAAGTCATAAATTCTATGTGGTATTGTGAAGGAATCTTCTAAACCTCCCAAGTGATGGAGCCGGGTGCCAAATGTAGTAACATTGCTTGAGACATGGTGGTCTGCAATAAAGAAGTAGATTAGGAATTCCTCAGCTGTCTTTAAGCTTGGGGAGGAAAAACCATTTGGTTGAGATTCTTCATGGGCGGTTCCAATTGTATTTAATTGTTTATAAATGTTTGTGCCTATCGGAAAAATTAAGCACTTTTTAATAGAGGTCAGTGAATAAATTCTTGTCACTACTAAAAGCTTTAAGAGTTAATGTTAGAGTATTTAGTCATCTTCACTGAATAAAAGCAGAAAAACGTTGTTTCATAAGTTAATAAAGCAGTTAATTATGGTTTAACTTTCTAAAAGTGAAGAAAAAGTCAGCTTATACACTGCTTAAAAATATACTCTGTTGTACTCATTCAGCAAAGAACATGAAAGGGTCAAGAGAAGGAGTACAAAATGAAAAAAAGGCATCTCGTTAGGCTAACTGGTCCTATTGTGACTTGCTTATAATTTTAGCACTGACTATAGTTGTTTTTCCATTCAGCCCAGAGGTTTTGTGATTTTGAAAAATATGATAGGGCTATTTGAAGCCCTGTGGGCATAGTGTACATGTAGATTAGTTGATTTTAACATATTTACAAGTTCAGAAATATCAGGCACTGCTGTTGAATTCAAGGTTCTAGCATTTCCTCAATTATGACTCAGGAAGAAGGTCAGATTCTTGTTTTTTGTGTTAAAAAAATTACGAACTTACCTTGGGACTTCTTGCATTTTTAAGAGGGCATGTTTTTATATCCTGGCATCCTCTTTTTTTTCTTCAAACTTTTAGATCTTTAGCTGCTATTCCCTGTTTTGGAGCAGACCTCGCTCATCACGTAATCTTCCCTTTTGCTGACTAAGCCATGCCTTGTCTATTTTTAAGGTGATCGATTCAATTTCAGAACCAAAATAAGGAACTTCAAGGTAATATGTCTTCTGGCGATATGTATTCTTTATCAGTATTTTCTGTTCACCCATTTGTAGACAGAGAGTACTTTATTGCCGAAAAGTTGTACAATATATATGCTCAGATAAGGAGAAGATTTTTTTTCAAAATGGCCTAACCTTTTAATCTCCTCACAAAGCCAAGATCCAGGTTTTCCAAAGGCTTGCATGGACCTGGATCTCATGGAGGCACCGATAATGTCTCCACCTGCCTCAGACTGCCCATATCCCTGATGTCCACCACTGGACATACTAAGTAACACTATGGGGTTTATTCATTAAACAGCAAGTTGGGGTGAGTTGACATCCAAGCCACAAAATGTAGATTAAAATAGCACAGTTTGAAAAAAATCTTGCTCACAGATTTTCGTTTAAAACAGAAGGAGTTGTGATGCACCTCTGAGGTAACCCTCTACACACTAAAAGTGTTACAATGGTTATTACACTATGTAAGTATTATAATGTGCAGTAAAGTTAGTATAGCCTATGTTTGGGCTATACTATTCAATTAAGCACAACATAACACACTCACCATTAAAATACTTACTAATGTAACTACACTTGGTGTAGTTGCTAGTCGAGGGAGATTGCTTACCAGACAAAGATGGTAACCCAAAGACAGCAGTTATGGAGTCATACATCCATAACAAAACTGAAACTTGATCTTTTATTACATTTTTGGTTATACCTAACATGTTAACTGAGATTACTACAATTAAAATCTGACTATGTAATGGCTGTTCCCTAAAACTAAACTTAAAAGGCCAGGCTTTAACAACTTAGGGCCAGATTTATCAAGGCAAAAAAAGGTTATATTTTTTTAAAAAGTGCTAAATTTGGGGCAAACTGCTATAGCATTCCATTGGTTTCCATGGTTATTATGACTATTTTAGCAGTTTGTCCTGAAATAGCGCTGGTTTTGTATTGATAAATAAGGAAATATGGGAATATGGAAAGACAGACCAGATGGGTTTATTTTACAACACCGCTATTAAAGGAACAGTATCATCTAAATATTGTTTTTACTGTGCATGTAGAACAAAAAAATGATTGAAAATGATTTATACTTTGTGTTAGCAAATTTCCAAGCAACTGCCTATGTTAGGAGAAAAATGTTAATATTTTAAATGTCTGTGGAGTCTCCTGTTTATGACATGACAAGTGGCACGGTATGCAAATGAAACATCTCCCATTGAAAATCTGTTAATTTGCATATCATGCCACAGGGGATGTCATAAGCAGGAAACTCCACAGACACATTTAACATAAATATTTCCTCCTAATTTAGGCATTTGCTTGCAAATTTTCTAATTCCATGTATAGATCATTTTCAATATTTTGTTATGTTCAACATGCACAGTAAAAAAATACTTTGGTGATAAAGTAACTTTAATGCCTGATTTTGTTGCAGTTTTGCGTGGTTAGTTCTAGTGAATAGCTCCCTCTCTGTGAGATTCATAGTGCAAAGAACTAAAAGTGGAGCCTTCAGCAGGAACATCTAATTGATTTCCATTTTAATTTCTCCTCTTTTGGATCATTGCTCCATATATAACCTTCAGACTCAGCTTGCATTATAATGAATTAAAGATAACAGCATCAGGTTGCAATCTGTGCTGATAGCATTGAATAGCTAGTCCAACTTCCTTAAAATATATTGAATCCACTCATGCTAATATAATCAGATCCAACCATGCTACTAAAATTGAATTTATATGCAATGATTTGTTATTGCAATTAATGTTTCCATTAAACTATTATCCTATAACCTGTTCAAACTTCCACTATGAAAACTACAGTAAATAAGCCAGGTCGCCATACCAATGAACGGTGCTCTTTTTGTCTTGCTGTCAGTCAAGTATAGGTACCAGCTGAAATACATAGTTTGGTGCTGCAGGCAAAGACAGCATGATCTTTCAATTTGACATTGTAACAACATCTTGCATGCTTGGTGCTACAACCAGTTAGTTATGTGACCAGCATATTTCTATGCAATTTGCCCTTCTGCAAAATGACAGAAAATGCTTTTTTATCTAAAAGCTGCAAAGCAATTTTTAAAGTGTTCTGCGATGGTGCAAACAAAATTTCTAATTAAAGATGCAGCATGTATTATTGGTTTCCTTCCAGTGGAATAACATTACAGCAGGTGAAGCATGATCTAGGAATTGTGGCCCTTTTTTTTTCTTATCTCACTATTTCCACCCCATTCAGTACCTCATTTTTTGGGAAGTGAAAGCGGAGAGATCTCTGTTCATCAAGTAGTTGGATAGGGGAGATCAGTGAACTCAGAAGCACAGCTCTCTTCTCTTGGTCAAAAGTGTGCTGTCAGCATGCCTGCCAAGACTCTAGAGTTAACTAGGAAAATCCCTCTAGCAGTACCCATGTCCTATTGATTGGGTGTTCAAGAAATGTTGTATTCAGCTTAGATGACTTATTTTTCAGGACATCATCCATATTTTGATATGCTGAATATTGCATTGAGTCTGTGAGTGTAATATCATTATATATGCAAATTCCTGGTGTAATGTATTGTTACACATTATTGCTCTATTATTGCTTTTATATGTACCATTCATGTTCTATTGGAGTATGATTTAATCATGGAAAGGTTATAATCCTTTTAACACTTGATCCCTTTATATACAAATGCATCAGTTGTGTTATTACAGCTCCCCAAAATTATTTGTATAAAGTGAGTGGAGTCGTACTAAGAGAGGATCTAACAATGCCTCCTTGGTTGGTATTCTAGTAAATTGCTAAGTATGTGGCAGTCACTCTAACGTTGCTCAGATATGATATGATATCACATCCCAGCACCTTCTGTACTTGACAGCTGGTCAGTGCACTGTTTTTCTGAGCTGTGAGACACTGAAAATGCTGGGATTTTACATCATATACCAGACCCGTCATAGCCCCAACCATGGAACATGTTTTTATTATTTAATCAGGCAAGATGAAGAGGGAAACGTTCAATAGCATAAGAATCCAGTTTGCATATTGTAAAATAAATAGTGGAAGGTAAAATGGCGGATTGATACTGAGATGAAGGGGGGGAAATATAGTCTACAATGTATCCTAATTAAACAATGGACAATAAAATATACAATGAGATTAATCGTCAACACATACCTATGTTTCTATGTTACCTTTTTCCAAAATCAATTAATCCAGTGCAATTTGAATAACTGATGTCTGCAATTTGAATAACCAAGCAGCTGATAATGAATTACAATTCCTGTGATACTGAACCCACATTTTGATGGTGGGAGTTGTATTTCAGAAGCAGCTTAATATTCACACATTGTCCAGCCCTGAACTAAATTACATTTTTTTTCTGAATAACATTTTCTAAATGTGCCTCATTCACATCCTGCACAGAAGGAAATAGATACATGTTCAATTTTTCCCTGTGCTATTAAAACATAGAATAATTTACCTTGTAGAAGTGAAACAATAATTATTGTCTTTTATCAACAACCTTCATTGAGAGCAAAAGCTAGTATTTATATCATAGCAATAGAAAATTATTTCCAATTTTTAATATACTGTGATAAATGTTCTCTTATTGTAGGCAATTCTTTGCTCTGTGCGAAAGATTAAATGGCACATGAATATCTCACATAACTCAACCAATCTAGTTTTCCATTAGAAAAGTGCCAAAAAGGAATGGAGGGATTAGTCAAAATAATTCAGATCCAAAAATACAGTACTTTCAGACAAAATGCATAATTAACTTTTTACATGTCTACAATTCACAGTGTTAAAACAAAAGTTGTGAAAAATCAATGTTATTCTTGCACCCAATCTAATACAAATACTATACTAAAAAATGAATTGCATAGGATTTGGAAGTTTACAATGATTGGAGTTTATCTAAGACCTTACATATAAGTTCATAGTTGCCAACATCGGCCATGTTTCCAGGGACACATATTTGTTCCACATGCTGCAGAAAGAGCATGCAAAGTATGGCTGATGTTGGCAACTATGTAAGTTTTTGTTGTAATTTTGTTTTAACAAAATTCAAACATCAGGATTTGACCAAAACTGGATAAAGTAATCATATGTTTTTCATTTTTCTGCCTTTCCTCGTAGAGGAAGTTATCAATAGTATATAAGAATAATTAGGGTAAGCATAGGGTGAAATTAGTGCAGGGTGAAGTAGTTTTACTTATAGTGATATAGTTATCGGGATAAGGTAGGGTCAAATAGGTAATACATAGGGAGTATGGAATATATTAGGGCTAACTAGGGGTACAAATGTATTTTTTTTAATTTTAGAATGAATGGTGAATATATAGAGTTTACGTGTTATTAAGATTTATTAATATTTGTCTATATGGTGATTTATTTATGGACTAATTTAAAAAATGTTTCAAATGTACTTTTTATTAAAACCATTCCACTATTAGTAATGAATTTGTCTATTTTTGGAATATGATTTGTATTTTGTTATGATATCAAGAAAGATAAAATAAAGTGTAAAAAAATATTTATATATTTAGGATGCATAAGTTATAAATCCAGGTGAGCATTCAAAAATGTACCTTAAGGTGAGTCTATTCTGTTAATGAGAATATATGTGTGATGACCACAGACAGGAAGATTTGGTAAAAAAAACAAACAAAAAAAACCCAATTATGTAAGGGTGCAGATTATTGTTCAGAAATTCATTTTGAAGAAATGTTTCATGTCATGATGGTAAATAAATGTTAATCCTAATTCATGTACAACCTGTATTCTAGGTTTTCCATCAAGGAGAAGTGTAGCCAGGACCAAATAAAAAAATGTATAAAGTGCAAAATAACACAAATAATATCAGCTAATTTTTTTTAGGTAAAAGCGATTCATGAAGGCTTTAATATAAATCAACACAATGGAGCATCGAACATGAAAAAACAGCTTTATGCGCTTTGCATGTTAGTGGTTAGTCATATGCGGATTACACACAGGTAAAATCATAATGTATATACATGTTTAATGAACAAAATCAATGATCAGCTGAGTGAAAACAAAATGTAGCCAATAGAGCAAGTGAGGCAATCATAAATACCGAATGCAAGTTAAAACTTTTAACTATACATGTTGATTTAAAAGCCTTCATAGACCATTTTTACCTAAAAATTTAGCTAGAGTCATTGCAATAATTTTCTGATTTCAACGGATTTATTTATTTTTACTAAAAAAGGAAAATACAATGGTCAACTGTTGATGTTTTCAATGTCTTTAAATTGATTGAAATAATTTCAAATTCTTTTCCAATTATTAGTTGTAGGGAGTGTGGGATAGTTCATGACTTGCATGTACATCTCCTTGTTGCATTTTGGGTTTCAGTGTTTGGAGTTAATTGTTTATGTTACTAAATATTATTTAAAGCTTGCAACCAAACTCTGAGTTACCCAATAAATGGTATCATTTTCACCCTACTTGTTTCCTCTATATACAGCTAACATGGTACTCGTTTAACTATTTAAATAATATTACTGATCTCTCTTACATATCTCTACAACATAAACCATTCTAGCAGATTTGGAAGGTAGAAAATAAGGCACTAACTCTCACTTGGAAATCCTCTTAAAAGGTAAGGGGAAATAATGCAATCTTTTGTTGAGAAATGTTCATTTAAATGAAAGTGCCTGAAACACACAGATGCCTTCCTCTGGTTAATCATGAAAGAATAACCCTTTTATTAATCAAAATGGTGTACTTTCATCAACAGCATATCACAGAAACAAAATGGTTACTTCCAGAAAAAGCATATTTAATTTAAATGATCGCTATATCGCTAAGATTTTCCCAAAACAGGCAAAAATATACTTACATTTTTGTGGAGAATATGGAATAACAGATCTTTGGCAGTTGATTGGATGTCCTTTGTCATATGTCACGATAATATGGGAAACACAATACAGCATGCTATATTCAGCAATCCTAGTATTATCAATCTATAATAGATAATACTAGGGTTTCCCCAGATTGGTACCTTGTGTATCCTCTGGAGTATGATGTCGCCTGAAGAAGCCCTGGGCAGGGGTGAAATGCGTCTGATGTCATACTCCAGAGGATACACAAGAATGAACCACCAACAAAATATACAAAACTTCCTGACTTTTAAAACCATCAAGTGTATATGTGACACTCGTGAGAGCGATCACCCTGATTTTATGTAAGAGATTTTAACCCTTTTTTTTTGTATTGATTAAAAAACACCTTTACACTTTGTAGAAATCTTTTTATCTATTGCATGCGAGTCCAAGTGTATTTTAAAGAGACACAGCATTGGGACTTTTGAGGAGACCAGAAGATCCTTGAGTGGTTGTACATACAATTCTACAAGTGAGCAGTATTTTTGCTGCTCGAACAAAAGTGAGTGAGATACCAATCTGGGGGGACCCTAGTATTATCTATTATATACAGAGAACACTGTTGCTGTATTGTGTTTCCCTCCACATATTACCATGACATATGACAAAGGACATCCGATCAACTGCCAAAGATCTGCTATTCCATATTCTCCACGAAAAGGTAAGTATATTTGTGTCTGTTTTTGTAAAATCTTAGTGCTCCATCTTTTATCACTGTATTCCTTAATAATATATTTGTACCTAACCAGGAACCTAAGATGCATAAACCAAATTCTTTGGCCTGATTTCTGCCCAAGTTAGAAAACAAGTTACAATAATGAATAGGGGCAATGTTAAGCACATATGGCAAGTAATGTAACATAGCGTCATTAAAAAAAAAAAATGGTAATACAGCCTGAATAACTTATTTTTCCTAATTAATAAACCGCTCAGTACAGTATGCCTTAAAGTAATTTACTTTAAATAAATCATATGCTAATTCAGATATGGAACTATATAATGTTTATTTGAAGACTTCATTTGATATATAGCTAAAACAGCTGTTGTAAGCTTATAGCTTCACAGAGAGAGAATATTTAATACATTTACCAACTTCCTCCCGAGACCTGGATTTATTTGACTTTAAAAGGATAACGTCTTCCTATATTACTAAGCATTGTGCATTGCCCAAGGAAGAATAGAAACAATATGTATAGATAAACTGATTTCTTATATCTTACTATTCAGAATCTTGCAATGTAATCAAATAGCAGATATAACTTTAATGAGGAATTATTAAGTTTTCACCTTTTTTAAAATGTTGCCATAATTTTCTAAATACAAGATAATGCCCTGTAAATTGGTGATGACAAAAAAAATACTTCCTGGAGAAGGGACTTTGCCTTTCCCTGAGGCCAATGACCATGTACTATAACAAGCAATCTTCCTTTCTCTGCAAATATAGCATAACTATTTTAACATTAGCAGAAACATCTAAATGTTATTTAGGATAATACCCTTAAAAGCTGCAACCAACCTGTCTGATTCTCTACATTCACATGTGAACAGACAAACATTTAACAAATACACCAAAACAGTGATGTGGTTGGTGAGCTGTTGTAACCACCACCAAAAAAAATAAGATATTGGTTGCTAGATTTCTCATGATGTCTCAAATCATATATTTGGAACACTATGTATGTTGTCTGTCTTCTTTTTTCAATACACATGATTTGAGACATCATAAGAATTCTACCAACCAATATCTCAGGCAATTAATCTTTGCTTATTTTTTGGTGGTGGTCACAACAGTGCACCAACCACATCACTGTTTTGGTGTATTTGTTATATTTTTTATTTTTATTTATTTTCAGATGAGGCAATTGAAATGCTAATGTGAATTATAATGCACCAGTGACTTATGACACGCCTAAAGTGCTATGTGCATGGGAAGGGAGCCACCATTTTCACACTGGCTTAGAGAAGGGTTACGATAACTCCTCTTTCCCCTGGACATGTCCTCTTTCTGAGGACTTCAATGTCCGTCTGAGTTTTTTTTTAATTTGACATAATTGCGTGTAGCTTGTCAAGATTTACAAAAACCGCTGCCCGCAAATCTGCAGAGGCGCTGGCTGGGGAGATCAAAAAGATCTCCCCTCACCAGCCTTCTGTGAGGAAGAATGGCAGTCGATGTGTGTGAACTGTACTGACATTTTATTCTGCCTTGCACTCTCCACAAATCAAAGTGTTGGGGGTCAAGTGACCTCCCAGTGCTCATATCTCCTTAGAGGGGTGCTTTGCGGAGAGCAGGTGCCAGGAGCTGGGAGCAGTACGTTCTCTGACTCCAATGGGTTCTGGGGGAAAGTACTGTGAGTGCAATGGATGCTGGGGCAAGTTATATTTGTGCTATGGGTGCAATTGCAAGGAATGGGGGTAAGTGTTAAGAGCTCAGCTGACTAAATGGAGAGTGATGGTTCCTGTTGCATTGCATGGACCATAGATATGCATTGAATTTATTGGGACTTTTTTTAACAACTGATCCCAGTTATGGGAACTGGGTGTTTGTTTCCTTGGATTTGGTTCAGGTAGAAATGGAAAAATAAAAAAGATTTAAAAAAAAACAAAACGATTTCTATGATTGTATTCCTCTCCTTTCCTAAAGAAATGACAACAGGTCAGCTAATGTAAGAAACCCTGCCACTATTAAAAAATAGGTAAAAATGTGTCTTCCAAAACTACTTAGAGTGCAAACATTTTATGATAAGGCAAGAACTGAATTTCCCATACAAATGTAATCAATATTCTACTTCAGTTACATTTCTGTGATGATTCAGATAATGTGGGAATGTCTTCAGGAGACTTATCTGATCAATTAATTTATTGGTGTTGGACTCTAAAACGCAAAATAGATTTTTTCTTTTCATTTTTAATATTTCAAATTCACTGCTATTATTATTATTTGTGTTCTCACAAAAGTAGGAGAAAACTAGAGCAGCATTCATTTTGATTTAATTGCAGTAATCTAGAGATTTACAATTCCCTTTACAATGGGCAAACAAAACATATCTGGTGACATAACAATATTAGAGATACAACAAAATAATAGGTAATGAAGGGCATGTCAAAATTGTGTGTGTTAAAATCACACAAGCTAATATGGACTATAACTATTAGTATCCTTATTGAGTTATACAATAGCAGAGTATCAGTGTTTGCCTCCTCACAGTCAAAAGAAAGAAAATGGAAAGTAAGATATCAAACTATATCCACAAGTGATCTCTTTGAGTCTAGTTAAAAAGAAAGGTGCCCTGCATTACCAATGTTATGCTATCCTGTTGATTTTCCATTATTGACTGTGCTAAGAGACCTGACTGTTGTGTGGGCATGGAAGCAGATCTAAGGAAAAATGCCAAAATACAGTGAGCACAAAACAAAGTATATGTGCTTGTTAGTCGGCTTATCCCAGCAGCATTACTGGACAGGTGCACTGATTCTATGGGGTTTCTCCACAAATGAATATCAAGAATAAAGGCTGGCGAATAAAGATCAAAAATTTAAAATGCTATCCAGTCACCAGTGATTGTGTGGAAAATTATATGTATGAAGCCACACACATTATAAAATGCTTAGTCCATGGGGGGCATAGGAGAATAAAATCTGATGTGTTTCCTAGTCAATGCATTTTTTTACTTTAAATAGCATTACTCATAGGTCATAATCAAAACAATATTAGAAATAAAGTGGAAACCATTCTCTGTTGTGTGTAGGGGATATACCGTACATGATAAACACGCTAACGTCAGAAACATTCAAATATACAGTCATCTGACCTAGTCAATATTAACAAAAATGGGGTCTATTCTGTGAGGCCCATTAACCCCCAAGAAAGACAAAGGGCTTTTATCATAAATGATGGAATTGCAGGGAACTGAAGGGAAAGCATAACAGGGATACCTCACGCCCCCCTTATATCCTGGGTTTTATTGCACCTGTTAATGCATTTACCAGGTGGCATTCGATCAATTTTGCCCATTAATGTACCCCGATTTATAATTTTTACATTAACGGGCGTCATTTAACCCAATATCTTCCTTAATTTTTGCTTATTTATTATGTCACCAATAATTATAGGTCCCATGTAAAAATCTCTTAAATAGCATTTTCTTGGTAAAAATGTTTCTATTTGGAGCGCTAACATCTAAAAGTGAGAAACATTTAAATGAAACAATGTGATAAATAAAAAGATACTTATATATTAGAAAAACGTCTTGAACAGTCTTGTTCTTTCTGGAGTCCAGACTCAGTCCAAGGTGTGTGGGTATTTAGCAAAAAGGGGATTGCAAGAAAAAAAAAAGGTGTTTTGTATTATCAAATATACAGAAAGCAATTGTCTTTAATAAGTAATAATTAGGAATATAAAACACCACCAGGGAGTGGATATTTATGCAACACTTGAAATGATAAACAAATCAGAGAAACTGATGTGTATCATCAATAAAAAAAAATATGTATTTTTAATTGTTAAGCAAATCAATTAAAATAAAGGTATAAAAGCTAAGAAATTAATGCATATAATTAATACAATACAAATATATCAGCGGACAAAGTGTAACAATAACTGTAATAGATAGCTGATAAACAAACTAACAGACATACAGGACTTACAAGCAAATAGACAAAAGATTATAAATGATAAAAATAAGCTTCGTAATGAGAGCTTACAGGGAATGTCAGTGGGACCTAATAAAAGGACCCCACGTAAAAAGCTTTGGGCTTCTGAGAGCCCTATCCTGGGTGAATGGAGTAGCGAACTCCAGTTAACTGGATATTCGAGCAAATCTTATACACGGAGTACCTCCCGGGTCTTCTCAGAACAATCACAGCATCTCTTTCCGATTTCTTGAAGAAGCTTTTGCTGAATCAGTTCTTTTTATGTGGCAAAGTAGGGGTAGAATGTCCCAGTGCAAACAGCCTTAGTATTGCGGCCAGTTGAAAGTTTCAAAATCACTACGCGTTTCGCCACAGGTGGCTTCATCAAAGGTGCATATTTGAGCACTGCCTCCCTATATACTGCAGTTTGAGGAGACGCCTTCTGTTCAGTTAGGCACATTAACTCTTTCAAAGGCGATAAAAAAGATTTCAAATGGCTTTCACCTAATACAACCACAAGAAAATGTGTGGCCGACCCATATATGATTGTACATAAAATCAAGTATACACATAAATAAAACAAATTGTACAATAATCCCGCAGGCAGAATGGTTAATATTTTTTACATGTTGCATAATATAAAACCATGTGTCCTTTCCTGTGTTAACAGGTCCGGATAGTTACAAATGTTTTTCTTTTTTAAATGATACCTATATTGTCGAGCTTCTCTTCTCTAGAACAGGATAGCACCATTGTGCAAAAAAATAAAAAATGTAATTTATGGAAAAGTTGCTCTGAAATGAAATCGAATTAAAATATACAAAAATTATTTGGAAAAAAGAAAAATACTATTAATAGATAAGAATAAAATAATGGATGGGAAGTACAATGCTGGATAAAAACAAAAGAAATATGAGAATAAATTAATGGAAAAATAGATAAAAAATAAAAATAATAATAATAAAAATGATAATCAAAATAAAGGAAATAAAATGACATAAATATAAAAAAAAAAATATATATATATATATATATATAAAAATAAATATAAATAAATATAAAAATAGAAATAAAAATATATAATCTGAATAACAAAATAAAAAATGATAATGATCGAAAGTAATAAACATAAATAAGTATAAAAATAAATATAAATAAGAACAGAAATTATAATCATAAAAATGAAAAATAATAGGAATAAAAAAATTATTATACAAAAGGAAAAAAGGAAAAATAAATATCAATGTAATACCATATGAAAATAGAAAATAATTATACAAATGCTGCTGATTGAATCTATCAAACAACAAAAAAAACTAAATGAATTGTAAATATGAGATGAAACTCAACAATATAATATTATAATATATTATTAACATGTATAGCTTGGAGGAAAGACGTAACAGGGGGGATATGATAGAAACATTAAAATACATAAAGGGAATCAACACAGTAAAGGAAGAGAGTATATTTAAAAGAAGAAAAACTACCACAACTAGAGGACATAGTCTTAAATTAGAGGGGCAACGATTTAAAAGTAATATCAGGAAGTATTACTTTACTGAGAGGGTAGTGGATTTATGGAATAGCCTTCCAGCAGAAGTGGTAGAGGTAAACACAGTCAAGGATTTTAAGCATGTGTGGGATAGACACAAGGCTATCCTAGCTATAAGACCGGGAACGGGGGACTAATAAAAGTGCTAAAAAAAAAAATTGGGCAGACTAGATGGACCGAATGGTTCTTATCTGCCGACACATTCTATGCTTCTATGTTTCTATAAAACAAGTATGACCTTACTGTGAAAATAATAATACACAAAAGGATCAATAAATAAGATAATCTGCAACGAAAAAAACCAGAGAAAAAACCAAAGTAAATTAATGAGTATAAAACACATTCACAGGAAATTGTATAAAAAAAAATCAACATTTAAACCCTTAGGTGAAAAGGTATCTAACTCATTTGCCCATCTCATTTCTATTTGTCCCATCCTTCTTATATAATCCCCCCTCCTCTCCATTGTCTGTCTACCTTGTCTATTGCCATAAAGTGGAGTAATTTGGGGTTACTATTATGTAGACATGTACATTCGTTTTCGGACGAATGCATTTTCGTCCGAAAATAGCATTTTCGTCCATTCGTCCGAAAAACGAATAACGAAAATGCTAAGCTAACGAAAGCCGAATGAACGAATGGTTAATAAACGAAAATCATTCGTCCATTCGTAGTACTATTGCATTCTATAAGCCGAAATAGAGTCGGTTTATAGAATACAATAGCATAGTACACTTACATTCCATAAACCGACATAATGAAAGACTTTCGGTTTATAGAATGCATGTAAGTCTATTGGCATTCTATAAACCGAAAGTTCGGTTTATAGAATAGCAATAGGATTACATGTATTACATAAATTTATGAATGGAGACTCTGTCTCCGTGTAGTGAAATGCCGACAGCCTATAAACCGAACGTTCGGTTTATAGGCTGTCGGCTTATGTAATACATGTAATCCTATTGCTATTCTATAAACCGAACATTCGGTTTATAGAATAGCAATAGGATTACATGTATTCCATAAGCCGAAAGTCTATAAACCGAACGTTCGGTTTATAGACTTTCGGCTTATAGAAAACATGTAGTACTATTGCCTTTCTATGAACCGAACGAGAGCCCCATTCATAAGAATTTCTTATGAATGGGGCTCTCGTTCGGTTTATAGAAAGCCAATAGTATTACACGTATTCTATAAAACGAACGAATAAAACTAAACAAAACAAGAAAAATAATTTGTGTTTTGCTAATCTCTGATGTGAGGGATATTCCCCAGTTTGTGGTATTCAGATACTTTATGAAATTCTCCGGTTTTTGTTTGGAGCCTTTCCATATAGTTAACACATCATCAATGTACCTGCGATAGGTTACCAGATTGCTACTCCAATGATGTTGTGTGTAGACAAAAAGGTTTTCCCAATGGGACATAAATAAATTTGCGTAACTGGGGGCAAATTTTGTACCCATCGCGGTACCTCTTTGTTGAATAAAGTATTCATAATTATACCAAAAGTATTTATTATTTAGGATTCTATTTTTCCATTAATTTATTCTCATATATATTTTTTTGTTTTGATTCAGCATTATACTTCCCATCCATTATTATATTCTTATCTAATAACAGTATTTTTCTTTTTTCCAATTAGTTTTTGTATATTTTAATTAGATTTAATTTCAGAGCAACTTTTCCATAAATTACATTTTTTTTTTGCACAATGGTGCTATCCTGTTCTGGTAATAGAGAAAAAAGCTCGACAATATAGGTATCAATTAAAAAAAAAACAAAAAAAAAAACCTTTGTAAGCATCCGGACCTGTTAACACAGGAAAGGATACATGGTTTTATGTTATGCAACATGTAAAAAATATTAACCATTCTGCCTGTGGGATTATTGTACAGTTTGTTTTATTTATATGTATACTTGATTTTATGTACATTCATTTATGGGTCGGCCACACATTTTCTTGTGGTTGTACTAGGTGAAAGCCATTTGAAATCTTTTTTATCGCCTTTGAAAGGGTTAATGTGCCTAACTGAATGAAAGGCGTCTCCTCAAACTGCAGTATATAGGGAGGCAGTGCCTGCTCTTTAAATATGCACCTTTGATGAAGCCACCTGTGGCGAAACGTGTAGTGCTTTTTTCCGGATTTTGAAACTTTCAACTGGCCGCAATACTAAGGGACATTCTACCCCTCCTTTGCCACATACAAAGAACTGCGAAAGCTTCTTCAAGAAATCAGAAAGAGAGGCTGTGATTGTTCTGAGAAGACTCTGGAGGTACTTTGTGTATAACTTCGCTCGAATATCCAGTTAACCGGAGATCGCTACTCCATTCACCCAGGATAGAGCTCTCAGAAGCCCAAAGCTTTTTACGTGGGGTCCTTTTATTAGGTCCCACCGACATTCCCCATAAGCTCTCATTGCGAAGCTTATTTTTATTGTTTATAATCTTTTGTCTATTTGTTTGTAAGTCCTGAAATTCTGTTAGTTTGTTTATCAGCTATCTATTACAGTTATTGTTACACTTTGTCCGCTGATATATTTGTATTGTATTAATTATATGCATTCATTTCTTAGCTTATATACCAATATTTTAACCATTGATTTGCTTAACAATTAAAAATACATGTATTTTTTTATTGATGATACGCATCAGTTTCTCTGATTTGTTTATAATTTCAAGTGTTGCATAAATATCCACTCCCTGGTGGTGTTTTATATTCCTAATTTCTAACAATTGCTTTCTTTATATTTGATAACACAAAACACCTTTTTTTTCCCTTGCAATCCCTTTTTTGCTGTATACCCACACACCTTGGACTGAGTCTGGACTCCAGAAAGAACAAGACTGTTCAAGACATTTTTCTAATATATAAGTATCTTTTTATTTATCACATTGTTTCATTTAAATGTTTCTCACTTTTAGATGTTAGCGCTCCAGATAGACACATTTTTTCTTTTCTAGTATTGGGAAGGTTTTAGGGTTGCTTTCTCCTTTTTCTGTGAGCAGCTCTATATTTAAATTTGTTACATACATTACATACAGTTTTTAGTCACATTATTATTGAGCATTTTCTTGGTACACCAACAATTGAAAAAACATTTACATTTAAAAAATATATACATAATACAGTATATGTGTATAAATCTTTGCTCATATTCTTTTCTATTTTTGATTTAAAATATTTTTTTCATGAAATAAACATACTACATCAGGATGCATAAGAAAACTACTAAACGATGTGCATTAAAGCAATTTAAATCCTGACAGTATCTGCTCACTCTTAATGTCATAAGGAGTTTGGTTTGAATTAAGCCTGTAAGGCTGAAAGGCCTGTGGTGTTACTGCGGGCAAAATACTAAACTGCAGAGTAAAATGTAATGCAATGTTAGAGTACATATTATGGGAGGTTTTTAAGAGACATGAACATTATGTATAAGATTTCACCATTCGCTAGGTTGTATTATGTCAAAATAAAAAAAGGCATTCCTACTTGATGAAAACCAATGACTGAGTTAATGCATTAAGATAATTTGGTTCTTAAACTGCTAGTGCACGGGTTATTTATTAATTGTACAATGGACGAATTTAGTAATGAATCACAAATGTCAGGGACAGTAACTAACTGTTTTTTGCACGTTTCACAAGTACAAGTAATAATCATCCATACTTCAAACAGGTGTTGCAAATGCCAGAATTATTGTTCTTTGTCCTACTTACGAAATATACTAATGACAGTTAAAATGTCTTTCATTCCCAAGGAGTTTCATTAACTATTTAGCGTATAAAACATTTAGCAGAATGCTCTAATAACACCACTTGT